>WNWU01000025.1:5710474-5741224 GCA_012654045.1 Ptyas mucosa
GGAAGGATACTGCAAAATCCCCATTCCCTCCCCACTCCAGGGGAAGGTTACTGCAAAATCCCCATTCCCTCCCCACTCCAGGGGAAGGTTACTGCAAAATCCCCATTTCTTCCCAATCAGCTAGGACTTGGGAGACAGAGAATAGATGGGGGTGGGGCCAGTCAGAGGTGGTATTTACCGGTTCTCTGAACTACTCAAAATTTCCGCTACCAGTTCTCCAGAACTGGTCAGAACCTGCTGAATACCACTCTGGGCTACTAACTAGTCTAACGAAGAGAAGGAGGGGAATAGGAGAGACATGACAGCAGCCGTTCAAAATTGGTAGGGCTGCCACCAAGAAAAGGGGGTCAACCTATTCTCCAACGCACCAAAACGCCACAAGAAGCAACGGATGGAAACTAACCAAGGAGAGAAGCAACCTGGAATTAAGAAGAAACTTCCTGACAGTGAGAACAATTAATCAATGGAACAACTTACCTCCAGGAGTTGTGAATGCTCCATCAATGGAGGTTTTCAAGAAAAGATTGGACACCTATTTGTCTGGAATGGTATAAGGCCAGGATGACGAACCTATGGCACACGTGCTGGAAGTGGCCCGCAGAGCCACTTCTCTGGGCATGCCAGCCGTCATCTGTTGCTCTTCCTGATTCTGGCGCTCAAATGCGCACCGGCCAGCTGGTCTTTGCGCATATGGAAGCACCGAAAACCAGAAGAGCAGGAAACTGAGTTTCTGGTTTCTGGTGGTGCGCACGCGCGCCGGTCAGCTGGTCTTCACGTGCCAGAAACCGGAAGATCAAGTGACTGGCGCACATGCGCACACTGGAAACCGGAAGCTCAGCTTCCCGGCGCACGCATGCGCGCCAGGCAGCTGCTCTTCCGGTTTTCTGGTGTTTCACCCCACGTGCATGTGCACTCCCAAGTGCCGTAACGTTTCGCCAACACTGTTATAGGGTCTCCTACTTGAGAAGGGAATTGGACTGGAAGACCTCCAAGGTCCCTTCCCATTCTGTTATTCTGTATCCTGCTTGATTTCCAGGAACCGTTCCTCCCACCTGGCGCCACAAAAACGCCATTTGTGTTTTCCCCCAATTCCCTCACGGCTCCGATTTTCCCCAGCGCTCTTTCGTTTCAATAGACGCCGTCACGCTTTCATTCCCTCCCCTTTTTCTTTCAAGTCAGTAGAACCCAACCTAACCTATTTGAGTGCTCGGGGGAAACTACGGGCGTCGCAGACCGGGAAACGAACAACCGGGCCAGGCTAAATTTTCAAAAATCTGGTTTCATTCCAGCAACCCTTTGGGTCCGAGCTAGCGACGATTGCCTTTGGAAACGTCAAAAGGCCTCGGGTTGCAATAATGGGAGGAATGGCTTGAACGTGGGGATTTTGATTATGCTAACAAGATTACTCCACGCAGCTATGTGGAGGAAAGCAACGTGCGGCGCGCAGCCCGTTTGCTAATCCAGCCTTAACAAAAGCCGACTTGGATGGAGATGTTTTACGGCCAAAAAAAAAAAAAGGGGGGGGGGGGGCTGGTAAGTTGCCACCGGCAAGTGCTACTCTTGGCCCATGCAAAACTGGCCTGCTGAAACGAAATGAAAAGCGGGTAAATATTTTGTGAGTCGATGTTACGTGCCCGTGCAAGGGATTTCCATCACAGCGCACTGCCTGCAACACAGGTAGTCCTCGACTTACAACGGTTCGCTTGGTGACCGTTCGAAGTTACGACGGCACGGGAAAAAGTGCCCTAGTGCCATTTTTTTCACACTTTACAGACCGTTGCAACATCCCGCATGGTCACGGGATTTACATTCGGGTGCTTGGACCACTGACTCCCCTTTCTGACGGTTGCAGTGTCCTGGGGGTGGGGTGGGGTGGGGTTGTCATGTGATCCCCTTTTGTGACCTTTGAGTCAACGGGGGAAACCAGGTTCGCTTCACAACCGTGTTTCTAATCTAATGAACGGCAGCGATTGACTTAAGAAAGGCGGCAAGGAAAGTCGTAAAATAGGGCAAAACTCACTTAACAAATTTCTCACTCGGCAACATCAACACTGAGCTTCAATTGCGGTCGTTAAGTTGGGGATTACCTGCACAGCCCTGAGACCTTGGGGAAAAAAATATCAAACCATGATTCTTTCTGATCCGAGAGTTTAAACTACCATACTTTTCGGACTATAAGAAGGACCAAGACTGCGAAGAGAAAAAAAAAAAAAGTTTTTGGCCTCCATGCCACGGGTGAAATGCTACTGGTTCGCTCCGGTTCGGGTGAACCGAGAGTGATAAAAAGTATCAGTTCAGGCAAACCGGTAGTAAAATAATGCTTTAAAAAGGTTAAAAAAAAAGGTTCTGACGATTGACAATCAGCTGTGCCATACGATCCTGTGGCACAGCTGATTGTCAATCGTCGGAACCTTTCTTTAAACTTTTTTAAAGCATTTTTTTACTACCTATTCGCCTGAACCGGTAGTAAAAATAATGCTTTAAAAAAGTAAAATAAAAAAAAAACACGTTGGCCACACCCACCCAGTCACATGACCCCCCCCCCACCAAGCCACACCCACAGAACTGGTAGCAACAAATTTTACATTTCACCACTGCTCCGCGCGTCTTGTTTTTGCCCTCCCCAGCCCCCAGGAGCACTCTGCAGGCCTCCCAAACCCTCTGTGCACCCCATTTTTGCAAAAACGGGATGCGCAGGGTGGGGTTTCGGGAGGCCAAAAATGGCTGTATTCGGTGTATAAGACGCACCAACATTTCCACCCTCTTTTAAGGGGGAAAAAAGTGCGTCTTATACTCCGAAAAGTACGGTACCTTACCAGGCATGCCATGTATTAAATCTCCGCAGAGGACAAGGAACTTTGGTCTCGGGTTCAAGTGGTTGATGGCTTCCACCGCTTGCCGGGTGATCTGCAATTCGGCTTCCCATTCGTCCCCACCGCTGCTGCAGTCGCCGATGCTGTATGCCTTCATCAGCCCAAACTGAGGATCCGCTCCTTGAATGAAATAGAAAGGGCCCTTCCAGTCCCGTTCTGCTTCTGGAAATAAAACAAAACAGGGGGGGAAACGGGGGAACATCTGATTAACCACCAGAGCAGTGTTTCTTTTCAACCTTGGCAGCTTTAAGATGTGTGGACTTCAACTCTCAGAATTCCCAAGTCAGCATAGTTTGGTCTAGTGGTTAAGGAACCAGGCTCTAAACAAGGAGACGGTGAGTTCTAGTTGTGTTTTAGGCATGAAAGCTGGCTGGGTGACTTTGGCCCAATCACCAGGGGACCGTGAGTTCTCGTCCTGCCTTAGGCATGAAAACCAATTGGATGCCTTTGGGCCAATCACCAGGAGACTGTGAGTTCTAGTCCTGCCTTAGGCATGAAAACCAATTGGATGACTTTGGGCCGATGACCAGGAGACTGTGAGTTCTAGTCTTGCCTTAGGCATGAAAGCCAGCCAGGTGACTTTGGGCTAATAGATAGATAGAATTCTTTATGGGCCAAGTGTGATTTGTCTTTGGTGCATATGCTCTCAGTGTACATAAAAAGACAAAATAATTACCAGGTGATGGTGAGTTCTAATCCTGCCTTACACTTGAAAGCCAGCTGGATGACTTTGGGCCAATCACCAGGAGCAGTGAGTTCTAGTCCTGCCTTAGGCATGAAAATCAATTGGATGACTTTGGGCCAATCACCAGCAGACAGTGAGTTCTAGTCCTGCCTTAGGCATGAAAGCCGGCTGGGTATCTTTAACCAGTAGACCAAAACTTAGCACAAAGGCCATGATAGAGCCGAGGTGGCGCAGTGGTTAGAGTGCAGTACTGCAGCTACTTCAGCTGACTGCTAGTTCAGCAGATCAGCGGATCAAATCTCACCGGCTCAAGGTTGACTCAACCTTCCATTCTTCCGAGGTGGGTAAAATGGAGACCCAGATTGTTGGGGGCAATATGCTATTTAGTATACTGTCTTTGGTGTAAGCCGCCCAGAGTCCTCGGAGAGTGGGCGGCATAGAAATATGACTAATAAAAATAAAAAAATAATAAATGACAGAACCAAGTTAGTAGCAAACATAGATTTCATTCTCGTATCTATTTGAAGACAGAGGGCGGAACCCATTACACTTAAATGCCCAAGAATCTGTTTAATCTTGGTTTAGCTTTCAGTAGGAATCCACGCCTGGTAGCTTATTAGTAAAATATGGCTTAAGGACTCATGCTTGACATGATCACCGAATCTGACATGGCGCGTTCACAAAACAGCACCGGAGCCTTCCAAATTTGACACCCAGCATTGTTTTACAGCCGTGTCCCTTTGTATTCACAACGCTAGTTAGCAAATGTTGTCCAAAAGCAACATCTCATTAAAATGCGATAAACAAACTATGGAAAGAGCTGCGGACTGACAATGCATCACACTGTTTTCTTGATTTGCTAATTTAGTAAATTCAGTTAGTCAGGCTTTCGTGGGAAGGCAGATCAAGAAACAGACATGGCAGGGCTTTTAAGAATGTTTCTTTTTCTTTTTTTGTAGGATAAAATAACAGAATCTGGAAAATCTCTTTCTCTTTCTCTCTAACCCATCTTTGTTGTTAGTTGCGAAGTCATGTCCAACCCATCGCGACCACATGGACAACGTTCCTCCAGACCTCCCTGTCCTCTACCATCCTCTGGAGTCCATTTAAGCTCACGCCGACTGCTTCAGTGACTCCATCCAGCCACCTTGTTCTCTGCCGTCCCCTTCTTCTTTTGCTCTCTTAATACTTTGACCACTTAATGAGACAGAAGAACTCACTGGAGAAGAGCCTAATGCTGGGAAAGATTGAGGGCAAAAGAAGGAGGGGACGACAGAGAATGAGGTGGCTGGATGGAGTCACTAAAGCAGTCGGCGTGAACTTAAATGGACTCCAGAGGATGGTGGAAGACAGGAAGGCCTGGAGAAAAGTTGTCCATGGGGTCACGATGGGTCAGACACAACTTCGCAACTAACAACAACAATACAGGTAGGCCACATATGATTTCTAGTGAAGATAACTGTAGAGCCTTAATTAAGACAGTAGCACCTAAATGTCAACCCAATTGAATGTGCTTAATTCTTTTTAACCTCACAGTGAAAAAATCCTTGAACTGAACAACTATTATCCACTATAAGGTAACACGCACTGTTCCCAAGTATAGGCATAACAGCCTTCCCAGGGAATTAAATCCAGCCAATTAGTTGCAAAGATCAACAGATTTATTGTGATTTAACATCAAGATTTCTGGAAACCCAGTGAGCTAAACACATGCTTTTTGGAAACCCCTAGTTGCGTTGCAGTTAATTATGTCATTTTAAAGCCAATTCAGCCCAAGGTCTAAATATTAAAATTGGCAACTTCCTTAACATTCTGAAATGCACGATGCTGATTTCCTTGTGCACAGCATTTATTTACAAGTTTTGCCACTGCTACAAGTGGTAATTTCAAAAAATAACGCACAAAGAATGAGATTTGCATTAGTGTATTTTTAGATTACAAACTAAAGTAGATCGGGAAGTATGATAGTCTCGTTATTACTAAGAGCATGAGTGTACTAGTAACACTCAAGCTCAGCTGTACCTTTTAATCATCATTCTTCAGAAGTGTAAACGTACACCACTATGTTTCATTATTTTTACTGTAATATGAACTAATTTGAGCACTAGTTGCTCTCTGTAACGTATGCCAAGGATGGAAGTAGACTTTTGAGATGTTCTTTTGTGAAATGAGTAAATAACAAAATATTAAGGTGTGCAGCAATTTAATATACACGGAAATGACTTTTTTACAGTCGCTGTTCTCGACAGGCAGTGCAGCAATCCTGTCCATACTTTACCTGAATTCAGTCAGATTAAATTGTCAGGAAATTACATAGTAAGAGGACAACCAGATGCAATCACATTGATTTCTATTTATTTCTGTAACTGGTGGGTTTGCCACTCACTAGCCAAAAAAGATTGAGGTAAATATGCTACACGATGTTGAGAATCTATTACCGGTAGTAACCTTGGCAGAGTCAATCAAAAGTGCCTACGTAGTTTTACATTTTCCTAGAACTCAAAATAACACTCTTGCGTTAGGTAACACCTTAACGTGTGTTTTTTTTTAAAAATGTATTTAATTAAACCATTTGTTAGCTGTTTCAACTGCAGTAGCAACTATGGTTTTTTTAATTAAAAGATTGAAAAAAATATATTTGGGTTCTACAGCAGTAGCAATTAGGGATGGTAAATATGTTAAGTTTCAAAAAAAAGGTTATCATCAGATTCTTCTACTTTTCACACCAACTATCGTCCAAGAAAATATTCAACACAAGATGAGGTTGTGCCCCATGAAATAGTTTTTGAGAAATCGCCCAGATTGGGAGCAAAATGCAACACAATCAGCCATGGCAGGAAGACTGAGCACACACCTTTTCAAGGTGTTAAGCTACTTGAGTGTTAACCTTGGTAAACTTTTGTATGGCATCACACGACATGAGAACCGTTGTTATTTTACAAAGTGGGCTTAAACCTTTCCTGTACAAGCAATGATACTACAGGTAGTCTTCAATTTGCAACCTATATTAGCAGATTAACAGAGTTGGAAGGTACTCTGGAGGTCATCTAGTCCAACCCCCCTCCCCCCCAAGCAGGAGATCCTGCCTACACCATTTCTGACAAATGACACTCCAGTCTCTTCTTGAAAGCTTCCAGTGATGAAGCTTCCACAACTTCTGAAGGCAAGCTGGTTGATTGTTCTCACTGTTAGGAAGTTTCTCCTTATTTCTAGGTTGAATCTCTCCTTTTTCAGTTTTGATCCATTATTTCTTGTCTGGCCTTCAGGTGCCTTGGAAAATAGCTTGACCCCCTTCCTCCTCTCTGTGGCAGCCCCTCAAATATTGGAAGGCTGCTATCCTGTCTCCCCTGGTCCTTCTCTTCACCAGACTAGCCATGCCGAGTACTTGCAACCATTTCAAATTCAAATTCAAATTCAATCTTTTATTGTCAGCGCACAACATATGTACAATGAGATTGGTTGAGCTCCCTCAGTGCAAATCCCTTAATGATTTGTTTAATGGCCGTTCGAAGTTACAACAGCACTGAAAAAAGGGATTTATATGGCCATTTTTCACACTTTACGACCACTGCTGCATTCCCGTGGTCACATGATCAAAATTTGGATGCCTGGCAACTAGTTCATATTTATGGACTGTTTTAAGATCCCAGGGTCATGTGATCTGCTTTTGCCACCTGGGGAAGCCAGATTTCACTTAACAACATATTAACATGTAGCAATGTATTACATAGAACAACATATAACATACGTTATTATATAACGTATAACAACTGCAGTGATTCACTTAACAACCACGGCAAGAAAAATTGTAAAATGGGGCAAAGCTCATTTAAACAAATGTTTCGCTTAGCAACCTAAAATTTGTGTTCAGCTGTGGCCGTGAGACGAGGACAACCTTGTCCTAATTTCTGGGAAGGCGTTGAGAAAAAAGAGACAAGGTAGGAGCCAGCATCATCTAGCAAGTCTGGAGAGTCAAGAAGAAGGATGATTAAAAACGCTTTCATGCTTTCTCCTTTCCCAAAAGAATAGACTCTTCCAACCTTCTGCAAACTAGCTGGATTAGCTGAACTACAATGCCCATCGTCCCCCACCAACACAGGGACTGAGTTGTTATACTGCAACATTGCCCCCCCTCGAACTCTTCTCTCCCATTGTCTCCAATGCACAGGGAAGTTCTCGCTTCATGGTCCCCCCCCAACACCCCCCTTGCTTTCCCTTAACTTCGGTGCACGCCTATTTCGGTCCCCCAGTGCCCAGCAATACGGCGCTGATAAGCCTCCGGGCCCGCCGCGCTCCGCTCGCAAAGGTTCCGCCGTATATATTCTGCCATATATACGGAAGCGGTTGGAAATTTAATCTCGGGCATGCAATGTATAAATCTCGATATACCTTCGCGAAAGACGCTCAGGGTCCTGTCTCGGGCTTTTAGCAACTCATTCTGCCCTTTCTCAGCCATGGGGAGCGCAGGCAGGCAGGCTTTCCTTCCCGGGGAGCAGAAGCAGCCCTTGAAAGAAAAAAAAAACGGCAGGAGGAAAAAGTCAGGAACTTGGCAGGCGAAGGGGGCGAAGGCTAATAGAGGAGGCGTGGTCTAGGAAGCTAGGGGCGGGGCTGGGACGTCCTAGGGTGTCCCCACCCCCTGGAACAGAGGGAGGGGGAAACTCAACTCTCTTAAGCCTTTGGGGGAATTGCATTCCCCTGCATTGGGGTAAATGCATTCCCTTGCATTGGGGTAAATGCATTCCCTTGCATTGCATTTCTTTCTTTCTTTCTTTTTTTGAAAAACCTTTATTAACACTTAAAATCCAAAAATACAAGTTAAAATACCTCTATAACAAAAATACATCCGTAATAATTCTACAATTCAACGCCTTTCTGACAGTACTTAATTCTTAACTTTCTTCATCTATTCCCACGTATTCCTACTTAATCGACATATTTAATCACATTTTATATCTTATTTTGTTCTACACATTCCTTATTTTTCATTTCTATCCATTGATACCAATGATCCCAAGTTATGTAATATTCCGAGTCTTCCTTATTATTTAATTCTAAAGCAAGTTTGTCCATTGCTGGACATTCAAAAATTTTCCGGATTATTGCACAGTCTGTTGGAATAGTGGACATTTTCCAAGCTTGCGCAAGTACGATTCTAGCTGCTGTAGTTCTATGAATAATTAAATATTTTATCCTTTTAGGATAATTTTCTTTAATAATCCCCAGAAGAAACAGTTCAGGTTTAAATTGATTGTATTGCATTTCTTTATCGTTTCCTCGGGATCCAAGCTTCCGAGCGCAGGATTGCTGCGATGCTTGCAATAAAATTTGGTTTTCTACTTTTAGGAGTGCATGGGTTGGTTGGTTGGGCTTGGGCGGGAAGAGTGCTCTGCTGGTGCTCAGAGGCAGTTTTGCTATCTTTGCAATCTTGCCCAGGCAATGAGACAGGAAGCAGATTGGGATGGCCTCCTCCCATTCATCGGGGAGGCAGTTGGGTGTAGCGGTTAAAAAGGGGCTGGGCAAGATTGGCTAAAAGGTTTAGCAACATGTCTGCAGATTGTTGGAAATGTAAACAAATATTGATTTGATGATACGTTCATCAAGTGATTCTTGATGAACGTCTCTTTTATTTTGTAGGAAGTTAGCACCCACCCCTTTCCTGGAAGAATGAAATATTTTAGGAAATATTAAAAAGGCAGGAAGGTATAAATCTCTCTCTCTCTCTCTCACCCACGTGCTTTTTTGCCCAGGACCTCAAAACCATGTGGTCCTGTCCACCATTAAACCATCTTTTCAAGCAGTCTCCATGTTTCCAGTGTCTTTCTCCCCACTTGGAACTGAACCCACATTTCTTCCAACAGTGGGACTAGAACTCACCAACTCCTGGTGATTGTCCCAAAGTCACCCAGCCCACTTATCCTGCCTAAGGTGGGACAGAGTCACTTGGTGAGATGGGCAGTGTAGAAATTTCATAATCAATAAATTGCTTTTGAAAATGTGGCCAAGAAAACTGGAGGGATTTTGTAGGAAGTTAGCACCCACCCCTTTCCTAGAAGAATGAAATATTTTAGGAAATATTAAAAAGGCAGAATATTATGTTTCCCTGGTTGAGAAATGGAGAAACATGTTTTAAAGACAAAGCAACTCCCACCTTCCTGCCCCCACCCTTTTGTTAATGGGCCAGAGGCAGAAACTCAACCTTTGTCAATGGACCTCATCTGCAAGACAATGGGACCCATCTAGGACAGAAACTCACCACATGGCACCTGGGAAGATTACATCAGCCAGCAAGACTAGCTAAGACCCCCACCCCCTGGGAGTCTGACAACCAATTAGAATATTCTTTTGGGGCCCCAGGAAGTTCAAAGCCAGAGAGCGCATAAAACCCGGGGACTGTATCTCGCCATTTTCTGTTCAGGAACTCAAGCCATGTGATCCTGTCCACCATTAAACCATCTTTCTAAGCAGTCTCCATGTTTCCAGTGTCATTTTCCCCACTTGGAGCTGAACCCAGAAGAATATTTCTTCCTACAATTTAATTCTTATTGAGGATTTAAGGTTGTGCTGGAATGGGAGCAGAATACACTGTCTTGCCTTGGGCACAAGGACCCTACACATCTTAAAAGTCGCCAATTTTTGGGGAAAAAAACACTTCTTCAATTAACCATGGAAAGTTCATCAACAATCAGTTCTTTTTGGTATAATACCACACAGTTTTGTTATGTGATTAATGTTGAGCGTCAAACAGGAGCAGCATCAAAATGTAAAAAACAAAATAAAGATACTTGTTTTTCCAAGAATAATAAAGCACAAAGGCAAAAAAAAACCTAAATAGTAACAGTCAAGAAAGATTTAAAAACAAAAACAACTGCTAAACATTATTAAAAACATTCTGGAAACACTTTCTAATAATACATTTTCCCTTTCTCTTCCACTGAGTTCGCCAACCGCTAAACACAGCCTAGATATTTATATTTTATATTAAACATTAAAGAGTGTTACTAATATCTCTTTAAATCTTTTTATCTAATTATTTTTTATTGGCCTCACAACTTTCTTCCTAAAAACAATATTCTAAATGGCTCCGTTTTCTCCTGCTGTGTAATGTGTCGTGTATATATAGGAGTCATTCTTACTTAAACTTCTATTATGGATATATAATGTCGGTCTTGCCAGGGTTTCCTATTCTTCGAATTTTGCCTTCCCAGTCTGATATCGTGAGCCAAGGTTCTCTTTTCTTCCTCCAGTATTGTCCCTAATTTTTTTCTTGCAGCTTTCAGCATAAATCTTAGTAAACTGTGATGTTTTTCATTTAAATTCTCTGCAATTATGCCTAATATGTGGGGGAATTCAGATTTTATTTTTAGGATTTTCTGCAAATGCTGGTGTATTTCTTTCCGGGACTCTTGAGTCTGCTGTGGTGTTTTGTTTTGTTTTTAAACGTGATCACTACCTATGAAAAAGCGTTTCTTCCTTGCTATGGAATTTCCAATGTTTATTGTTATTTGATTTTTTTTTTTTAATTTGATTTATATGCCACCCTTCTCCGGAGACTCAGGGCAGCTTACAATGTGTTAAGCAATAGCCTTAACACTTTTGTATATTTATACAGTCAGCTTATTGCCCCCATAATCTGGGTCCTCATTTTACCTACCTTAGAAAGGATGGAAGGCTGAGTCA
The DNA here is from genome assembly GCA_012654045.1 of Ptyas mucosa. NCBI lineage: Eukaryota > Metazoa > Chordata > Lepidosauria > Squamata > Colubridae > Ptyas > Ptyas mucosa. The sequence goes on from WNWU01000025.1 coordinate 5,721,710, forward strand.
ACCTTGAGCCTGGTGGGATTTGAACTTGCAGTAATTGCAGGCAGCAGATGTAAGTGGATGTTAATTACTGCCTTAGTCTACTGCCTTAGTCTACTGAGCCACCAGATTTGACTTTCTTGGTAATTATTAACTGATCTCGATGGTGCTTTATTACCTTTCAAAAGGCAACTGGACTGGTTTTTTTTAAAATTTGAGGAAGAGGAAATTTCGCTTCACATCCAAAAAGCTTTATCGGCTATACCTATGGATAGGGCTCACAACTTGGGTATCCTCCTGGATGCTCGGCTGTCCCTTGAAGACCACCTGACGACCGTGACCAGGAGGGCCTTTGCACAGGTTCGCCTGGTGCGCCAATTGCGCCCTTTTCTGAACCGAGATGACCTTTGCACTGTCACTCATGCCCTGGTTACTTCCCACTTGGATTACTGCAATTCCCTCTACATGGGGTTGCCCTTGAGGTGCACCCAGAGGCTCCAGCTGATCCAAAACGCAGCCGCGCGGGTTATTATGGGAGCCCCTCGTTACTCCCGTATAACACGTCTCCTACGCCAGCTACACGGGTTACCAGTGGTCCTCCGGATCCGCTTCAAGGTGCTGGTTCTCACCTGTAAGGCCTACATGACTTAAGTCCGAGTTATTTGCAGGACTTTCTCCTACCTGCCTCCCACCGTCCTGCTCGTTTACTCAGGGTACCATCGGGGAGCCAATGTCATCTGTCGACGCCCAGGGGGAGGGCGTTCTCTGTGAGCGCACCCACCCTCTGGAATGAGTTACCTACTCAGCTCCGTACTGCTCCTGATCTCCGCTCCTTCCGTCGTGACCTGAAGACTTGGCTGTTCAAGCAAATGGGCTGACTATGATTCTGGATTTTATTATTTATTATTTATTGTCTAATTTGATTTTAAAAGGGGGTTTTATTGTTGCATGTTTTTAACTTGTGTACGCCGCCCTGAGTCCTTCGGGAGAAAGGCGGCATATAAATACATGAAACAAACAAACAAACAAACAAACAAATTTATTATTAACTGAGTAATTTAGATTTTAGCTTTAGATTGTTCTTCTATCCTGCCTTTATTACTTTATAAGTATTTCATGTGCTTTCTTTTATACCAATTTCTCCTTAAATTATAACCTGGAATAAATGTTATTGATCCTTCTATAGTTTTTCCCATTGTTGTGCTGTGATTAGCTCTTTGAAGTGCGGGAAGTTAGCATCCATCCCTCTCCTAGAAAAATGAAATGTTTTAGGAAATATTAAAAGAAGAATATTCCCCCTAAAAGGGAGGCAGAAACTTCACACACACCCCCGCCTTTTGTCAATGATCCATTAAGGCCTAGGCCAGTCTATTCTACGTAACAAAGATCTACCTCCTTCAGGCAGAGCCATAGTAGGAATCAGGGGTGAGCTTCAAAAATTTTAGCAAGGGGTTCTCTGCCTGGTTGCTGGGTGGGCGTGGCCATGGTGGGTGTGGTGTAATCAGCCTCCTGCACCACGGTGGGGGGTGTTTTTGCCCTCCCCAGGCACCGGAGGCTTTCCTCGAGCTTCCGGGAGGGCGAAAACAACCTCTCCAGGCTCTGGAGGCATCTCTGGAGGCCGGAAATGGGCCCAAACTTTCCGAACTTCCGGTAGGCCCGTTTTTCGCCCTCCCTGAGCCTCCGCGCATGCCTTGCACTTGCCTGCATCCAAAACAGGCTGCTTGAGGACTGCTGGGAGGGGAGGGGAGGGGAAGGGTGGGTGTGGCCAGCCAGGAGTGGGATTTGGGGGTTCTCCGAACTGCACAGAATCTTAGCTAGAGGTTCTTCTGAATCCTTGCGAACCCCCAGCAGCCCACCCCTGGTAGGAATTTCCCAAAGCTCCTTCATTACATCATCACCCAGCAAGAGTCAACCAAGCCTGGGAGTCAAGACAACCTACAAAGTTACCCTGCATGGCCTCATGGGAATCTGACAATCAACCAGAACACAAACTCAAATTCAAAGCCCAACAGAGGGCATAAAACCCAGGCACTCTCAGCATCTCTGCCCCTTTTTTGCCCAGGATCTCAAGCCGTGTGATCCTATTCATCAATAAACCTTCTTTCCAAGCAACTTCCGCGAATCCAGTGTCTTTTCCCCCACTTGGAACTGAATCCAGATGGATATTTCTTCCAATAGTAGTTTTACATCCGTTTTATCATTCAGTTTGTTGTTGTTGTTTTCTAAATTTCTTCTATTGCTGTATCACCCTTCCTTGGCAATTTGTATATCCATCCTAATAGATGACCTTGGTAGTTTATAAATATTTTAAATTCTGCCATCTTTTCTCAATATCTCTCCTTTCTTGAGGTCATTTTTTATTCTCCCAGCAATAAGTGAGTACATCAGCCGCGATAAATTCATACATTCATCAAACATTTGTTGCTTTTTGTTCAACCCGTTTCCTGAATCTTGATGTACCACACGTATGCCGGCATAAGCAATTAAATCTTTGTTACTATAGTTATTGCTAAAATGAAAGGCATTTGACAATAACCCTAATGTTAAAATCGTCTCTCTTTCTCTTGTTTTTTTTTTAAAGTGCATATATATGTATATATTTTATCAAATATCCTCTGGCTTTTCAAATTCTTTTCTTCTTGAGTTGACTCATACTGTAAGTGCCTATGAAAACAATTGGCTAAGCTGACTCCTTCTATGATTGATATTCTGCTGTTAGGGGATTTTATTCATTTTATTATCCATGATGGAAAGCCAAGCCCACCTCTCTCGTTCCAATCCTGCAAGTTTTAAAATCTTATTCTCCTTTTTTTCTTTCCCCTCCATATAAATCTCTTTAGTGTTCTTTGCAAATCCTGCAAGGTTTTATCCAAAACTAGAATTGGGGCCATTTGAAATAAAAAGTTCATCTCCAGTCATTTTTATAGCGAGTCCTTGGCTTATAATGATTAGTTTAGCAACTGTTTGAAGTTACAGTGACACTAGAGACAATGACTTAACAACCGGCTCTCGCACTTTTGTCCCTCACAGCATCCTCACGGTCCTACACGATCAGAATTCACACATTTGGAAACTGGCATGTACATGTGACAGTTGCAGCATTCCTGGAATCATGTGATCATCATCATCATCTTTGAACGACCCCAAGCTCCTTTGCGGGGTGAGTCTGGCCAACTGAATGAAGCAAAGTGTTTTAATGGCCAGATGCCTTTCCTGTCGCCAATGCGGAGTTTTGTTCGGGTGATCACTCTTTGCAAACTTCTCAACCAGCTTCGACCAGATTTGGTTTAAATGACCGCATGCTTCCCTTCACAATTGCAGTGATTTCCTTTTAACAACCTTGCCCCCCCCCACCCACCAAAAAAAGGTCATAAAATCAAGTCTGGCTCACTTAACGACCGCCGTGCTTAATAACCGTGGCAACGCTGATCCCAATTGCGGTTGTAAGTTGAGGACTTATTCCCCGCACCTAATCTCTGTCCAGCCGATTCCATCGCCTTGAAAAGATGACAGCCATCTGGTGCTTTCGGTGAAGTGATTAAAGCCAACCCTCCTTATCCTTACTTGAAGCTGGCATCTGTGACAGCACGCTGGCACCCGTTCAATCGCCTTCCGCAGCGTTAGCAGAGACAAAACTTTCTTCAGATAATGGGACACCCTAGTGCCGTACGATGATATAAGTGTGAATGAGTCACCATAATGAGATGGATTAGGGATCCAGTTTGCTCCTTCTTTTGCAGTGTCTACAAACACACATCCGCGCACACACATACGAACGCACACCTGAAATGCAGTAGAATCGTTCGGGGGGGGGGGGGTAATTTCAAGGCGCAGTCAATGGGCTTTTTGTGTCCCGAAGACTTGGATTGCTTTTGGTTTGCCAGACCTCCTCTCTTTGTTGTGGTGGTTGCTAGAGTGTAACGCTAGGCCGGCATTGATTGTTTCCACAGCTAATCCACGCTAATTGATTTTGATCTGAATCACAGAGCGTGGGCAGCCTCCGTTTGCTCAAGAAACCTCAATGCACCCTTTGCCACACTGTAATCATGAGGAGAAGAAAGCGATGATGTAACCAAACCAATCCATTATTACATTTTCACCAGTTTGTATAGAGAGAGCCTCGAATCCTAAGTTTTGGGTATCTTGGCTTATCAGGAAGAGAAACCCTCTCCTTTCGGGGGTATTTCTCCCTGTTAGATCACTATCCAAATGTGGTTATTTTCTTTTGGAGAACGGTTTAAACCAGGAATGGATAACCAAGATGCCCCAAAGGTTTAGGGCCGTGATGGAGAACCTATGGCACGCATGGAGCCATAAAAGAGCCTTGGTAGTACAGTGGTCTAAAGCACCCTGTTATTAACACCAGCTGCCTGCAATTATTGCAGTTTCGAATCTCACCAGGCTCAAGGTTGACTCAGCCTTCCATCCTTTCTAAGGGAGGTAAAATGAGGACCCAGATTGTGGGGGCAATAAGCTGACTTTGTATAAATATACAAAAGTATGAAGGCTATTGCTTAGCGCACTGTAAGCCGCCCTGAGTCTCCGGAGAAGGGCGGCCTATAAATTAAATTTAAAAAAAATCTGTGGGCATGCGAGCGTTGCCCTAGCTCAGCTCCAGCGCGCATGTGCCGACTAGCTGATTTTCAGGCCTTCTGGGCCCACCAGAATTCAGGAAACGGGCTGTTTCCGGCCTCCATGGGGGTAGAGAAGGCTGTTTTCACCCTCCCCAGGCTCCTAGAAAGCCCCTGGAGCCTGGGGAGGGTGAAAAAATGGGCCCACCATGCCATTGCGTGCCAAAAGCAGGGGGAGCATAAGGGGGGGGTCACACGCGCATGCGCACGGGGGGGCGCATTGAATTAGGGCTGTGGGCATGCACATTCATGACCCCACCACACGCCCCCCACTTTTGGCACGCGATGGCAAAAAGGTTAGCCATCACTGGTTTAGGAGCCTGAGTGGCGTAGCAGGCTAATGCCTCCTATTAAGGCAGCATTTAACATCCAGCTGCCTGCAATTACTGTGAGTTCTAATCTCACCAGGCTCAAGGTTGACTCAGCCTTCCATCCTTTCTAAGGTGGGTAAAATGAGGACCCGGTTTGTGGGGGCAATAAGCTGACTTTGTATAAATATACAAAAAGTATGAAGGCTATTGCTTAACGCACTGTAAGCCGCCCTGAGTCTCCGGAGAAGGGCGGCATATAAATATAAATTTTTTTTAAAAAAAGGTGTTTGGGAATATAACTAGTCTGTATGGTTAAGTTGATCTGAAACTTTACAGAAAGAGAAATGGATTTATACCCATAAAGGAGAATATTTGTAGCTTGGGGTTGAAATAATGGGTCCTTGATGCTCTCTGAGCTTGGTTGTTTTCTTGCAGACATTTCATTACCAAACTAGGGAACATCATCAACGCTAGAAGAGAATGTAGGGATTGTGGACAGGAGAAGGAGGAAGACTATGGTGCAGTTGGTGCTCTCTGAGCTTGGTTATTTTCTTGCAGGCATTTCATTACCAAACTAGGGAACATCATCAATGCTAGAAGGAAGTGCACTTTGTTCTCAATTTATATTCTAGTGGCTTGCTCTGTCAGTATCGAAGGGAGTGTTCTTGGTGATTCTTTAGTTGGGCAGTTTACTGTTAGTTGTTTGGCTCTCCTTGATTGGGGGTACTTCTTGATCAGAATTTGAAAACCACATTTAATACAGGACAGTACTTGAGCAAAATGGTTCGGTTGAGATTGGCATATGTAGGACTGATTGGGGTAAATTGTAGGGGTGACATTGAAATATTTGATCATATTTTATTTATCCACATATATTATTGTATTTTATTCCAACCTCATTTTTAAATTGTTATTTTATTCCAATGCCGTTTTAAATTGTATTTTATTCCAATCTCATTTTAAATTGTATTTTGCTCCAATTCCGTTTTAAATTGTATTTTATTCCAATTCCATTTTAGATTGTTTTGATCGGATTTTAGTAAACATTTGTGTTTGGAACTCCGGCCCATGGGCTAGTCAATAAAGTAAACTAACTAACTAAGTCAAGTCAAGGTTTATTACAGTCAATACCCCAATCATGTAAAATTAAATTTATATAAATTTAATTAATTAATTAAATTACGGTAAATCAAAGAGTGCCAAATAAACGAACAGTAAACAGCCCAACCAAAGAACTTCCAAGACCACTCCCACTAACACCGACAGAGCAAGCTGCTAGAATATAAATTGATGGTAAAATCTACTCCCTACTAGCACTGATGATGTTACCTACTTGGATAATGAAATGTCTGCAAGAAAACAACCAAGCTTAGAAAGCACCAAGTACCCCAAAGTCCTCCTCTTTCTCCTATCCAAAAACACCACATTCCCTTCTAGCATTGATGATGTTCCCTACTTTGGTAATGAAATGCCTGCAAGAAAATAACCAAGCTCAGAGATCATCGATTGCCCCATAGTCAGGGATGGGCTGCTGGGGGTTTGCAGGGGTTCGGGAGACCCTCTAGCTAAGATTCTGTGCAGTTCAGAGAACCCCCAAATCCTACTCCTGGCTGGCCCCGCCCACCCAACCCCTCCCTTCCCAGGAGTCCCCATGCGGCCAGGTAAGTGCAGAGCGTGCACGGAGGCTTGGGGAGGGCGAAAAATGGGCCTGGGAAGGCCATTTTTGCCCTCCTGGAGGCTCAAGAAAAGCCTCCGGAGCCCGGGGAGGGCAAAAACACTACCACAACCCGCCGAGGTGTAGGAGGCTGACTAGGCCACGCCCATCGAGCAACCTGGCAGAGAACCCCTTGTTAAAATTTTTGAAGACCACCCCTGCCCATAGTCCTTCTCCTTCTCCTGTCCACAAACCCCACATTCCCTTCTAGCACTGATGATGTTCCCTAGTTTGGTAATGAAATTACTGTAAGAAAAAAACCAAGCTCAGAGAGCACCAAGGATCCCACCCTCCTCCTCCTCCTCTTCTTCCTCCCCTTCTCCTTCTCCTCCCTCTCTGCAAATCTGGCTCCAGGGGTGGATTCTACTTACCTTTACTACTGGTTCTCAATGGGGCTGCGCACGTGCGCAGAAGCTTCCTGATAACGTCAGGATCGGTGGGCGGAGCCTCCCGCTGGTTTTACTATTGGTTCTATAGAACTGGTCCGAACCGGGGGCGAAACCCACCACTGCCTGGCTCCTTTCTAGCTCTGATGATGTTACCTACTCGGATAACAGAATGTCTGCAAGGAAACAGCCGAGCTCAGAGAGCAGCAAGGATCCCTCCGAACTGGATTTCTTTCCTTTTTTTTTTTGATGCTGAGAACACAAGACAGGCTTTCCTCCTGGGAAATATTCTCTGCTCACTTTGATTCAAGGGGCAGGACCTTTTTAGGAAAGAAAAAAGAGAGAGAGAGAGAAAGAAAGAAAAACTTAATTGTCACTGCAAGGCAATCAAAACTAACAAATTAACCGAGTCCCACTTCTCCAGATGGGTTTATAGCATTCAGGGGATATTTTCATTGTTGTCAAATTCTAGCAGGCATATGGACGTTAACAGCCTGCAGACAGAAGCGGCATGATCTGTTCAGCTGAAAGCAGAGAGAGAGACAGAGAGAGAGAGAGAGAGAGAGAGAGAGAGAGAGGGAGAGACAGAGAGACAAAAAGAGGGAGAGAGAGAGACACAGAGAGAGAGACAGAGAGAGAGAGAGAAAGAGGGAGAGAGAGAGAGGGAGAGACAGACAGAGACAGGGAGAGGGAGAGGGAGAGACAGAGAGACAAAAAGAGGGAGAGAGAGACACACACAGAGAGAGAGAGAGAGAGAAAGAGGGAGAGAGAGAGAGGGAGAAGGAGAGATGGAGAGACAGACAGACAGAGATAGACAGAGAGGGAGAGGGAGAAGGAGAAGGAGAAGGAGAGAGAGACACACACAGAGAGAGACAGAGAGATAGAGACAGGGAGAGACAGAGAGAGACAGAGAAAGAGAGAGAAAGAGGGAGAGACAGAGGGAGGGAGAGGGAGAAGGAGAGATGGAGAGGGAGAGGGAGAGAGGGGGGGGGTGGAGCTGATTTTCTCCCGTTTGCCTCTGAGTATCTTGTGTACTATATCACAACTCCAGGCTGTGTCTTTGTCTTGTCTGGGTTCTGCCGCCAGATTCCAAAACGGAACGACAGCCCCTGCGCCGTCTCTGCAGTGCATAGTGTCTGCCTGGCATCCTCTTGGCAACCTTTGAGCCGACGCGCAAGGGCACGAACGATGCTGTGTTTGACCATCAATCAGTCAGCCAACCAACCAACCAACCAACCAATCCATCAATCCCCAGCGAAGTTGTGTGTGGTTTGCCCTTAAAAAGAGGAAAGAAGAAGGAACAATTTGGGCTAAAATCAGGGGTGGGGCTGCTCGGGCTTCGCAGGGGTTCGGGAGAACCTCTAGATTCTGTGCAGTTCAGAGAACCCCCCCAATCCCACTCCTGGTTGGCCCCGCCCACCCCTCCCCTCCCAGGGTGCGCGTGGAGGCTCGAGGAGGGCGAAAAACAAGCCTACCGGAAGTTCAGGCCCGTTTCTGGCCTTCAGAGGGCCTCCAGAGCCTGAGAAGGCCGTTTTCACCCTCCCGATGGCTTGAGAAAAACCTCCGGAGCCCAGGGAGGGCAAAAAGCCCCCTCCCCCGTGGTGCAGGAAGCTGACAAGGCCACGCCCACCATGGCCACTCCCACTCAGCCACTGGGCAGAGAACCTCTTGCTAAAATATTTGAGCTGGCTAAAATCACTCAGTTTCGGAGTCGAAAAATGCCTTGGTTCCATCCAATGACGGCGATACAGTTTAGTGCAGTGGTTAAAGTGCTGGCCTAGAGACCAGAGATCTGGGAGTTCTAGTCCCACTTTAGGCATGAAAGCTGTCAGGGTGACTTTGGATCAATCCCCCAGGAGATGGTGAGTTCTAGTCCTGCCTTAGGCACAAAAGCCGACTGAGCGACTGTGGACGAATCCCAATGAAATTCCAAATTCTAGTTCTACCTTAGGCGTGAAAGCTGGCTGGGTGACTTTGGCCACTCTCCAGGAGATGGTGAGTTCTAGTCCCACCTCAGGCATGAAAGCAGCTAGGTGACCTTGGGCGAATGATAGGAGACTCTGAATTCTAGATCTGTCTTAGCAGTGAAAGCCAACTGGGTGACTTTGGGCCAATCACCAGGAGATGGTGAGTTCTAGTTTCACCTTAGCTATGAAAGCTGGTTGGGTGACTTTGGGTCACACTTTCTCTCTCAGCTCAACCCACCTCCCAGAGTGATGGCTGTGAAGAAAAAGAGGAGGAGGAAGGAGTGTTATTTATGTTTGCCACCTTAACTTACTTATAAAATAATAAAGATGGATTATAAACACACTCAAATAAATACAGGTAGTCCTTGACTTACGACCACAATTGAGCCCCCAAATTTCTGTTGTTAAGTGAGGTTTGTTAAGTGAGTTTTGCCCAGGGATGAAATCCAGCAGGTTCTGACAGGTTCTGGAGAACCGGTAGCGGAAATTTTGAGTAGTTCGGAGAACCAGAAAATACCACCTCTGGCTGGCTCCAGAGTGGGGTGGGAATGGAGATTTTGCAATATCCTTTCCTCAGGAGTGGGGAGGGAATGAGGATTTTGCTGTATCCTTCCCTTGCCATGCCCACCAAGCCACGCCCACAGAACCGGTAGGGAAAAATTTTGGATTTCACCCCTGGTTTTGCCCGACTTTTCTTGCCACCGTTATTACGTGAATCACTGCAGTTGATAAGTTAGTAACCCGGTTGTTAAGTGAATCTGGCTTCCCCCTGTTGACTTTGGCTTTGTCAAAAGGTCGCAAAAGGGATCATGTGACCCCCCCCCCCAGGACACTGCAACCGTCATAAATGTGAGCCAGTTGCCAAGCGTCTGAATTTTGATGACACGATCATTCATGGGGATGCTGCAAAGGTCATCATAACTATGAAAAACGCTCGTAAGTCACCTTTCCCAGGGCCGTTGTAACTTTGAATGGTCACTAAGCGAACTGTTGTAAGACGCAAAATGCGTCTTCTAATAACCATCTCTGGACAGTCAACTGTACCAAGGCTAGTGAGTAGGGATTTTTTTAAAAAAAGGCTCTGGGGTTTGGAGTCATAAATTTGAGGAGCGCACCGTGTGTTAGGAGTTCCGACATTTTGAGAACTATTTTGTTTATTAGAGTTGAGTCTCCTTGCTGTTGGACAAGACCTCGGATAATATGCGGCGTTGTCAGACCTGGAAGCCATCTTTTTCGCTGGGCCTTTACTTCTGTGGGAAACTGGGAGGGGGGATTGTATGGAGCCAGGGTGGTATGTAGTCATAATAACATTCCTTTCTCAGAGAGTCAAGGACATCTTGCCCTGCACCTGGAAGGGTGTGACTGGGAGGCATCTCCAGTTGGGACGGTGCTTTGATTGGACCTTGTGATGGACATGTGGGTGCAAGGGAAAGGACTTCGTCTTTCCTTCGGGTGGGGAAAACCTGGAAGCTTTCAGATTCGGGTTTTCCCAGATGTGCCAATATGCCAACAATACTCGAGCAAATAATAGATACAAACTCACGGTAAACTGTTCCAAACTCGATTGCAGAAAATACGACTTCAGCAACAGAGGGGTCAATGCCTGGAATGCACTACCTGACTCTGTAGTTTCTTCCCCAAACCCCCAAAACTTTAACCTTAGACTGTCTACTGTAGATCTCACCCCATTCCTAAGAGGTCTGTAAGGGGCGTGCATAAGTGCACCAGCGTGCCTACCGTCCCTGTCCTGATATTCCTTTTTACTTACTCTTTTCATGTATTCAAATTATGTTTATACTTTTTACTTGTAATCTTATATATGCTTGACAAATAAATAAACTTAAACGAATAAAGTGGAACTTTGAGGGAAGTTCAAGCCTCGGAGTTTTCTTTCGTTGGGGGGGGTGTTACTTGGAACTCTGACAGGTGTGTTTATCATTCCATGGGATTGCATTCAACAGGCTTTCCCTCATTACGTTCGGTGGGTTATTATCTTTCACATTCTAAACTGCGTTGTGCGCGAGGGTTTCTTTGCGATTGAGAGGGCAGCGATTGTGCATAGGAGTATCTCTCTGGCTGAGTCGCGCACCGCGCTGTCAACGAAGCCAACCTCTCTCTTTACGTAGATTGTGCGTAGATTCGGCGTTGATTTAGAGGCTTTCGCTGAGTTTTTATTCTACCTGTCCAAACTTTGTGCCCAAATCCCACTCCTGGCTGGCCCCGCCCACCCCTCCCAGGAGTCCCCACGTGGCCTGTTTTGGATGCAGGGCACATGCGGAGGCTTGAGGAGGGCGAAAAATGGACCTACTAGAAGTTCAGGAAGGCCAGAAACGGGCCTGTTTCAGGCCTCCAGAGGGCCTCCGGAGCCTGGGGAGGCCGTTTTTGCCCTCCCGGAGGCTTGAGGAAAGCTTCCGGAGCCTGGGGAGGGCAAAAACGCCCCCTTACCATGGTGCAGGAGGCCGACTAGGCCACACCCACTATGGCCACGCCCACCCAAAAACTGGGCAAAGAACCCCCTTGCTAAAATTTTTGAGGCCCACCCCTGCCTTTTCCCATAGGATTATTTCAACCGGGTTCTCGCACAACACTGGCAAACCTTTCTCTCTTCTCGAAAGGCGGAAATCCCCTCCTCACGAAAGCCGTTTGAAACTGTCCCTATTCCCACCTGGCGTAATTTATCCCGCCGGACAATTTGCTGGCTTCTTCCTCTGCCAATATTTCATCTCAAAAATGCATTTCTAAATTAAACAAGCACTTCCAATCCAATTTTCGGTTTAATTGGATTTCCCTCCGGTGAGGCAAACATTTGATTTCTTTTTGATTCTATGGTCTTTGAATCAGCCGGGCTCATGGCCGAGTTCTCTGGCAGACAGACGTCAGGAGAGGCTCACCTTAGAAGTCACTCAGGGTGACCCATCGGATCTCCCCGAGGCAACAGAAAGAAGACCGGAATCTTAGCTTCCTGTCCATTTTGTTCTAGATCAGTGAACCGTTGGGAGCTTTCCCTGCCCGTTTCTGGTCACGGAACATCACTGCCGCGTCAAGATCGAAAAGGACGAAAGTCGATACTTTCATTTGGAATTGTAGGCCGGGTCCCTGCGAAAACAGCTCCGGTGCATTTCACGATTGTTCAAGGTTACAACGGCGCTGGAAAAAAAAGTGACTTGGGATTGTTTTTTTCACATATTGCAGCATCCATGTGATCGGGGTGGGCTTCAAAATTTTTAGCAAGGGGTTCTCTGCCCAGTTGCTGGGTGGGTGTGGCCATGCTGGGCGTGGCCATGTCAGCCTTCTGCACCACGGCAGGGGCCGGTGTTTTTGCCCTCCCTGGGATCCGGAGGCTTCCCTCGAGTCTCCGGGAGGGCAAAAACGGCCTCCCCAGGCTCCGGAGGACCTCTGGAGGCCAGAAACAGGCCTGTTTCTGTCCTTCCTGAACTTCCAGTGGGCCTGTTTTTCTCCCTCCCTGAGTGTCCGCGCGTTCCCTGTCCTTCCCTGCATCCAAAACGGGCCGCATGGGGACTCCTGGGAAGGGCGCGGTGGGGTGGGGCAGGGCCAGCCAGGAGTGGGATTTGGGGGTTCTCTGAACTGCACAGAATCTCAGCTAGAGGTTCTCCCGAACCCCTGCGAACCCCCAGCAGCCCACTCCTGCATGTGATCGAAATTCAGGCTCTCGGAAACTGGCATGTACTTATGACTGTTGCACTGTCCCGGGTCTTTTTGTGTGGGTCGGAGGGGGACAGAAATTCTGACTTGGGGTCTGCTTCAGCCTCCTGGTGTGGGGCTTTGGGCGAAGGCTGGAGGGAAGCGCCGCTGGTGGCGAAGAGCCGGAGGGCCTCGTTCCAGTGGGACTGCCTCATGGCCTGGAACTGGCTGACCATCTCAGCCCGCTGAGCCTCCAGGGGCTGGTCCCTGGCCTCGCACTCCTGCAGATCTTCCCTCTGCTTGGAAAGCCTATGCTCGTAGTCCTCAGTGAGGTGCTTCTGCTGAGCCTCCTTCTCGGTCAGATCCAATTTGAACTGAGCAGCTGTTTTGCCAACTCTTTCTCCTGGTGGCTGCTTAGCTCCAACAACTGCTTCCTTTTGGGACCCTAAGGAGCCCGGATAGGGGAGGCAAGGAGTGGCGGGGAGGGGAGGGGAGGGGCAAATAGAGACCAGCGAGGTACCCCTCAATGTGAGTGACATCAAGCTGGCCATGCTCACACAGTCACATGACCACCTAGCCACACCCACCCAGCCGGTCATTAGGCAGATCATATTAGTGGTCCGTGGAATTTAAAATTATGAATTCAGTGGTCCCCGAGGTCCGAAAGGTTGGTGACCCCTGGAGTAGAAGACCTCCAAGGTCCCTTCCGACTGTGGTATTCTATATTTGCTGCCATGGTTGATAGCACTCTAGGTTGCTCCTGACCATCTCCAATTCTTGTTTTCTCTTTAGATGATGGATCTCCTTCCGAACCAAGCATTGAATCTCATCAGCCACTCTTTCTATCCGCTCATGCTACCTTTGGGATCTCTAAGGAAGAAAGATGGATACTCCAGAAGTCCAAATATCTTTACTTGGAAGTCATTAGGTTTTTCTTCTTTTATTTTTCCCCCCCCTCTTGCTCCGACATTTCTCAGCGCTTGCATCTTTATTATCTCCCCCTCCCTTGTCCCTCATGAGCTTTTCCACGGAGCCTGAGATCACTAGCAGAACTGTGAAGGGGAGGATGGCACGTTAATTCCTTCATTTGAATAATTAAACATTTAAAATATTCCCTCCATACTTTTGACGGTGAGCTGCGGTTTCATTATTCATACTCAACCCTCACTGTGTAACAAAATAGGGGAATTAGGAACATAATTTTCAGTACTTGGAGAGAAAAATGTTCCTTGCCACACATCCATTTTATTTGTCCTTGGATAATATTCTTTTTCTGCTACCGCTTTCTCCACCTTCAACAAATTACAGCATCAGAATATTTAACTTTCCTCCTGCAATGAATACCTTCATTTTTAAATACAGGACTGAACCAAAGAATAATCTCATAATTGAGTAAAATTCAGGACATTCACGAACATTTCAGCTGCCGGACACTCAGTCGACAGGCACAACGTAAACTGCCATTTCCAAGGCACAACAAGCAATGGCGATAAAGGAGATATTTCACGAGAAGCACTATATGAATGTAGAATTTTTTTTTTTTAAAAAAAACCTGCTGGAAACGCATATCTTTTTTTTTATAAAAGAAGAAAACTGATTGATGAGCTCGGAAAATTATATATATATATATTTTCCCCTCTAAATTGAAACCAAAAATCTAAAAATCTAAGTCTAATGCTAAATCTAAATTGAAGTCTAAGACTAGGGGTGCTAGATGTGGTCACTGGCTTTGAGTTATTTGTAACAATAATAAAGGCATGTTGTTAAGTAAGTAAGCAAGTAAATAAATAAATAAATATGAAACCATTTCCTAGGGTAGAGAGAGAGAGAGAGAGAGAGAGAGAGAGAGTCCTAACTGGAAGGAAGTGAACAAGGAAGGTCCCAATCTCTGCAGATTCTTGGGCCATTTCTCTGAACTCACTAGAATAGGATAGTATAGTATAGTATAGAATAGAACAGAATAGAATTAAGGATAGAATTAAGGACAGAATAGAATAGAAATAAGGATAGAATGGAATGGAATGGAATGGAAATAAGACTAGACTAGACTAGACTAGACTTAAGGATAGGGTAGGGTAGGGTAGGGTAGGGTAGGGTAGGGTAGGGTAGGGTAGAGTAGGGTAGAGTAGGGTAGAGTAGAGTAGAATAGAATAGGGTTAGGGTTAGGGTTAGGGTTAGGGTTAGGGTTATTTTAAAAAAAAGAAAAAAGAAAGTAGTTTGGATGAGGGGTGGGTTCTAAATTTTTTTACTACCGGTTCTGTGGGTGTGGCTTATTTTGTGGGCGTGGCTTGATGGTCATGTGACAATTCTTTAGGATTTAGCAGAGGTACTGGTCTACCAGGCTTTTAACTGCTTGCAGAGCTGTACCGGTCTACTCATTTTTTTGGGAGGCACTGGTCTACCACCACACTGCCTTTTAACACTGATCAGCTGTAGGGCGGCCCTTTGAAGCCCTGTGGCAAGAGTTTAAACAGTTTTTTTCCTTCTAGCTGATCAGCTGGGACTCGGGAGGCAGCGAATAGATTGGGGGTGGGGCCAAATAAAAGGGAAGAATAACGGGGCGGGGGGGGCAGAACCAGTTCAATGACATCATATCGTCATCCGCTACCGGCTTAGCAGAACCGGCTGGAACCGGGAAGAACCCACCATGGTTTGAATGATTCCTCTCTGTTAAACTGGGTAGGTATTTTAATCCAATTTAGTTTAGTTTCAGGTGACAGAACCTTTTCTCCTGGCTCTTTTGTTCTGGAGTCCAGAGACTGCTTTCCTTCGAGCAGCTCCATCCGGAGGACAAAAACAGCGAAAACTAATTTATATCCTGAGTTGAAAGACTAGAACATGCATGATTTCCCCAGTGCTGCCATTGTTTTCAGCCGGCTGACACAATTCGTGTAAGAGATACCAAAGCAATGATGGATATCTCCTCGCGGGTGGAAGACGATCCTGGATTACGCAGGGCGCAGGGGGGAAGAATTGAGTTTCAGAAAGTCGAATTGAAGGGCAGCCCAGATTTTACTGAGAAGGTCAGCTGGCAGGTCAAAACACTAGAAGGAGAGATTTACAGGGAATCCTTGATTTACGATGGTTCGTTTAAGGACCGTTCACAGTTACAACATCACAGAAAAAAGCGACCTAGGGCCTTTATTCACCCTTACAACTGCTGCCCCATCCCTATGCTTATCACCTGATCAGGATTTCCATTGCCAAGCAAGAGAGTCATTAAGTGAGTTGCGCCCCATTTTACGACCTTTTTTTGCCACAGTTGTTAAGCAAATCGCTGCCCTCGTTAAAAATATCATGCGGTGGTTAAAGCGAATCTAGCTTCTTCCATTGAGTTTGCTGGTCGGAAGCTTTCCGGGTGGGAAGGTCATCAGCGGCGATCACGCGATCACATGACACGGCAACAGTCATCAATACAGGCTGGGTGCCAGGGGTGAAATGCTCCCGGTTCAGACCGGATCGCCCGATCCGATAGCAATGGAGGCGGGTGGTTCGGAGAACCGGTAGCAAAAGTCCCTGCCCCTTCCCCATTGCCCAGCTGAGCCGCGCAATCATCAGAGGCTGTTTTTTTTATTTTTAAAAGCATTTTTTCTACAACCTCTTTAGCCGAAAAAATGCTTTTAAAAGTAAAAAAAAAAAAGCCTCTGATGATCACGTGGCTCAGCTGGGATCGTCAGAGGCTTAAAAAAAAAAAAGAAAGAAAGCCTCTGACGATCAGGCAAGTCAGCTGGGATCGTCAGAGGCTTTAAAAGCATTTTTTTTTACAACCTCTTCAGCCGAAGAGGTTGTAGAAAAAAATGTTTTTAAAAGTAAAAAAAAAAAATTGGCCACGCCCACTCAGTCATATTACCTCCCCACCAAGCCACGCCCACAGAACCGCTAGTAACAAATTTTACATTTCACCACTGCTGGGTGCCAAAGCACCCGAATTTCGATCATGTGGAATGCTGAGAGATGGCTGTAAGAGGAAGGACCGGTCCTTAATCTCTTTTCTCGGGGCCGTTATCACTTTGAACGGCTGCTAAACGAATGATTGTAAGTCAAGAACAACCTGTACAGTCCTTGAAAAACCAAGTGGGGAAAAAAAAAATCAAAACCAGGCCGAATGTCACCATTTGCTTGGGCTCATCCCCCCCACCCCTCTCTTTTCAGGGGCGGGCTTTAAAAATGTTACCAAGGGGTTGTCTGCCCGGTTGCTGGGTAGGCGTGGCCATGGTGGGCGTGGCCTAGTCAACCTCCTGCACCATGGCACGGGGATGGGCATTTTTGCCCTCCCCAGGCTCCAGAAACTTTCCTTGAGCCTCTGGGAGGGTGAAATCAGCCACCCCAG
This sequence comes from Ptyas mucosa, assembly GCA_012654045.1. Lineage (NCBI taxonomy): Eukaryota > Metazoa > Chordata > Lepidosauria > Squamata > Colubridae > Ptyas > Ptyas mucosa. The sequence continues at coordinate 5,738,667 of WNWU01000025.1, forward strand.
GCTCCGGAGGCCCTCTGGAGGCTAGAAACATGCCCCTTCTGGTTTTCCCGAACTTCCGGTAGGGCTGTTTTTTGCCCTTCCCGAACCCTGCACTTACCTGCATCCAAAACGAGCCAGTGGGGACTCCTGGGAGGGGCAGGGCGGGGTGAGCGGGACCAGCCAGGAGTGGAATTTGGGGGTTCTCTCGAACTGCACAGAATCTTAACTAGAGGTTCTCCCGAACCCCGAGCAGCGAACCCCTGCCTGTTTTGGGGAGAATCACCCCCTATCTGGCATCCAAACTACCAGGGCTATTTATCAGAGAGCGAGAGAGAGAAAGAAATGAAATGAAATCTCCCTGCTTTTGTTCAGCTGCTTCCTTTCTCTCTCCGCCTCCCCCCCCTCCCCATATTTCGGCCCCTGTGCCTTTCCTCCGAGAACGCAGTTTGCAACTCCAGTTATCACCCTGGAGACCAGCTAAACAAATCTCTCAGAGTTAATTCAACTGATATTCTGCAGATTGACTGGATGCTAAACAAGGGAAGAAGGGGGGAAGGGAAGAAAAATCTGTTTTGTGTGCGTGTGTGTGTGTCTGTGTGTGTGTATGAGGTTTGGATTCTTCATGGTTTCCCGTGCTTTTCCATTTATTTGCAGAGCTCTAAGAAAAAAGCAAAAAAACCCACAAACCCACAAGATTGTACTCACCGACAGCTTAATGTGGGGAATTCTGGGTTTTTTTCTTCTTTAAATTATATTAGAATTCATTTTATTAACAAAAGGCCGCTGAGACCTCTTCCGTGCTTTGTTCGGGGGAGAACAGATATCCTGAAAGAATCAAGAAATCTCAGAAGTCCTTTATTAAGTTGTAATTTTTTGGGGGGTCGGGCAGGGAAGGAATCTCTCTAGCAGTGTTTTTCAACCTTAGCGACTTAAAAGACGTGTGGACTTCAACTCCCAGAATCCCCCAATCCAGGGGTGAAATCCAGCAGGTTCTGACAGGTTCTGGAGAACCGGTAGCAGAAATTTTGAGCAGTTCAGAGAACTGGCAAATACCACCTCTGGCTGGCCCCAGAGTGGGGTGAGAATGGGTATTTTGCAATATCCTTCCCCCAGGAGTGGGGTGGGAATGGAGATTTTGCAGTATCCTTTCCCCAGGAGTGGGGTGGGAATGGAGATTTTGTAGTATCCTTTCCCCAGGAGTGGGGAGGGAATGGAGATTTTGCAGTATCCTTCCCCTGGAGTGGGGTGGGAATGGAGATTTTGCAATATTCTCCCCCTGTTCTGCTGTGATTTGCTTAATAACCGTGCCCCCCCCCAAAAAGGTCATTACTTAAGTTGTTACTCACTTAACAACTACCTTCCTTAGCCATGGAAATTCTGGTTCCAACAGCGGTCATAAGTCCAGCGCTACCTTTACAGCAGAAACAGCACTTCAAAAAAAAAGAAAGAAAGAAAAAAAGAAACAAACAAACAAACAAACAAAGAAAGAAAGAAAGAAACAAAGAAACAAAGAAACAAAGAAACAAAGAAAGAAAATCACAATGAGGTGTATTTTTTTCTGGTGAGACCAGTCTATCACTATGCTCCATTCCATAATTGGGTAGACCAGGTTGGCCTCATAGACGGGTCTCACCCAGGTGTGGTATTCACTTACCTTCACTACCGTTTCACAAATATGAGAACCTTCTGTGCATGCACAGAGTGTCAAAAACATGGATAAATGGGACATGATTATGTCCAGGTGGGTGGGCGGAGCCTCCTGCAGCCACCACTACCGATTTGCTCAAACCGGATAGAACCGACTGAATACCACCACTGGTCTCACCAGAAAATAAACATGTAATCTCTCCCCTGGTATAGCTGACAAAGCAAGGAAAGCCTGTGGTTTAGAGGTTAATACATCTACCTAATGTGTGAACAGCCCAAGTTGTAATCTCAGAAGGACATGGCTAGCTGATGAGAGCTAAATAGCTTGAAATAAATAGATCTATACTAGTCTCCCTTTATTTTTTTGTCAGTAAAACATAAATTTAACACAAAATAGTTTGTCGTGAAAGCGACTGCCTGCGAAGGCTCCTGGATTGGAGCTGAAAGGCGAAAGGGAAGCAGTATGGCTCAATCCCATATTTGGGTAGACCAGGTTGCCCTGATTAAAAAAAAAAAATTAATCTCCCCCCTGGTATAGCCAACAAAGCTAGGAAAGCCCATGGTTTAGAGCAGGGATCAGCAACCCGCGGCTCTGGAGCCGCATGTGGCTCTTTCATCCCTCTGCTGCAGCTTCCTGTTGCTGGTCGGCTCCACAATTGATAAGGCTTTCGGTTAGGACAGGTAGAGGAGAAAGGATGCCGCGCTAGGAAGAGTCTCTATGGTGGGGGAGCTGGACTTCCAGTTAGCTCCAGAATTGAATGGGGGGGGGGGGCTTCCGGTTAGGACCTTTGTGGCTCTTTGAGTGTTTAAGCTTGCCGACCCCTGGCTTAAAGATTAATACATCTACCTAATGTGTGAGCAACCCAAGTTCGAATCCCAGAAGGGTTAGGGTTAGGGGTTAGGGTTAGGGTTAGGGTTAGGGTTAGGGTTAG
>WNWU01000025.1:5741234-5752728 GCA_012654045.1 Ptyas mucosa
GGGTTAGGGTTAGGGTTAGGGTTAGGGTTAGGGTTAGGGCTAGGGTTAGGTTTAGGGTTAGGGTTAGGGTTAGGGGTTAGGGTTAGGGCTAGTGCTAGGGTTAGGGTTAGGGTTTAGGGTTAGGGTTAGGGTTAGGGGTTAGGGTTAGGGTTAGGGTTAGGGTAGCTGATGAAAGCTAAATAGCTTGAAATAGATCTATACTAAGTCCCCCTTTGTCGGTAAACATAAATTCATCACAATGAGGTGATTTGATTCTTTATAACGATTGCCCAGGTAGAGGAATGATTATTTCCGGATTTGATCCTGAAACAGCCATTCGTTTCCCCAGGAATGCCCAGAAACCTTGGAACGTGAACTCGATATTGAAATATAGATGTTTTGGAATAGTGATTGCCGTTGGAACGCGGAGCGTCCCTGGAGAACGAATATTCCATCTATAGCCCATTACACTTCACTCAGCTTTCAGTTCAGCTCATAATTATGGTGCCTTAATTGATTGCCCCATTCTTCTTGCTACAACAGAACTCTGCTGCCTGGGCTGAAATATAGAAGTGATTTATCCCAGCACCTTTTAAGTCGGCTGTAAGAACAGGATAACGCCAAAGAGTTCATGCTGGATGCTTTTACTTTGATCCATCTTCCTCGTAAAATCTTCCTCTGCGGAGACTTGGTAGAGGTACCGCTTCCCTTCTGGATGGAATTGCCAAGCCAGCCTCAATAAGAAGGAATTGCTGGGACCCCCAGAGGTCATCTTTATCAGTCTGTTGCAACAATCTCAACAACAAGTCGTGTTGTGCTTAGCTTTTCCAGATCCATTTTGATGGATCTGAAGAGTCACCAGACCACAAGCAGGGAAAGTGTAAACCCTTTCCTACTCATTCTCAGCCCTGCAAATTTTTGCATTTTGAAGGTGGGGTGGGAGAAGAAGGAGTACCGTTTTGCAAACGGAAAATTCTAAAGGCCGACCCAAAAGGTTAAAATTTAAGAGAGAAGAAGGGAGGGAGGGAGCAAGGAAGGAAGAAAGGAAGGAGAGAGAGGGAGGGAGGGAAGGAAAGAAGGAAGGAAGGAGAGGGAGGGAAGGAAGAAAGGAAAGAAGGGAGGGTGAGGGAAGAAGGGAGGGAGGGAGGGAATGAAGAAAGGAAAGAAGGGAGGGAGAGGGAAGAAGGGAGGGAGGGAGGGAGGAAAGGAAGGAAGGAAAGAAGGGAGGGGAAGGAGGGAGGGGAAGGAAGGAAAGAAGGAAGGAAGGAGAGGGAGGGAAGGAAGGAAAGAAGGGAAGGAGAGGGAAGAAGGAAGGGAAGGGAAGGGAAGGGAAGGGAAGGGAGGAAGGAAGGAAGGAAGGAAGGAAGGAAGGAAGGAAGGAAGGAAGGAAGGAAAAGGGGAGGGAGGTACTAACCACACCTGTTGAGTTTGGCTGTTACAGATGGTTTGGTTTGGATGCTAAAAAAAAATCACTAATAGTCACTATTGCCAGGAAGTGCTTTCTGGGTAATTACACAGTTTGTCAATCAAATACTAACTCCCTTTTTTTTTATTATTCTTTTCTTGTGCTAGTTTGGCATGGCAACCTAAAGGTAATTTAGCAAGTTTCATCCTGGTTTTCAGAACTGATCCCAATGCCTGGATTTACATACAGTTGCTCCTTATGTGAATCACCTTTGCTTAGACAACCTCTAGGGTAGACTTCAATCCCACCCAAACGTTCAGAATGTTGGGTGCTGCAGTCCTTACACTAGAAAGTCCATCGTTCAGAAAAGTAAGCCAACCACTACAACTAAGTGCTTTCAACCGACGGTGGGGAGCATGGCTGGCTGAGGAATTCTGGGAGTTGACATCCACACATCTCAAAGTTGCCAGAATTGAGAAACACTGTGGTAGAGGAAGACATGTTGCAATGATATTTTAAATTCATGCATAAGAGCCTTGGATAGTACAGCGGTCTAAAGCACCCTGTTATTAACACCAGCTGCCTGCAATTATTGCAGGTTCGAATCTCACCAAGGCTCAAGGTTGACTCAGCCTTCCATCCTTTCTAAGGTAGGTAAAATGAGGACCCAGTTTGTGGGGGCAATAAGCTGACTTTGTATAAATATACAAAAGTATGAAGGCTATTGCTTAACGCATTGTAAGCCGCCCTGAGTCTCCGGAGAAGGGCGGCATATAAATCAAATTAAAAAAAAAAAAACGCCCACTCACTACCTGTACATTCTACCTTTACTATGTAGGACTACATACTGTACAAACCGAGTTGCGAAGCAGGCTAGATCAGGCTAAAATGGGTTGGTTAGTTTATGACTTGCATCTACTGGAAACCTGACATTGCCTCAAGCATGTTGTGTGAACCAGGCCAATCATGAAGTCACGTGATTGTAAACCCAAGGAAGAATATTTGCGGCTCAGGGTTGAACTCACACTGATGATGTTACCTAGGTTGGTAATAAAACGTCTGCCGGAAAACAAGAAAGGTGTTTTTTTTTAAAAAACCTGGCTTTATAGTGATATAGGAACCTTGGTATCAGCATGCTAAAAAACAGAGACATCACCCTGCCAACAAAAGTGCGTATAGTTAAGGCTACGGTTTTCCCAGTTGCAATGGATGGCTGTGAAAGTTGGACCATAAGGAAGGCTGAGCGCCAAAGAATTTATATTTATTTATTTATTTATTTATTTATTTATTTATTTATTTATTTATTATTTTTCAATTTATATACCACCCTTCTCCCTGAGGACTCAGGGCGGTGAACAGCCAGAATTAAAAACATACAATACAAATATTAAGAATTAAAAATACATATAAATTTGGCTCCAATTTTAAAAATAACAAACCAATTTAAAAAACATCTAAAATTACTTCCTACTTTCTATTGAGGCCTTTGAACTCTGATGCTGGAGAAGATTCCTGTGAGTCCCTTGAACTGCAAGGCAATCCAACCGGTCAGTCTAGAGATCAACCCTGACTGCTCTTTAGAAGGCCAGATCCTGAAGATGATACTCAAATACTTTTGCCACCTAATGAGAAGGAAGGAAGGAGTCACTGGAGAAGAGCCTAAAGCTGGGAACGATGGAGGGCGAAAGAAGAAGGGGACGGCAGAGAATGAGGTGGCTGGATGGAGTCACTGAAGCGGTCGGCGTGAGCTTAAATGGACTCTTAAATGGGGATGATAGAGGACAGGAAGGCCTGGAGGAACGTTGTCCACGGGGTCATGATGGGTCGGACGCGACTTCGCAACTAACAACAACAAGCAACCTTGATGTATTCTTCCCTCTGCCTTTTTTAGCCACAAGCAACACTATGAGATTTGATTGACAGTTATGCTATATTCACCCTAGACACGCTCAATCTGGATTCAGAAGAAACCCACTTCTAGTTGGGCACAATACACTGACCCACACATGACACAAACAGGAAATACTTATTTGCATGTCAGGCCAGGAAAAACCCAACTCTGATCAAACTTTGGTGTTTTTTTTAAAAAACCCAGTTAAGCATGTTGTCTGAATCTTGGCTTTGACTGGTCTGGGGTCAATTTATGGGCCAAAGCCTTTCCTTCTTTGGTCCTAAGGCGCATTATCCCATTCCTGCTTCTCCTTCCAGTTTTTGTCATCGATCCAACACCCCATCCCTCACCTCACCCCACCCCATCCCTCCCCGTTGCCACCACCGCTGCTCCTTAGAAAGGACCTTGGTGGAAGGTTTAAAGGTGCCAAGAAAGTCACTTGGAAAGAGACTAGAGGCACCTCCCCTCCCCTCTCTCCCTCCCCCCTCTCCCTCTCCCCCCCTCCCCCGTTAGATTGCCTCTGGCTCTTACTCCCTTCTCTGCCGGTTTCCTTCTCTATCAGCAGGACATGTGCGCGCACGTGTGTGTGTGTTTGTGTGTGTGTGAGTGTGTGTGTGTGTGTGTTTGTGTGTGTCTCTGCATGCGTCTTAGTTGGAGGGGGAAGAAGCAGAAGAGGAGACCCACGCTCTGCTCCCGACTCCCATGCGGGTCTTTTTTAGGGAAGCTGCAGCAGCCCAAGTCTCCGCCCCTCCTCTTTGCAGGGAGGGAGGGAGGGAGAGAGGGGGGGGGCGCGTCTCCTAGCAAGAGAGTTTTCCCCGCTGGAGAACTTGGCCAGCGCTCTGGAGGAGAGGGGTGTGGGGCGGTTGAGGGTGGCGCCGGCAGCCGGAGGAGGAGGACGAGGACGAGGAGCGGGGACCCTCAAAAGGGAGAAGGAAGAGAGAAGGGACTGGACTCTTGTTTTTTTCCCCCCTCCTCGACCCTCCCCCCATCCGCCTTCTCTGCAACCTCCCCCCCCCCCCACATTCCCTTCTGTCTCCAACCTCCTTCCCTTCTCTCCCCCTCCCCTCTCCGTCTCGCGTTGGGGTCTTTTGATCCCCCCCCGCCGGTCTTTTCCCCCCTACGGCGTGAGTCCCCCCCCACACCTCACCCCAGTTGCCCCCTCCGTCCCCCACCCCCCAATTCTTGCCGCTCCTGCTCCTCCCCCACCCCCACCCCTCCTTCTTTCGGCCACTCATTCACTCTCTGGGTGCCTCTCCACACTCTACAAGTGCCGCCGCTTCACACTTCCCCTCCCCAGCTTTGGAAGCTGTGAGAAGGTGGGAAGAGGCGAGCGGGAGTGGGGGGGGGGTCTGGCGGGAGGGGGGCAGGAGGGAGAGGAGGAGGAGGAGGAGGAGGAGGGGGTACCCCGCCCCCCAACCCCGCATGCTCGGCAGAGGCGGCCCTGTAAGGCTTGCGCGGAGCTGTCCGCGGTCCTGAAACCCCCGGAGCTGTCCGCGGTGCTGAAACCCAGCCTTCGCTACTAAACTGCGGGAGGGTAAGACGAGCGGAAGAGCGCACCAACGGTGCCTGCCCAAGAGAGACCCCCTTTATGTACAATCCTTGGCGCAGCGCCGGAGCGTCGGGAGCCTTGAATTGCGGCGGCGGCGGCGGCGGCAGCGGCGGCAGGGAAGGCAACCTCAGGTGTCCTGGTGGCGCGCTGCGAAGGATGAAGGGCTTCCTCCGTTTGGTTTTGGGCTACTTGGCAGCAGACCTTCTCCCCCTTCTGCTGTGTCGGGCGCAGGAGAAAGTCGGGCAACACCTGGGCAGCATCGTGATGCTGTTCGATTCCGGCGGGAACCACAGCCGAACGGGTGAGCCGCCACCCGCCGACGCCTCGGAGCCGCCCCCCAGCCCGGAGGCATGCCGGGGCTACTTTGATGTGATGGGCCAGTGGGACGAGGCTTTCAATTGCAGCGTCCGCGGCTACCCGTTTTGCTGTGGCACGTGTGGCTTCCGTTTCTGCTGCCAGGATCAGAAGAGACGGTTGGACCAGGAGGTCTGCACCAACTATATCAAGCCCCCCTGGCTTAACGGGCGCAAGATGACCAACCGGCCCATGGACCCATCCCATGACCCCACCCGTGACAAGACCAACCTCATCGTCTACATCATCTGTGGGGTGGTTGCCGTCATGGTTTTGGTGGGTATCTTCACCAAACTGGGGCTGGAGAAAGCACACCGGCCCCAGCGGGAACACATGTCCAGGTAAGCTGAGCTCCATTCCCCTCCTCCTTCCTTTCTGGGATCCTCCCCTCCCTTCCCCTCCCCAATTCACTCCACCTCCTCCCACCCCGATGCCATATGATGCCATATGCCACCTGCCGCAGGCCTGTTCTGCTGTTTTAGCCTTGGGGGCGGCGGCGGGGGGGGGGGGGGGGGGGGGGGGGAAAACCCCACCCACGAGGGGGTGAGCATCTTCTCTTTTGGGGGGGGGGGGGGGGAAAAAGGAAAAATAGAAGCGTGTCCCCTCCTTCAATTTTGGAAAGCTTCCATAGAGCCTTGGGAAAGAGGTGGGGAGGGGGCTCTGCAGGGGGCAGCCAACCCACGCCCCTTGTGCGATAGCGGCCCAAGAGCTCCTCAAGAGTGAAGAGGACAGGAAAGAAGTCACATGCACACCTGTGCACTGGCAGATGTTGGAGAAGTAGCAACAATGGAAACCATTAAGGATGTGGGGTTAATGTAGCCAGAGCCAGAACCACAGATAAAAAATTTCCCCATTGCATCTGTTGGAACTCTGTAGGGTCAAATGCTCTGTGGGAAGTGGGGGGGGGGGGACAAATCAACAGTACGCCCATCCACCAACACACACGTATACTCACACGTGTCTGCACACCTTTATCATCTTGCTACCTTGGCTCAAAAAAGTGGGGAGGGGGTGTCTCTCCTGTTCATTCCCAGCCACCTCTCCTTCCGATCCAGAGCCCAGCAAAAGCAGAGATATACTCTTACCTAGAACCCATCACATCAACTAACCGTGCCATTCCAGACGGTCCAATTACAACTCACAAAAACCCATCCTGGAGGTATCAACTTGCACAAGCTTGGTCGGTCCCCATGGTAGAGATAGTGATGCTCGATAGCATGATAACATTACACGCGCACAAACATTCTGCTGGCTGATAAGAACAGGCGCTGGGTGAAAATCAGCGTATGGATGGGTTTGTGGTGCACGGATTTATTTCAGAGCTATACCCACTGAGCAATGGCTGGCTTAGTTCGAACCTACGCCCCCTTTTCCGTTGCCAAACAATGCTGCTGGGGTTGAGCTGTTTGCGAGTCCAATCACTTCAGGGGCTGAGGACCAGGCTGTTTTGGCCTGCTGCCTCTTTCTTGAAATTCCACCCATCGCCTTCCCAACCAAATTTTCCCTCCCCACCAAATTTTCCCCGCTACCCACCAGGCCGTGATGGCAACAGGAGGGACTCAAAGTCGCAATTCATTTGTCAAGTTATGGGGGTCTGTCTGATTCATTATGCTAATCCCCAAACACATGAAAGCAAAACAGATGGGGAGAGACGTTTTTGTAGATCAAATAAAAACAATTAAAAGCAAAAAGGAGGAGGAGGGGAGAGAGAGAAGCAAAGCAAATCGCTTCGTTGGAGGGATAAGAAGCCTCAAGAAGCTGGGTGCTTGGTGGTGAATGTCTCCATTGACCATTGAGTTGGGTAACGGGGTTGAGAACTGCAGCCCATAATCAGGTGGCTTTTCTGTGCTCCCATCAGATGGATATCAGCTTATGGAAGAAGTTCTCAAGAGGGACATTGGCATCACCAGAAAATGTTTTTTTTAATGGGCGCAGCTGAAATGAGTGATGGCCGGTCAAGGTTCTTCATCTTCAGTCAATCCCCCTTCCCATTGTCTGTCTGTCTGTCTGTCTCTCTCTCTCTCTCTCTCTCTCTCTCTCTCTTCTTCTTCTTCTTCTCCATTCCCCCAACACCCAGGATGGACTAAACACCTGGCGCACCTTTCCAGTCCAGGATTTTACTGCTTGCTTTGTGATTAACAGCTTCCCCCTGCATTCAGGCACCCAAAATAGTTCTCGGAATGCATCACCCATTCCTTTCACTAGCAATTATTTGCTATTTATAAACTGGCTGATGGGCGATCATTTTTTTTTTTTTACTACCAAGGAGAAAGCCTAGCGCAGGCATCGCGAGGGACCCCCAAAGCTCCTATGATCTTCTCTAAGATTTACTAATTGGGGGGAGGGGGAGAGAGAGTGAGAGAGACTCTCTCTCCTGTTGAAGGTGAGGAATCTAATCCGCTAAATCCAGGCCAAGAAAGTTGTAAGGATGCCTTTTCGGTCTTCTGCTTTTTTTGAAAAGGTTGGAAAAAATCCTTCCTTCCCCCTATTTGGATCTCTGCATTCCTGTAGTCTCTATATTATATCAGTACAAGGTGTGACGTATGGCATTCGGGTCGCTGTACCATGTTATTTGCTGAAAGGAGAAAGAATTGGAACCGATGTGTTTATACACGTCCGGCAGTAAATCTGAGTTTCTGGGCGGTTAAACAAGGCTCCAATTTTGATCCGTTTGCTCCTCTGGGGTCCTTTCTGCTTACTTCTCCCTTCCAGAGATGACCCCCATTCACCAAATCCTTTTTGTACCCTTAGGAACGACTCCAGAAATCAAAGGCGAGACTGTCTCCATTACAAATAGCCAAGTCACCTGGTAAGAAGGAATTTTAAGTTTTAAGGGTGGGTCAAAGGCCAGCCAAAATCTGCTGTCAGATATCTCTGGCAACTTAGATCAGCAAGGATCTCCGATGCCAAGAGAGAACAGCAAAATCCAACAAATCGATGCACACCTGAAAGAAGTGGGCGTGGAATAACCAGGAGAGATTGGGATACAAAAAAGAAAAGGAAAAAAAAAAAAGGAGTAAAATACATTTTGGAGCATCTGACGAAATTCCTGACTTCCGTATAGTCTTAAAGATATTCTGTTCTGAACCAGTTCACAGTTGCTTATAAAAATCTGTCTCGGCGATCGAACCTTTCCTAAAAATCCAGCAAACTGAACATTCTTCCATTTTTTTTCTTTCTCCATCATTGTAAGGCATGTTTTGTCTATATCCACGGCTGGTTGTTTCCCAAAAGCTTAACTTTTAGAAAATAATTTTCATTGAGAAGAATGGACTTGGTTTGGGTGCTTCTGCGTACAATCTTTACTGAGGACTAAAGAAATGAATGGAAGCTATGGTGGCCCAAACAGGACACCTTAAACCAGAAGAGAAGCAGCGGAAAGCTTTTCGTAGGGTCTGTTTTATGATTACTAGACTACCGTCCTGAGTTCAGTCAAGTAGAATACATTATAAGCAACGTCTGTAGAGATTCTCAAAAGGGATGTGGTGGCTCAGTGGCTAAGATGCTGAGCTTGTCGATTGAAAGGTCGGCAGTTCAGTGGTTCGAATCCCTAGTGCCGCGTAACGGGGTGAGCTCCCGTTCCTTCTCCCAGCTTCTGCCAACCTAGCAGTTTGAAAGCACGTAAAACAAATGCAAGTAGAAAAATAGGGACCACCTTTGGTGGGAAGGGAACAGCGTTCCGTGCGCCTTTGGCGTTGAGTCATGCCGGCCACATGACCACGAAGACGTCTTCGGGCAGCGCTGGCTCTTCGGCTTTGAAACGGAGATGAGCACCGCCCCCTAGAGTCGGGAACGACTAGCATGTATGTACGAGGGGAACCTTTACCTTTACCTAATAGAGATTCTCATCATCTAGGTCATGGTTGTCCCAAAAGTGCTTTTTTTTTCTCAAGAGGCAACTGGACTTTCTTGTTTTTTCTTTGAAGACATTTTGCTTCTCATCCAAGAAGTTTCTTCAGCTCTGACTGGATGGTGGGGAATGGAAGGATTTTTATAAGCAGCAGTGAACTGGTTCTGAACAGAATATCTTTTAAGACTATACGGAATTTCTTCAGATGCTCCGAAATGTATTTTACTCCTAATGTTTTTTCTTTTCATATCCCAATCTCTCCTGGTTATTCCAAGCTCACTTCCTTCAGGTGTGCAATAGAGAGGAGATCTGTTGGATTTTGCTGTTCTCTGTTGGAATCTGAGATTCCTGCTGATCTAAGTTGACAGGGATCTGACAGCAGATCTTGACTGGTCTTTGACCCATCCTTAAGACTTAAAACTCCTTCTTACCAGGTGACTGGTATTTGTAATGGAGACAGTTTCACCTCTGGTTTCTGGAGTAGTTCCTAAGGTTACAAAAAGGATTTGGTGAATGCGGGCATCTCTTCAAACCTGAATGGCAGAGTTGTGAACAAGTCTAGACTGGTGTATATCTGTTGTGGCCCGCCAGCGGCCTGCGTGGATTGTGGCTGATCCCGACGACAAGGAGGCTGGTGTGGGGTCACGCCAGCAGCCTGTGCAGCCGGTGCTCGCGTCAGACAGTGAGGAGACTGAAGAGGAGGTGGTGCCAGAGGCAGAGACTCAGCCTGGGCCTTCAGAACCTCCAGAGGCTCCTTCAAGTGGAGAGAGCGAAGTGGAGGAGCCTCTCCTCAATGCTCGTGCATGCAAGGCTGCCAAAAGGCAGGAGTGGCTACTCAGGAGGAGGAGGTCTCCTCGAGAGTAAGGTTTGAGGATAATTGTCCACTCCCTTAGCCTATTTAAATCGCACGCAGTGAGTAATTTCTTGCTGGAAACAACGTGTAATTATTACAGAGCATTTTTGAAGAGTGAGTGTCTTATCGTATCTTGTTTTCTGGGCTGGTTGCCAACCTTTGCCGGACTTTGTTTATTCTTGGTACGTTATAACTTTGATAAGGACCTTTGGTGTGTGTCACAATCCTTGGGAATCCGGAGCTGGGGTAGAACAATATCTCACATTCCATCTCAACGCTATCCAGTTAAATAGTCCACAGGTCAAGGTGTTGAGAAGATGATATTGACCAAAATAGTGTAGGATCTCTTGCCGTTTGCAGTGGTTTGGACTAGAAGACCTCCAAGGTCTCTTCCAACCCTATTATTCTATGTTCTAAAATGGACAAGCCAAAACAGAACAGAACAGAACAGAACAGAACAGCAGAGTTGGAAGGGACCTGGGAGATCCCTTCCGACTCTGTTATTCTGTTCTGTTATTGCAGAAGCAGATGTTGGGAAGCAGATGTTGAGCAACCAAGGCAGAATTTATTGAAACCATCCTACAGTTCCTTGGCTTCTCTAACAGCCAGACATCTTTCCATGACAAGTTTCGCATTCTCACAGTGCCTAAAACTGTTGCAAGACTGCATCATTTACCAAACTTATTTTATCTGAATTACTGAATTAATCCTTTTTCTGGGTTGCCACTGCAGATGTCACGCTAACTTCACCACATGGAAAGGGGTTCATTCACACGTTACGTCTCTTTCTCTCAGTAAGTGCATATATTGTGTGCGTGTACTTTTGCATGTGTGGACATGTGTCTGTTTCTCTCCGCCATCTATGTAGCCTAATCGAGGTTAATGCATAGCAAGCCTTGCATGGAGGGAAAAAAAATATATCAAGGCTTTATCTGACCTGCTTAATCCATTAAGTGAACACGGTTGAAAGATAATCATTTTAGGCTGAAAAAGGGCAATTTATACAACACCGTCTGCCTTTTTTTTTATTATTTATTGAAGTTATTTAACAGCTTTTGCATTGATCCCAAGCTTAAATGCCTTGCTGGTGTTAAACACATTGTAGCAGAGGTGTTGCATGGCATTTACCTGAAATAAATCACTTCCATTTTTCAGTTTGCTTATTTTAATCCTAGTATAATTTTTTAAAAAAATAAATAAAAACAACTGCAAGAAATTAGATGTTGGATTCCCCCACCCCTTGAGGCTTGCCTCAATCCAAGTTAGTTTTCTAGACCCGGAGACCTAGAAAGCTAGAACGTATTGGTATTTTGGAAAGGTATGAAAAGCAGATCTTTAGGAGAATGTATGGAGATGGAATAGAAGATGGACATGTGGCATCGTGGGGCAATAGTTGAGAAGCATTGGCATTTTGTTTCTTCTCGGTTTTCTGCTACATTGCTTATTTTCAACTATAATCAGCCACTGGTGCAATCCAAATTTTTTTTACTACCGGCTCAGTGGGCATGGCTTGGTGGGCAGAGTGTGGCTTGGTGGGCATGGCAGGGGAAGGATACCGTAAAATCTCCATTCCCTCCCCACTCCAGGGGAAGGATACCGCAAAATCCCCATTC
>WNWU01000025.1:5766355-5794075 GCA_012654045.1 Ptyas mucosa
TTCTCCTTCTCCTTCTCCTTCTCCTTCTCCTTCTCCTTCTCCTTCTCCTCCTCCTCCTCCTTCTCCTTCTCCTCCTCCTTCTCCTTCTCCTCCTCCTCTTCCTTTCAGTGTCATTGTAACTTTGAATGGTCATTAAATGAACAGTTGTAATTAGAGGACTACCTGTAGTGTGGCGTAGTGGTGAAGATGCCCAACCAGAAGCAGAATACTTTGAGTTGACACTCAACCATCAAAACTTCCTGGGGGGATTTGGGGCAGTCGTTCACTGTTAGCTCATTTTTACCTCTCAGAGTGGTTGTTGGAGATTATGGAAGGAAGATACATTTGCTGCCTGAGGTTCCTGATTGAAAGGCCAGATAGAAATCTAAGTGAATAAATATTGTGCAACCGGCATGTAATTGCTTTTGATCTTGCCCCGTGTTTATAGATGTTTATGAATGTAGGTTCAGGAGGGTGTATTTTTGCCATTTCCATACTCCCTCCACTAATTTTTAAATCTGTTAAAAATACAAATCTTCTTCTTCCCATACCACCTGGTCCTCTCGTTTTTTGCCACTGTGCAGCTTTTCTCTTAGCCTGAAACAAGCTGATACAGCAAGACGTAATTCTCTCAGATACCTTCATACATTCATTTCTGCATGTGTCCGGCTTTACTTACTCTTGCTACAGGTAAAAAGATAAATGTGGCTTTATCCTGATTTCTGATTTCTATTTTTTTTTTATCCCTGCACCAAACAACCAAACCAGGAAACAAACTGAATGGCGTTTGACATTGGTGTTATTAAAAGAATGAACATTAACAGGCCTTTTCCTCTGGCTTGATAAGAATGAGTTCCAATCTGTGAGTTGCATCTCTCAATCGAAACTTTGCAATTGACTAAGCCAAGCTGTTTAAAAATCCCCTCCCTCCAATCTTCAGCAATACTCCAAATGTAGGTTTATGCCTAAAGATACAAGATGGGACGCGTTGGCTCAGTGGCTAAGATGCTGAGCTTGTCGATCGAAAGGTCGGCAGTTCAGCGGTTCGAATCCCTAGTGCCGCGTAACGGGGCGAGCTCCCATGACTTGTCCCAGCTTCTGCCAACCTAGCAGTTCGAAAGCACGTAAAACAAATGCAAGTAGAAAAATAGGGACCACCTTTGGTGGGAAGGTAACAGCATTCCGTGCGCCTTTGGCGTTGAGTCATGCCGGTCACATGACCACAGAGACGTCTTTGGACAGCGCTGGCTCTTCGGCTTTGAAACGGAGATGAGTGCTGCCCCCTAGAGTTGGGAATGACTAGCACGTATATGCGAGGAGAACCTTTAGCTTTTTAAAGATATAAAGAAATCAGTAGGGGAACAATGTTAAATCATAGGAAACGTTTTAGGACTTCCCTTCTTTTTAACGAAATACACTTCACCCCTCCCGTGACTCTCCACGTTTTTGTGACGAGAAGAAGCTATGAGGATACACATGTTGACTAACAGCTTCATGCTGCTGTTTTAATGACTGGACACCTCTCTTTTTTCCATGTCCCCAATGGGCAATTCTCCCTTTCTAAATCTACTCGGGGGACTTTTCGCAATTCGCTTACAGCAATGGGAGGAATGTGGTTTTAAGCTGCCTGCTTTGCGGCATTGGAAAGTGGGCAATTGAGGTCAACAGAATTAAAGTGGAGTGCTGTTCAGGTCGCTAATTTGTCCCAATCTGGGGAGGCTTTGTCATTTTATGAGCAAACTGAGCAGTGGTGCAATCCAAATTTTTTTACTACTGGTTCTGTGGGCGTGGCTTGGTGGGCATGGCAAGGGAAGGATACTGCAAAATCTCCATTCCCTCCCTATTCCTGGGGGAAGGATATTACAAAATCTCCATTCCCACCCCTCTCTGGGGCCAGACAGAGGTGGCATTTGCTGGTTCTCCCAGCTACTCAAAATTTCCGCTACCGGTTCTCCAGAACCTGTCAGAACCTGCTGGATTTCACCATTGAAACTACCGGAGTCCAGAGGGCTTCCAGAGCCTGGGGAAGCCGTTTTTGCCCTCCCAGAGGTTTGAAGAAAGCTCCGAAGCCCAGCGAGGGCAAAAACGCCCCACCCCCGCTGTGGTGCAGGGGGCCGACTAGATCACACCTACCATGGCCATGGCCACGCCCACCCAGCAACCGGGCAGAGAACCCCTTGCTAACATTTTTGAAGTATGTAGATCACGGTGTCTTCAAAATCTTAGGTCTGTCCCTGGAACCGTTCCAAAGGTTGCTGATGAACATGTTTTTTTTTTTTTAATTTGATTTATATGCCATCCTTCTCCGGAGACTCAGGGCGGCTTACAATGCGCTAGGCAATAGCCTTCATACTTTTTGTATATTTATACGAAGTCAGCTTATTGCCCCCACAAACTGGGTCCTCAATTTACCTATCTTAGAAAGGATGGAAGGCTGAGTCAACCTTGAGCCTGGTGAGATTCGAATCTGCAATAATTGCAGGCAGCTGGTGTTAATAACAGGGTGCTTTAGACCACTGTACTACCAAGTACAGAGTGTCAAAAAAACAAAAATGTATAGGATAAATGCATAGGGGAAAAAACCATATTTGGTGGGAGAAAATATCTGCCTTTTATGAAGTGCCGAATCCTTTGCGGCCAACCTCATTCTTGGTTATCTCAAGGGCACAACGATGCCTTTTTTATTGATGACTCTAAAAACAACTGCCTTGTCGTTTCTTTCTTTCAGAAGGTCGAGGTGTTTTCCTCCTCCCTCAGTCTAGCTTGAGGCTCTAGGATTCCCCAGTGGCTCTCATCCAGATACCAACCAAGCCTAGATCTACTTAGCTTCCAACCTTATTCAGATCTGCCAGATGCTGTCACCAAATGAGATAGATTGAATTTAATATTTAATTTTAAATGAAAAAAAAAACCAAAACAAAACACCCACCACCCTGAATCAAATTTAGTTTTCATTCTGGCCTACATTCACTTTCTGGAAAAGTCGCCTCAAGCGTTCTTCTCAACTGCCAGATGTTAACAATGCTTGAAAATGCGTATTTAAAAAAAAAACCAAAAAACAAAATGCAATATATCCTGGAACAGTTGACCATTGAGATTGTGGGTTTGCAGAGGCTGGACAATCTCCATGGTTTTTTTGAATCATTGCAGAAGGTTGGACTAAGTCAAGGGTCAGCAACCTGCGGCTCTGGAGCCGCATACGGCTCTTTGGGCCCTCTGCTGTGGCTCCCTGTCAGGTGATCCCACCACTGGCTGGCCCCACCTCTCGTCCTCCCCTCCCGGTCACTCTTTCCCTGGCTTGAGAAGGTAACGGTGACGATGGGGGATGGAGAAGTGGCCAGGGAAGAGACAGGGAGATACAGAGAGAGGGGGAGAGAGAGATACAGAGAGAAAGGGAGTTGGGGGGAGAGCGGGGAGAGAGAGAGAGAGAGATGTCAAAAGGATTTTGTGGTTCCGGGTGTTTTTTAACAACTGGTTCTTTGCCCTAATGACCGGCTGGGTAGGCGTGGCTGGGGTGGGTGGGTCATGTGACTGGTGGAAGTGAGTGACATCGAGTTGGCCACGCCCACCCAGGTTTTGTGGCTCCCAGTATTTTCTTTTCTGTGGGAACCGGGTCCAAATGGCTCTTTTGGTATTTAAGGTTGCAGACTCCTGGGCTAAGTGATCCTGCTGGTACCTTCCAACCCTATAACCACCTGACAAGTTGGAGGGACATTGTTTTAGATCTTCATCTACACATGGTTCATGCGAAAAATTATTTCTCTAGAGACGGCCATTTTGTCTCCAATTTGGTGGTGACGATTAGCTAATGCAGGCAAGGGCAATGAGGAAAAACAAGGCAGACGTGAGGCTACATCTGCCCGACAGGCTTCCGCAAATAAATATACTGTATTTTTCGGACTATAAGACGCACTGGAGTATAAGACGCACCTTAGTTTTTGGAGAGGAAAATAAGAAAAAAGCTAATTGGTGGGTGGATCGGCGTCCCGTAATACCCTCAATCAACTGTTCCCAGAGGTGAACTTTAGCAACATGTTCGTTGGTTGTGAGCTCTGTGCCTTGCTTTTTTTTTCATCTTCTGAAACTTCCATTTCAGAGGCTTTTTTTTTTTTCAACCAGTCCGAACCGAGGGCAACCCACCACTGGTCGGAACGGAATAATGAAAGAAAGGATGCAGAAGGAGGGACAAAATGAAGTGTCAATGACAAACATTAAAATGCTTTTAAAATGCTTTTAAGTCATTAAATGGAATGCTTGAATTGTTCTGGGGCGAGTTGGCCCATTCCGCATTCTGACCGCCAATTCCAGACGCTCCTTGCATTTCTCAAATCTCCCTTGAAGACAGAAGCCCAAATATTGAGCCCCCAAGTCCTTCTGAAGAGGGCCCAAAAGATCTCTGTGGCCTTAGACCATGTTCTGCACCTGTGCACTAATTGGTGACTAGTCTACCTGTAGCTTTTGGAGTAACTGGTTGAGTTCATGGATTGAAAGCCTAAACTACATTTCTAAGGCCCAGTGGCTCGATTTACACAATTAAGTTGAGCTAAACCAAACCAGTTGTGGTCTTAAAGATAAAGGTTCCCCTCGCAGATATGTGCTAGTCGTTCCTGACTCTAGGGGGCGATGCTCATCTCCGTTTCAAAGCCGAAGAGCCAGCGCTGTCCGAAGACGTCTCCGTGGTCATGTGACCGGCATGACTCAATGCCTAAGGCACACAGAACGCTGTTGCCTTCCCACCAAAAGTGGTCCCTATTTTTCTACTTGCATTTTTTATCTGCTTTTGAACTGCTAGGTTGGCAGAAGCTGGGACAAGTCACGGGAGCTCACCTTGTTACGCGGCACTAGGGATTCGAACCGCTGAACTGCTGACCTTTCGATCGACAAGCTCAGCGTCTTAGCCACTGAGACTCAGCCTGCAGGATAAAAAAAAAACGGCAGCACATTTTTCATTTCCTGATGTGCTGGAGCGGGTGTACCATCTTTCCTATGCAACCTATCTGAAGCTGGTTGAGATGATCAGCATTGCTCTCCAATACCTCCCGGAGATGCCGGAATAGAGCAAAGTTAATTGTACCTTGAAAAATTGCCAAGAACAATGAGGTAAATCCATGAATTTTAGCATGTGGGAAGTTTGACAGGTGGCTTCAGCACAAATGATATGATTCATAGAACAGGAAAGGACCTGAGGATTATTGAGTCCGATCCCCTGCCACATGCAGGAAAACCAATTAAACCACCCATGAAGGATTCATCTCCAATGTTTTCTTTAAAAAAACCATCCAGAGATGGAGAACCCAAAACTTTTTAGGTAGATTGTTTCTACTGTTGTATGGAGCTTACTGGGAGAATTAGGGAAACTATTTTTTCCCTCTTATATGTAATTTAAAAAACGGCAGCTGCATGTTGCCCTTGACTTACAACCACAAAGGGGCCCCAAATTTCCATTGCTAAGCGAGACAGTTGTTAAGTGAGTTTTAAGAGCCTTGGTGGCGCAGCAGACTAAAGTGCTGTTAAGTAGCACCAGCTGCCTGCAATTACGGCAAGTTCGAATCTCACCAGGCTCAAGGTTGACTCGGCCTTCCATCCTTCCGAGGTAGGTAAAATGAGGACCTGGATTGCAGGGGCAATAAGCTGACTTTGTATAAAAAAGAACACCGCTTGGGGGGGGGCCCGAAAGCCATACTAAGCAGGTATATACAAAAGTATGAAGGCTATTGCTTAGCGCATTGTAAGCCGCCCTGAGTCTCCGGAGAAGGACGGCATATAAATTGAACCAATAAATAAATAGTGCTTCAGGAGGTGTCTAGGCCGAAAACAGAGCACAGGGGGATGGCGCATGGCCCACCCGCACTCCGTGTTATGACCTTTCCTGGCACAGTTTTTAAGTGAACCCCTGCAATTGTTAAGTTAGTAAAGGTAAAATTGACTCAGCCTTCCATCCTTCCGAGGTTGGTAAAATGAGAAGCCATATTGTTGGGGGCAAAAGGCTGACTCTGTAAACCACTTAGAGCGGGCTGTAAAAGCACTGTGAAGCGGTATATAAGTCTAAGTGCTCTTCCTTCCTTCCTTCCTTCCTCCCTCCCTCCCTCCCTCCCTCCCTTGTGCAATGGTTAGAATGCAGTATTGCAGGCTAATTCCGCCCGTACTCTGGAGTTCGATCCTGACTGGCTCAAGGTTGACTCAGCCTTCCATCCTTCTGAGGTCTATAAAATGAGGACCCAGATGGTTGGGGGGGCAGGAGGCTGACACTGTAAATGGCTTTGAGAGGGCTGCAAAGCACTGTGAAGCAGTATATAAGTCTAAACGCTATTGCTTACTAACACAGTTGTTCAGATTTGCTTCAGGACCCTATGAGTCGTTTAAAAACTTCAGTGATTCACTTAACAACGATGGCCAAAATATTATAAAATTGGGACAGGGTTCACTGAACAACTATCCTGCTTAGCGAAAGAAAGTTTGGGCTTAATTTTTGGTTGCAAATCAAGGACTATTTCTCTCGAATGTTCCTATCTCGTCCTTCTGCCTGATAACAGGCTTCCAAAGCAGCTGGGGGAGAAACAAACAAAAAAAAAAAAAAACCAGGACTGACCTACAACGAAATGTTCTGCATCCTTTCTAATAACGCTGTTCGACTTGGCTGACGTGCGAGTCCCTTTAAGCAAGGCACCTTGTTCATTTTTCTCCTCCTTCACCTCACTCCGCTTCCCCATTTCTCTTCTCCACCTGTCTTTCCCCATTAGAACTGCCTACCTGATCCCCCATGGCTGTAGGTTGCTTCTCAAAGACTTTGGTTTGACCCTAGAAACCTCCCAAAGTTGACTCCAAAGGATAACTTCGCTAGTCACGTGGGCTCATTGTCACGCTGAAGGAGCCTGTGCAGCCCAGAGAAGCTACGAGGATGAGCCGTGCAGGGCCACCCTAGACAGACAGGTTACAGGTAGCCAGGGGTGGTGGCTGCTGGGGTTTTCGCAGGGGTTCGGGAGACTAAGATTCTATGCAGTTTGGAGAACCCCCGAATCCCACTCCTGGCTGGCCCCTCCCACCCTGCCCCTCCCCTCGCAGGAGTCCCCACACAGCCCATTTTGGATGCAGGTAAGTTCAGGGTGTGCGCGGAGACTCGAGGTGGGTGAAAAACGGGCCTACTGGAAGTTCAGGAAGGCCCATTTCTGGCCTCCAGAGCCTGGGGAGGCTTTTTTTGCCCTCCCAGAAGTTCAAGGAAAGCCTCCGGAGCCTGGGAAGGGCAAAAACACTGTCTCCCTGCCATGGTGCAGGAGGCTAACTAGGCCACACCCGCCGTGGCCACGCCCACCCAGCGACCAGGCAGAGAACCCCTTGCTAAAATTTTTGAAGCCCACCCCTGCAGGTAGCCCTCAACCTGTGACCGCAACTGAGCCCCAAATGCCTGTGGCTGAGTGAGACATTTGTTAGGCGAGCTTTGTTCCATGTGGACGATTTTTCTTGCCCGGTTGTTAAGTGAATCGTTGTGGTTGTCGAATTAGTCACACAGTTGTGAAGCGAATCTGGCTTCCCCGCGGACTTTGGCTCGTCAGAAGGTCGCAAAAGGGGATCACATGACCCCGGGACACAGCAACCGTCATAAATATGAGTCAGTTAGAGGCATTCAAGAGGGGTTGGATTTTGCCCTCTTCCACCCGCATAGAGATTTCAGACTAGTTCCCCATTTGATTCCTTCCCTTGACTCAGCTGGTCTTTCTCCGATAAGCACCAAGGCTGTTGAAAGAGAGCCCAAATCCTTTGCCAGCAATTCATTAGAGGCTATTTAGTTCCAAGCAAAGTGGAAGTGAGTGCAACCCCTCTCTATAAATTTACTCATGGCTCCTCTGAGGTTGGAACCCCTTATATTTAAGAACTCCTGGACTACACCTTTTAACACCTAGCGTCTGGAACTCTAGAAAGAGGCCACAAGCTTCCTTTAGAGGGTGATTATTTACCTCCTTGATTTCCTTCGCGATTTACTCAGCCTCATTAATCTCCCCATGTTGTTGATTAATTAGTCCCCGAGTTTGTATTTAAACACTTTCTGCAAGCTCTTTAATGTAAAATATAATTAATTTACATTTCGTAAGACGTGGATGCTGGGGATTTTTCCTAGCTGGGTCAGGCTAGGAATATTACTGTTCTTCTGAACAGCAGGGTGTGTATGCACTGGGTTGTGGGTGTGGATCTGTGACAAGATCTTGGTAGCATTCGGCATATGGGTAGCTGAATAGTACATTTGGTTCAGTGACTGCACTCGGAGAGACAAAGTCCAGATGATTGTTTTTGTTCTACGCCGAGGTGCCCAACATCTGTTGATCGAAGCAACGTGTTCATCTACCGCTTTGGAACAGGCTATCAACCTAAAGGACGAGACCGATCAATATATCAATATAATTCCACCAGGGCAAAACTTAATTCCATTGTTTTTTGTTTTTAAAAAGAATTGCCTTAATGTAATTAATGTGTTGCTGTGTAGGTGGCTGTATTATGATTTGGGAGTTATTTTTTTTTCCCCCATTTTTTTTTTTTTTTTTTTTTTGTATTCTACCTTCTGCGACTTCCATCGTCTGCGTTCTTGTTTTGGTTGTTTTTGCTGGGAACTCGTCTTGCGTGCCAAAGCAACCTGCGTGGATGTTTTTCATGAAGTCTCCCAAAGTCAAACGTTTTGGCTAGGAGCAACGTAAACGCATTTTATTCATCTACCGTTTTTCCCCCCCTCCCTTTGTAAGCCTCATAAAAGAGCCACGTTTGTTATTAAAAACATGTTATTAAAAGCTTCTTTTTCTTCCAGAGACCTGATGCCAGACAGATTTGTCTCCTATTGTCTTCCGAATCTGGGCATCGTGTTAGGGGAGCAGAGGGGAAGTAGTATAGAAGAATGTCTGTGGGGGAGGGGGCAGGAAATGCGCCCCACAGATTTTCTCCTAATATAGGGATATATTCCTAATTAGGAATATATATATTAGGAATATATATATTCCTAATATATAGGAATATATATGTTATCCGTTTAACAACCGTTTGAAATCAACAATGGCACTGAAAAAGATATTTGCAAAAATGCAGAAAAGTATACAATATACCATATTACACCTACTAACAGCAAGTAGAATTGTGATAGCACAAAATCAGAAACCACCAGACACCCCTCCAGTTCAAATCATAATAAATATATATATATATATATATATATATATATATATATATATACGAGTGTGCAGAGATGGACAGATTATCTATGGTAATGAAAGAGAGGGAGGACACCGAGTACTATTTAATATGGAATAAATGGCTGGAGAGTAAACATAACATTTAAGGGATGTTTTTGTTATGGGATCATATTGTAAATAGAAATCAAGATAATTTAGATAAAGATGTAAGTTTAAGATAGAGATATTTAGAAGTAGAATTTGTGTGAAGAGGTTAAATAGGTTAGAGATACCGATGCAGAATAGTTGTTATTAGTCTTGAAATTTGTTTGTTTTTGTTTGTTTATATTTTTTGTTTTGTGTGTGTGTGTGTGTTTTCTTGCTTTTTTTGTGTATTATGTTTCTTTTTGTACTGTGTATTTTAATCCTTGGAAATTTAATAAATATTATTTTAAAAAAGAAAAAGATATTTGCAGTTATAACTGTTGCAGCATTCCCATGGTTATCTGATTAAGAAACTGGTTAGATATGGATTAACAGTTCACATTAATGACACTACCCATAACCCAGGGGGTTAATTGCAGCTTAGCGGCTTGTACAAACTCAGCCAAGTCCGCCTTTTCGAGAACGGGGGAGTAAAAAGGTTGTTTAGGCAACATGTATGTGGACAATATGCGAAGATGAAAAAATTAAAAGCCTGATGCCAAACATGCGTTGATTCTTCAATGCTCCTTCCGCTGGCATTCAGAAGGATACAAGCGGGTTGCGGACAGTTAAGAAGAGAAACGAGAAAGGAATGCTATACAGGTCGTCTTTCATTATATAACTGCAATTGAGATCAGGATTTTCATTGTTAAGTGAGTTGTGCCCGATTTTATGGTTTTTTTCCCAGTGGTGGGATTCAGCCGGTTCGCACCGGTTCAGGCGAACCGTTTGTTAAATCCACACCCTCCCGCTATCAAATTGGATCCTGGGCATGGCGCGGCATTGCAATGGAGAAATGGGCAACAGAGTGGCTGGCAAGACGGAAGGAAAAGGCCACTTTCCATCTTTCTTCTCCCTGCTCCTCCTCCTTCCCACGTGCTGATAGCGGGGAGGTGGGTGAGTGGTAATTTAACAACCAGTTCACCCAGGGTCAGGTTGGCCATTGTAGGAGGCTCATCCCGCACATGCAGTGGAGCTGGAGGATGGGGACAGGCTATGCCTCCCACAACAGCCAACCTGACCCTGGGCGAACCGGTTGTTAAATTATTGGAATCCCACCACTGCCTTTTTTGCCGTAGCTGTTAAGGAAAACACTTCAGTTGTTAAGTGAATCCAGCTTGCCCCTATTAACTTGAGCTGTCGGAAGCTCACTGGGAAGGTCACAAATGGTAATCATTTATTTATTTATTATTCATATTTCTATGCCATCCACTCTCTAAGGACTCTGGGCGGCTTACACCAAAGACAGTATACTAAATAGCATATTGCCCCCAACAATCTGGGTCCTCATTTTACCCACCTTGGAAGGATGGAAGGCTGAGTCAACCTTGAGCCGGTGAGATTTGATCCGCTGATTTGCTGAACTAGCAGTCAGCTGAAGTAGCTGCAGTACTGCACCCTAACCACTGCGCCACCTCGCAGTGCGACTTTGTGGATGATGCAGCCATTTTAAATACACGCTGGTTGTCAAGCACCCCGAATTTTGATCACGTGACCCTGAGGATGCTGCTATGGTCGTAACTGCAATACAAAGCCAGCCGATTGACTTTGGGCCAGCCCTTCTTTCTCAGCCCTAGGAAAGAGACATCGGCAGACCACTTCTGAATTCTTGCCAAGAAAACCACAGGGTCTCATCCAGGCAGAAAATTTCCAAAAGCTCGAAAACAATAAATCAATAAAAATACTTATAATGTGCACTGTACATATAACGGCGGTGGAGGACAATCGTAAATCCTATAAATAGACATCCATCTCATGGGCGCTGGTATGCGTTGGATGACCGCGCAAATTCAGGAGTGGAATGTTACTGGTTCAGGCCAGTTCACCCGAACCAGTAGTAAAAGATGCTACTGGTTCACTAAACCAGAAGTAAAAATTTTTTAAAAAAAGTTCTGATGATCGTGCGTTGATCGTCGGAACTTTTTTTTTAACTTTTTAGGCATTTTTTTTACTACCGGTTCAGGAGAATAGGTAGTAAAAACTACTTTAAAAAAGTAAAAAAAAAGGCTCTGACGATCACAGCTGTGCTGTGCGATCGTCAGAGCCTCTTTTTAAACTTTTTTAAAAGCATTTTCGCCCAAACTGGTAGTAAAAAAAATGCTTTTAAAAGGTTAAAAAAAAGCTCCGACGATCGCGTGGCGCAGCTGTGATCGTAAGAACCTTTTTAAAAAACCTTTTAAAAGCATTTTTTTTTACTACCGGTTCGGGCGAATAGGTAGTAAAAAATACTTTAAAAAAGTTAAAAAAAAGGCTCTGACGATCACAGCTGTGCTGTGTGATCGTCAGAGCCTCTTTTTAAACTTTTTTAAAAGCATTTTTGCCCAAACCGGTAGTAAAAAAAATGCTTTTAAAAGGTTAAAAAAAGGCTCCGACGATCGTGCGGCGCAGCTGTGATCGTCAGAACCTTTTTAAAAACCTTTTAAAAGCATTTTTTTTTACTACCGGTTCAGGCGAATAGGTAGTAAAAAAAAAATGCTGTAAAAAAAAGGCTCCGACGATCGTGCGGCAGAGCTGTGATCGTCAGACCCTTTTTAAAAACTTTTTAAAAGCATTTTTTACTACCTATGCGCCAGAACCGGTAGTAAAAAAATGCTTTTTAAAAGTTTTTAAAAAGGTTCCCACGATCACGTACCACAGCTGGTGTGCAACGCACATGGACGGCCGGCAAACCGGTAGTAAACCCATTTAGATTTTACTACTGCGCAAATTCCTAAAAATATAAATGAGCAGGATTGAATCAGGGCCAGGTTTAACTGGTCAGATGGTCGAGATGTAACTTGTGGCTTTTCTGGACACTGTAACTAAATTCTTAAAGCCAAGTTAAAAACCCTTTAATGATGTATGTCCTCTTTCAGGTCTCTAGCCTTTTAATCTGTCCACCCCAGATTTACAACTTGAATTTCAGCGGGTGCAAAATAAATGGAAAGGGCTCATTGCCTAAGACGAGGAGCTTATGAATGCACAGTTTAGTAACTGTTACACAATTACACATTGTAGTAATTGTGAAATATGAATGCAGTATTTTCCTCCCCTTCCACGTGCCTTCCTATGATGCTTCGGTACCTCTTAATCCTTTTAATCCATGTTTGCTAGTTTATAATAGGATTTGCTCTGAAATGCATCATGCTGCTCGTTCCATTATTATAAAAGAATACCAGGAAGGGAGTGGAATTTTATTTAATATTTATGAAATTGCTACATTGTCGAGGGGGGGATGATGCAAAATATAACAACCGCAAGTCTCCAGGGATGGGTTGCCAAATGTTATTAATAATCACAGATTCCCATAATATTGATTTTAATGTATCACCGAGTATGTTATTAAACATATTTTATTTTTGAGTAAAGGCTCCCTTTGGTATAAATGGGTGTTACCTTAATCTTCTTCTCTAATACCTACATGAAAGTAACATTCATGAAAATATTGAAATGGCTGTCACAACAGGTGCTGTGGATGGAAGTGAAAACGTTTCAAATGGGAAAGGTCTGGAATTCAGAATGCGTCGATTCAGATTCACAATCACTATTTTTACATTTTGATCCATTCGGAGGTGTTTTAAGGTATTCGGAAGGTCCTACTGGGCACACCGTTCTAGTTTTGTTGTGCCAAACTAGACAGCTATAGAGGTACAAGTGACAGACTTAATAATTCCTCTGTAGAACGATATCAGCAGCTCCTTGGGCTTAGTACAGGGGTCGGCAACCTTAAACACTCAAAGAGCCACAAAGGTCCTAACCGGAAGCCCCCCATTCAATTCTGGAGCGAACCGGAAATCCAGTTCCCCCATCATAGAGTCTCTTCCTAGCGCGGTTTCCTTTTTCTTCTGCCTGTCCTAACTGAAAGCCCTATCAATTGTGGAGCTGACTGGTGACAGGGAGCCGCAGCAAAGGCATAAAAGAGCCACATGCGGCTCCAGAGCTACAGGTTGCTGATCCCTGTCTTAGTATATGTTTAGGTTACTTGAAGCTTCCCTAGCCAGGTGCACAAAATATCCCCTCTTTTGCATATACCTATTTCTTTTAGTGAGGGTTCTCTATTTAGATTTGTCTGATGCAATATATCCCCGCGTGCGACATGATTTATTTCCCTTCTCATCTCGTGACCCAAAAACATTGTCTACTTGTACTCGCTGTTTTGCCTGGTCTCACCTGCCCGCTCTCATTTTTTAGAAATAGCACAGTTTTGACTTTTTAATTTTATTTTTATTTATTTATTTATTTATTTTGGTTTCCTTCTTGGAATGACAAACGGCTGGAGAAATAATCAGAAAGAGCTGTTTTCTACCAAAAAAAAAAAAAAAGAATTACATGTACCAATTACATGTACCAAGGGCAAAATGTCAGCAAGACGTGTGCTGGAGTTGAATTCATGGCATCTCGGCATATAAAGGAATTAATTTTTTCCCCTTCCCTGAGTACTGAAAAATGGATATATAAGGAATTGTATAGAGCTGTGATGACGAACCTATGGCACGCGTGCCACAGGTGGCACGCGGAGCCATATTTGTGGTCACGTGAGCGTTGCCCTAGCTCAGCTCCAGCGGACATGTGCACGCCGGCCAGCTGATTTTCAGGCTTTCTGGGCCCACCGGAAGTCGGGAAACAAGCTGTTTCGGCCTCCGGAGGGCCTCCGGTGATGGGAGGAGGCTGTTTTTGCCCTCCCCAGGCTCCAAGAAAGCCTCTGGAGCCTGGGGAGGGCGAAAAACGGACCTACCGGGCCCTCGTGACACCCCTCCCCCCCCGCACTCCTCCCGCTTTTGGCAAAAAGGTTAGCCATCACTGGTATTAGAGGGTATCTAGAGGAGCCACAAGGTGCTTTTCAGCACTTTGTGGTTCGGAATATTGTGTAAATCCAGCATTTTTAAATTAGAATGTGCTTGGGAAAATTAGTCCTTTAATAGTGGGTGAATTTTGCTCAAATTTTTTTTTTTTGCTAAGATTTTCTTTCTCATGCTTCTTGTTGACATTTGACAAATTTGTCAGCTTAGTTTTTAAGGCAGTGGATCTCAGCTCCCAGCAAACTTCAGAATTAAGATGGATGGACTTCAAATCCCAGGAGTCCACCAGAAAGCATGCTGGCTGGGGAATTCTGGGAGTTGAAGTCCACACAATTAAAAGTGGCTAAGATTGGGAAACAGTAACAGTAACAGAGTTGGAAGGGACCTTGGAGGTCATCTAGTCTAACCCCTTGCTCACGCAGGGGACCTGTAGTAGGGATTCGAACCGCCGAACTGCCGACCTTTCTGATCGACAAGCTCAGTGTCTTAGCCACTGAGCCACCTAGTCAGGCTTATGGGATTTTGATTGCTCCATGGTGTCTTCCAGCTTTCACTCCAGTGCCCCCAGCAGGATCTTCCAAAAACCTTAAAACACTCCCAAGCTAATCAAAAAACTCTTATACAACTTTTCTTGGTGTTCCTTTCTCCTTCTTCCTTTCTCCTTTTCTCTGACCTGGTTTCCTTGTCCTAAATTGCCTGCCTGGTGAACTGTGATTCTTCTACTGGTAATTTTCTAGATTCTGTTAAGCGTGCTTTTTTTGAGTGTGTGTATGTCTCTTACTGAAGAAATTGTCCTTGGATCCTTCTTGGTGCTCAAGTTACCAAGCTCTGTCTCTGCTCCCTTTTGTTATTTAAGTTTTTGAGGGAGTTGGCAACTCATCCGAGTCTTCATTTGTCCTCTGATCACCTTCTTGACTGATATCAATCGGGATTTCAAGCAGAAGACCCCTCAACTAAGACACCGCTTCTCAAATTCTGAATGACAATCTGATAGCTGAGTCCCTGCACCTTACTCTGGGGTGGGCTCCTGGGGGTTTGGCAGGTTTCGGGCGATCCTCTAGTCAAGGATTGCCGGTATTCAACGAACCCCTAAATACCACCCCTGGCTGGCCATGCCCACCCCTCCCCTCCCACTCTGCCCCTCCCTTCCCAGGAGTCTCCACGCGGCTTGTTCATCATTCCAGGTAAGTGCAAGGGCCACGCAGAGGATCTGGGAGGGCAAAAAATGGGCCTACCCGTAAGGTGACTAATCGTCCTCCTTTAGGGAGGACAGTCCTTCTTTTGTAAGTTCTGTCCTCTCTCGAAAAGGGTCATCTTACGTGTCCTCCTTTTTGACATTTGAAGACCAATCTGTAAATCTCCGTATTCGATCGATGCCGATCCGATCCGTTGCGTGTGATGTGACGTATTTGTATTTGACATGACGATTTGTCAAGGCTCGGTACAGTGCGGCGAGACGCAATTATGAGACGCATGCGCTCCGCACAGGAGGATTGTTTTGAGAGAATGCGCCGCACACAAGTGTGTGCCACGCGGAAGAGTGCGCAGCGCGCAAGTGGCTGTTTATTATTCTGTATTATTGTTGCAATGAATAATATGTTTCTTTTATTTACGATATTTTTTTTCTTCAATTTATTTGTGTCCTCCTTCTCATTGTAAAAAAGTTGGTCACCTTACTACTGGAGGTTCCGGAAGTTTGGAAACGGGCCTGTTTCCAGCTTCTGGAAGGCCTCCGAAGCCTGAGGGAAGCTGTTTTCACCCTCCCGGAGGCTCAAGAAAAGCCTCCGGAGCCTGGGGAGGGCGAAAACCTCCCCTGCTGTGGTGCAGTCAGCTGACTAGACCACACCCACCATAGCCACACCCACCCAGCAACGGGGCAGCGAACCTGTTGCTAAAGGATCTGAAGCCCACCCCTGACCTTACTTCAGTGTTAGATCTGAGAGAAGCTTTTCGTTAGTAGTTATTGTCCAGGTTACAATTTTTGAGCTTCAGTAATTGATGTCATTTTCATTGAATTCTGCATTTGTTTGTTTGCTTGTCTGCGTGTGCAGTTTTGGGAGAATGGATCGGAGCTAATGTTCTTGGGTGGATTGGCGTTGTGGTTAGATTGTGCATCCAGTGCTACAGGAACCCAGCCTTTGAATCCAAAGACAGTTGTGTTTGTGTGTGTGTGTGTTCTCCCAAACTAAGTTTCCCCCAGAGCAATTTGAAATATTTTAGAAATCAGGGCTATTTAGAGAGGATCGTTACTTCGCAGCGGAAAGGAGGCTGGATACAGAGAGCAATGAAATTGTGCTTTTACGCCCTTTAAAAATGCAGTGGGTATTCGTTGTTGCTCGTCTCCTTTCTTTCCTTTTTTCTTTTTATAAAGATTCACCATCTGTTCAAACGGTATTCCTGAGGATAGGGACATCGCCTGGCATGGCGTTGTTCCCAGAAATATTTGGAAAAGAAAAAAGAAAAAGAAAACAGCGTGGCTAATAATGCTATATCACATATAGTATTATTACGGCCGCTGCTGTTACTGTCTCCTCTTTATGCGAGCCCCATTAGGTAGACGGTCCATGAAATCAACTCCACAGGAAGGCTAGAACTGCCTTTATGGAAATGGGCTATATAATCTTGCAAGTCTGATCCCGCGGCATCATCTCCTCCGCCTCCAGTGAATTTATTTATTATTTATTTATTATTCGTATTTCTATGCCGCCCAACTCTCAGAGGACTCTGGGCGGCTTACCACAAAGACAGTATGAACAATATACAATAAGAGACGTTAAAAAAACCCCATACACACCGCTCATGGCCAGATCTTGCAAGATCGCAGCAGTGAGATCAACAGCCCCAAGCCTGCCGGAAAAGCCAGGTTTTCACCATTTTCCGGAAGGCCAGTAGGGTGGGAGCAGTCCGGGCCTCAGGAGGTAGCTGATTCCAGAGAGCCGAGGCAGCCACAGAGAAGGACCCCCCAGCCGACATTGTTTAGCTGACGGGACGCGGAGGAGGCCAACTCTGTGGGATCTTACCAGTCACTGGGAGCTATGTGGTAGAAGATGGTCTCGAAGATAGCCTGGCCCTAAGCCATATAGGGCTTTAAAGGTAATAACCAATACCTTGAATTGTGACTGGAGACCGATAGGAAGCCAGTGTAGCTCATGGAGGATTGGTGTAATGTGGGAGTACCTAGGTGCACCCACGACCGCTCAAGTGGCTGCATTCTGGACCAACTGTAGTCTCCGAACACTTTTCAGGGGTAGCCCCATGTAGAGCGCTTTGCAATAATCCAACCGTGAGGTGACAAGGGCATGAGTGACTGTGAGAAGAGCCTCCCGATCCAGGTAGGGTTGCAATTGGTGTACAAGGCGAATGAAGGAGATGTCTGTCCAAGACTCTTCCAAATGTGATCCGGACAGCCTGGACTTTAAAAACTGCTTTAGCACCTTTTCACTTCAGCAATAGCTGCTGCAATCAACAAGCCCTCAATCAAGAAACTATCAACTCAGACAAACAATCAAATAGGAAACAACACAAAAGATTAGGCGCAGATGTGAAGGTTCCGTTAAGCTGATTGGTTTCTAAATGCCTACGCCTGTGAGGGCGAACCTATGGCACGTGTGCCAGAAGTGGCACGCAGTGCCATCTCTGTGGGCACACGCACCATCACCAGCTGCTCTTCTGGTTTCTGGCACCCCAGCCAGCTGGTCTTTGCATGTGCCAGAGCGCCGTAAAATGCCTGAAAAAAGGACCAAAACCCAGACCGTTTTCCAGGCCGTTTTCAGGGTGTTTTTGGAGCCATTTTTCAGGCTGTTTTTCAGGCTGTTTTCTGGGCCATTTCCAGGCCATTTTTTGGGGCTGTTTTCTGGGTCGTCTTTTGGGCCGTTTTTGAACTGAAAACAGGCTGAAAAATGGCCTGAAAATGGCCAAAAGTGAGTTTGGATAGTACACATCATGTGACTGTTGAATTTTTCCTTGTTGCTGATGGAAGTGGTGAGAAAAACCACTGTTGGTTCCCCCGGGTCCAGAGGTGGCCTTCAGTAAGTTCTGACCAGTTCTGGAGAACCAGTAGCGGAAATTTTGAGTAGTTCGGAAAACCAGTAGTAAAAATTCTGACTGGCCCCGCCCCCATCTATTCTCTCCCTCCCGAGTCCCAGCTGATCGGGAGGAAATGAGGATTTTGCAGTAACCTTTCCATGGAATGGGGAGGGAATGGAGATTTTACAGTATCCTTCCCCTGGATGGGATGGGAATGGAGATTTTACAGTATCCGTCCCCTGGAGTGGGGAGGGAATGAGATTTTACAGTATCCTTCCCCTGGAGTGGGGTGGGAATGGAGATTTTACAGTATCCTTCCCCTGCCATGCCCACCAAGCCACACCCACAGAACCGGTAGTAACATTTTTTGAAACCCACCACTTCCCAGGTCCCCAGTTTGCTTCCTCTCTCCCTTCAAGTGGTTGCCCCAGAGTATCATGGGAAAAAAATGGCAGCTGCCACCAAATAAATAACAATAAAGAAGCCCCCCCAAAACTGTCTTTTTTTTTTGTGTGTCCCCTAAATGCATTTTAGGCTTGTTTCTGCTTAAGCATTTTGGAGCTCCATGCCAGAATAGCAAAATGAAAGGACAAAGTATCTGGAGAAAAAGTATTTATTTCTGTCCCAGGCTGAGTGCCAACTCTCAACTTGGTGCTTTATGACTCCTACTAGCTGTTCCAGTTAATTTGCCAGATGAATTTCCAAACCAAGAGATGATTGTGTTAGAATTGACCCAATTTGAGCCAATGAGCCTTTTGCTGCCGTAGAAATTGAGACAAATCGGACTGTATTTAGTGAACTAAGAGATGCTACTGAGAAGGCCTACCAAAAAAAACCTCCTCAAAAAACCGATCATTTACTACAACTCCCTCAAGTTAACTCCGGTAGCAATCAGTGTTTGTTTTAAATAAGGATGCTGTGAATATTCGGCATCGATTCCTAGGGCAGGAAAAATTAAACGTTGCTACCGTTCTTTTCAGAGCTGAGCTGAAATTTTCTAAGAACGCATCTTCCTGGCTTATCTTTAAAAAAAAGGTGCTCGGGATTTTTCTTTTTGCTAACCTCACCGAAAGAATATCAAACGAGAGAAAGTTCTCTATTGTTGTTTTGACAACTTGTGTTTTCTTTCGGTAAATGCCTTAGTGGGGAATTGGACTGGGGGCCCGGAGAGAAAAGAAAATGGGAAATTCGATGACGGGTGCGTGGGCTATGAACTCCTTGCTGTTCGCTATAGCCCAGGGGTATCAAACTGGGTTTCTTCCAGGGACGGATAAGCCTTGTAGTTCTCCTCCGCAGGCTGGCCTTGGGGGGCAGGGAGTGGGAGAGAGATGGGATGGATGCCTCCGGCCAAAACGGAGTCCGGGTGGGCCGTGCGCCATTCCCCTGTGCCCTGTTTTCGGCCTAGACACCTCCTGAAGCACTACTTATTTATTTATTGGTTCGATTTATATGCTGCCCTTCTCCGGATACTCAGGGCGGCTTACAATGCGTTAAGCAATAGCCTTCATACTTTTGTATATACCTGCTTAGTAGGGCTTTCGCCCCCCCCCCAAGCGGTGTTCTTTTTTTTATACAAAGTCATCTTATTGCCCCCACAATCCGGGTCCTCATTTTACCTACCTCGAAAGGATGGAAGGCTGAGTCAACTCGCAGTAATTGCAGGCAGCTGGCAGCTAAGTGCTACTTAACAGCACTCTTAGTCTGCTGCTCCGCCATGCTGGCCAAAGCATGGCACAGAGGGCCTCACGTCCCCCACCCCCCGTGGCCCATTTTCAGCCTCCACGGCCCCCTTGTGAAGCTCACCCATGGACCGGTTTTGGCCAGCAGAGTGCTGCAGGAGGCCGTGGAGGCTGAAAACAGGCCACAGGATGGCTGTGCATGCCCTCCCTGTGCCCCATTTTGGCCAGCAGAGACACCACGGGCCAGTCCTTTGATATTTCCAGGCCGGTCCTGTGGGCTAAACCTAAGCATCCTGTGGGCAGATCCAGCCTGGGGGCCTTGAGCTTGACACTCCTGCTATTTGTTTGTTTGTTTGTTTGTTTGCTTGCTTGCTTGTTTGTCATATTTCTATGCCGCCCACTCTCCGAAGACTCTGGGCAGCTTACACCAAAGACAGTATACTAAATAGCATATTGCCCCCAGCATATTGCCCGCAACAATCTGGGTCCTCATTTTACTCACCTTGGAAGGATGGAAGGCTGAGTCAACTTTGAGCCGGTGAGATTTGATCCGCTGATTTGCTGACCTAGCAGTCAGCTGAAGTAGCTGCAGTACTGCACTCTAACCACTGCGCCATGTCGGCTCTTATCAGCTATAGCCTATAAAGTGTTTCTTACCTTTACGTTACCTAGGTTCCTTACTCTCCCTTACTTGGGAGAAGGACAGGCAGAGACTGGTGGTGGAGTCAAGAGAGAAATTAGCCTAGAGTCATTACGTTCACACAAATGATCCATGTCCAAACCCTCTTGAATTCCCTTAACTCTTACCTAATGACAATTTAGTGCTAACCGTCAGTTGGCTAGATTCTTACGTAGAGCCATGAGAAACAAATCAGCTTAACTGGAACTTCATGGGTGGTCCTGATTCTTTGCACCTGACAGCATCCTTGTTTCCTTGGTGGGATTTTGGGGGTGGTTGAGCCCACTTCCAAACCCCACTAGATCGCTTGCGAAATTAAACATGCACCCACCATTTCAGCAATAGCCTCTGTTGCTCTCTTAATCAAAAACCATCTGTTTCATTTTATGTCCGTGGTTCTTAAACAGTTTGACCCAATTATCTCTTTCCTGGCCTTGAATAAAATCGTTCAACTCACCAAAGAAAACTCCCCGACTTTAAGTGTCTTAGCAACGGCAATCCCAAACTGGATCCTTGACTCACAAACAAGCTATTACAAATTGCTCCCTTATCCCCAGGATATGTCCAAAGCATCCCCTTGGGAGTAATTACCCTCAGTTTAAGAACTGCTGCCTTATGTGCATTTACTGGCTAGTCTGTCACAACCAATGGGAGCATCAGCACTGTCAGAGTTTCAAGGTAGCTCCGCTAAGGAAATCTATGTCATGTACCTCAGCAGTATTTTTATTCTAAAGCTACGGTAGCAGAATCTTCCCAGTCTCAATGGGCTTGCCCTCCCTCCCTCTTTTTTTGCGGGAACCAGGGAGGGGCTTTGTCGAGACCTTTACTCACGTTACCTTCCTGCCCAGGACTCGATCCTCTTTTATCTGACCTGTGGTGGAATGTAGTCTGGATTCCCAGGAGGGAGGGGGTGAATTCCGGAGGAACTGTCAGTTCAGATCGTTTGTGTGAGAGAAAGAGGGTGAAGGCAACTCCCCCCTAATACAGGCAGTCCTTGACTTACAACCGCAATGGAGCCCAAAATTTCTACTGCTAAGCGAGATGTTTGCTAAGTGAATTTTGCCCCATTTTAGGACCTTTCTTGCCATAGTTGTTAAGCGAATCACCGCAGTTGTTAAGTTAGTATTGCGGTTGTTAAGTGAATCTAGCTTCCCCATTGGCTTTGTTTGTCAGAAGGTCAGAAAAGTGGTTCACATGATCCTGGGGCACTGCAGCCGTCATAAATATGATCCAGTTGCCAAGCATCTGAATTTTGATCACGTGACCATGGAGATGTGCCATGGTCGTAAGTGTGAAAAATGGTTATAAGTCACTTTTTTCAAGGCCATTGTAACTTTGAACAGTCACTAAATGGACGGTTGTCGTTTCCAGAGTTTATGTTTAATGGTGCAAGTAGTCAGCTTTAGTTTGGCAAGATTCTGTCTATCGGTTAGGAGCAATAAAGAGATTTGGAATCTGACATGACCATTGTCTTCCTTCTGTTCCTCAAGGCCATTCTATTTTCTCTCTACACTCTACAAACACATGAGTGGGGCTACTTGTGATTTTCCCACTCCCACTCCTAACTTGAGTAAAAGCATTCAGACTCTTATAGGTTCTCTTATAGAAAAGAAAGATGAACAAAATTAAGCCAGAAGCAATGGATGGAAACTGATTAAGGAGAGAAGCAACCTAGAACTAAGGAGAAATTTCCTAACAAAGAGAGAAATTAACAAGTGGAAAGGTTTGCTTCTGGAAGTTGTGGGTGCTCCATCACTGGAGTAAGAAGAGACTAGACAATATCTATATTGAACAGCCAAGAAGAAGATACCGACAGAGTTAAAGATCCAAGAGAGGAATATGGGAGGCATATCAAAAAAAACCCTCATAGCAATTAAAGTATTGAAGCGGGCAAGAGACGATGGATAGATGATCTCTCTTTTTTGTTGTTCTGATTTGCTTCTCTTTTTCTCTCTCTCTCTTTTCTTTTTTTAGGTAGGTGACACGGCTAGAAGTTAGATAGGATAGAAAGAAAACATTTTTTAACAAAGGGTGATATGATTATTTTTTTTATTTTTATTTTTATTTATATTTATATGCCGCCCTTCTCTGGAGACTCAGGGTGGCTTACAATGCGTTAAGCAATAGCCTTCATACTTTTGTATATTTATACAAAGTCAGCTTATTGCCCCCACAAACCGGGTCCTCATTTTACCCACCTTAGAAAGGATGGAAGGCTGAGTCAACCTTGAGCCTGGTGAGATTAGAACTCGCAGTAATTGCAGGCAGCTGGATGTTAAATGCTGCCTTAATAGGAGGCATTAACCTGCTACGCCACTCAGTTAGAATAAGGGATAGAAATAAGAGAAAGGGGGAATATTAGTGTATACATTTTTATATAATAAAATAAAAGCAATAACAAGAGAAAATATGGAATAATTGAATAATGACAGACTGCAACTTAATATAAAAGTGTATTATTATTAGAAATATATAAGTTGATTGAATGTAATAACCATGATTAATTCTATTAGTTTTATTTGTATTAGAATGTACGACACCAGGTGCCACACTGTTCACACATTGATATGTTTGTAAAAAAATAAAAAAACTTGGGGGGGGGAGAAGAGACTAGACAGCCACTAGGTCGGCAGTTCGGCGGTTCGAATCCCTAGTACAAGTCTCCTGCGTGAGCATGGGGTTGGATTAGATGACCTCCAAGGTCCCTTCCCATTCTGTTATTTTGTGTTCTATCTCAGATAACATGCTGTTATACTTTTCATAGGGAATAACAGGAACATTTTTGAAAACCAAAACCTTGAGATGACAAGGTTGCAGCTAAGAAAGTGTCCCACCCTGAAATAGGTTAGTTTCTGATTTCCATAGGAGTTAAGCCCAAGTGTAAAAACAATCTTTTTTTAGGGACTTTAAAAACAGTCTTCCTCCTCCCTGCTAACCCCCTGGAATGGATTTATGTGGGAAAAAAACCCAAAACAGCAAGTTGGGAATACGTAATGGTTTTGAATGAGACTCGTTAAATATTTATGCGTGCCGAATAAGCATCCGAGCTAATTAAATTCACATTGTATTTATGCAAGGGAGGTTCGGTTATGTTGTCTTAGGAAACCTGCTAAGCTGGGAACAACGGAGAACCATTTCTTGTCTTCCTTTTGCCCAAGGAGAAGAAAGGAAGACCTCTCATGTTTCATAAGAGGCTCGTGCCAAAAATAAATATTCAATATTTCTCCTTCAGGACTCATTTCCATTCAGATAGAGAATTGATGAATATTTCTTGTTGTCCAGTATCCCCACCCCC
Organism: Ptyas mucosa; assembly: GCA_012654045.1. Classification (NCBI taxonomy): domain Eukaryota; kingdom Metazoa; phylum Chordata; class Lepidosauria; order Squamata; family Colubridae; genus Ptyas; species Ptyas mucosa. Next base: position 5,790,145 of record WNWU01000025.1, read on the forward strand.
CACCCCACTAAAAAAATTGGGTGTATGTTGCAGTAGGTGTATGTAAAGCTCCTTTTCCAGGGGTGGGCTCCTGGGGGTTCGCAGGGGTTCAGGAGAACCTCTAGCTAAGATTCTGTGCAGTTTGGAGAACCCTAGAATAGAATAGAATAGAATAGAATAGAATAGAATAGAATAGAATAACAGAGTTGGAAGGGACCTTGGAGGTCTTTTAGTCCAGCCCCCTGCTTAGGCAGGAAACCCTACACTACTTCAGACAAATGGTTATCCAACATCATCTTAAAAACTTCCAGTGTTGGAGCATTCACAATTTCTGGAGGCAAGTTGTTCCACTGATTCATTCTTCTAACTGTCAGGAAATTAGTTCTAAGTTGCTTCTCTCCTTGATTAGTTTCCACCCGTTGCTTCTTGTCCTGTCCTCAGGTGCTTTGGAGAATAGCTTGACTCCCTCTTCTTTGTGGCAGCCCCTTAGATATTGGAAGACTGCTATCATGTCTCCCCTAGTCCTTCTCTTCATTAAACTAGCCACACCCAGTTCCTGCAACCGTTCTTCATATGTTTTAGCCTCCAGTCCCCTAATCATCTTGGTTGCTCTTCTCTGCACTCTTTCTAGAGCCTCCACATCTTTCTTTACATCGTGGCGACCAAAACTGAATGCAGTATTCTTGTTCTACCTTCAGGTGCTTTGGAGAATAGGTCCCAAGACAGAACATAGGACATAGACTAATAGGGACCTTGGAAGGGACCTTGGAGGTCTTCTAGTCCAACTCCCTGGTCAAGCAGAAGACCCTATACCTGTGTTGGTGAACCTATGGAACGAGTCCCAGAAGCGGCACACAGAACCATCCCACAAGGAATGTGCGGCCTCGCTGGCTCCTATTCCGTGTTCCTGTATACGCATGTGTGCCGGTCAGCTGGCTGTTGTGCGCGCGGGAGCGGTGAAACCCGGAAGAGCAGCGTTCTGTCGTGCATGTGCAAGTCGGCACCCAAACTTTTGGGGTTACGTCACGTGCATGCGCGGTGGCTAGCTGTTCGTCAGGTGCGCTTCTGTGCCGGAAACCGGAAGTTCGGGTGCCAGCTTGCACATGTGCGACGGACTGCTGCCCTTCTGAGTATCGGCGCTCCTGCGCATGCGAAGACCAGCGGGTCCAGGTGGTCCAAGCAGGATGGTTTCACATGCTATTTCCGGCATGCAGGCTGGCACGCGGTGACGTAAAAGGTTAGCCATCACTGCCCTATATACCACTGATGGCTAACCTTTTTGCCGTCGCGTGCCAAAAGCGGGGAAAGTGCAAGGTGGTCGTGCGCGTGCGTGCCCACACCCATAATTCTATGTGCACCACGCATGAGAGTGCGACCCCCCCATCTGCTCCCACCGCTTTTGACACGCAATGGTACGGTGAGCCCAGTAGGCCCATTTTTTGCCCTCCCCAGGCTCCAGATGCTTTCTTGGAGCCTGGGGAGGGCGAAAACAGCTTTCTTCACCCCCCTGGAGGTCCTCTAGGCTGGAAATGAACCATTTCCCGACTTCTGGTGGGCTCTGAAGGTCTGTTTTTTGCCCTCCCCAGGCTCCAGAGGCTTTCTAGGAGCCTGGGGAGGGCGAAAAAGGCCTCCCCCCCCGGAGGCCAGAAACAGCCCATTTCCTGACTTCCAGTGGGCCCAGAAGGCCCGAAAACCAGATGGGTGGTGCACGCATGGATGCTGGAGCTGAGCTAGGACAACACTCGCGTGCCCACAGATATGGCTGTGCGTGCCACAGGTTCGCCATCACGGTTATATACCATTCTGGACAAATGGCCGTCCAATCTCTTCTTGAAAACCTCCAGTGTTGGAGCATCTACAACCTCTGAAGCAGGCGTGGGTTCTACTTATCTTTACTACCGGTTCGCAACATGGCCGTGCAGAAGTGTCCTGATGACATTGGGGTCAGTGGGCGGAGCCTCTGCTGGTTTTACTACCGATTCTTGCGAACCGGGCCGAACCGCGGGCAACCCACTACTGTTCTGAAGGCAACCTTTTCCACCGGTTAATTGTTCTCACTGTCAGGAAATTTCTCCTTAGTTCTTTAATTCGGCTTAGTTAGATGAGATGTGAGGACACAGGCTGCTAAACTAAAAACACTGCAGAGACCTACTTTTTTTTTTGTTTGATGTGTCTGCATGAGGACGTCTTCTGATCTTTGCTGAACCTTGTGATAGATGACACTTTACGGCTACCTTTCCCACTTTTGAAGTTTGCAGGAAGAGACAAAACAGCATTTCCCTTGGCTTTCAAAAGCATTACATGAATCCAAATCAAGATCTTTGGTTGTGATCATAGATCCGGAAACCTTACATGATTACCTCTAACCTAAAACCAGGAGGGATCTGGTAGGACCTTTTCTGACGACACTATTAAAAGTTAAAAAGCTTCTGTGAGTTGAAGCTCACTTTATCGAATGCCATCCTAGACTAATAAAAACTCTCCTCCTAAAACTTCTACATAAATAATCTGGATGGATGGTCAGAGGGGGAAAAAATATATCCTACATTTCAAACTGTGTAAGGGGTAGGTAGTCCTCAGTTTATATCTGTTCATTTAGGAACTCAAAGAGTAAAAATCTTTTTGAATTTTTTCAAATAAAGCGAGTTAGTCTCAATTTTTTAAAAACAAACTTATCGCCATGTTTTAAAATTCAAATCTGCAATGGCACTGAAAATGGCGACGTATTGTTTTTCACACTTATGATCATTGCAGCATCCCCATGGTCACACATGATCAAAATTCAGGTGCTTGGCTCATATTTATGACAGTCGCTGTGTCCTGGGGTCATGCAATCCCTTTCTGACAATCAAAGACAATGAGGGAAGCCAGATTCGCTTAACAGCCGTATTACTAGCTTAATAGATGCAGTGATTCACTTAGCAACGGGGGCAAGCAAGAAAAGTCGCGAAATGGGTCAAAATTCACTTAACAACGGTCTTGCTTAGCAACGGGCATTTTGGGCTCAATTGTGGCCGTCAGTTCAAGGTTACCTGTATTGTGATAAAGCTGTTGTACAGCCCGGCTGATAAGTTATATGTGTTGCTTGTAATTATTAAAAAAAAAAAGTCTAGCTAGTATCTTGTAGCACAAAAGCATTTATCACAGGAGCAATTTAAATCTAATCAAGCAGGCAAAAGAGGCTTGCTTTAATATTGCGCTATTAATGAGCAAATGCGAAACGCACTTAATTACAAAAAATAAGTTCTGGAAGGTTCATCCATTCGTTACTGAAATTCCCGAGGCCGCGTGGTCATATCTCATTCGGAGGTGGCCCTGACAATTACAGATGGAGCTTTTGTTTCAAAATGGCAGCCAGCATGGTTGTTGAATTATCAGAATGAAAAGAGACAATGTGGAACTAAATGAGATAGGACGAGCGCGTCAGGTAGAAGATACCCAAGGCTCACGCTTGGAGAGGTCGTGTTATCTGTCATCGTTTGTAACTTGTCTCTTTTGGGACGGAGATTGCTGGAAAGAGAACAAGATTGGGCAGCTGCTCATAATCTTTCAAAGGCATCCCCTCCGCTGTCACCGGGTAGCAGCCGTTACGCCAGGTGACAAGGGAGAACATTAGCTTGGGGGGTAATGGCTTATTCTGGTATTCCTGTTGAGAGAGCCAACCCTATCAGTTGCTTTTCCCAACTCTTTCCTGCTGGCCATCGTAAATGAAAATTCTGCTAAAGGATAATATGTAATGGGTATCTTTCTGAATTCAATGGCAGGAGGTACCATGCGACTTTGAGGGAGCTATAAACTACAGAATAATGAGGTAAAGTAGGTAGAATTGGGGTACATCTATGGGCAAGACCAGGCTTCCATAGGATTGTTCTTTCTTTCTTTCTTTCTTTCTTTCTTTCTTTCTTTCTTTCTTTCTTTCTTTCTTTCTTTCTTTCTTTCTTTCTTTCTTTCT
>WNWU01000025.1:5812622-5845860 GCA_012654045.1 Ptyas mucosa
CTTCTTCTTCTTCTTCTTCTTCTTCTTCTTCTTCTTCTTCTTCTTCTTCTTCTTCCTCTTCCTCTTCTTCTTCCTCCTCCTCTTCTCTCCTCCTCTTCCTCCTTGTTTCTCTTGTCCTCTTTCTTGTCTCTCTCCTCTTCCTCCTCCTTGCCTTCTCCTCCTCCTTCTACTTGTCTCCTCCTCCTCCTCCAGCCTAGAGTTCTTCCCATTGTGACTGCAAGTAAAATGAGCTGGAGGATTTTTCTGCAGTGTTTCTGTCACCATCAGTGAAAGAAACTGCAGTGTCTGGGTTGAAAAATGAAACGTTGGTGTGCCCAAAAATGAGACAAAATTGCTTGGGATAAAATTCCTGACAAACAGTCATTGCAAGAAGAAACCTAGAGTTCTTTTTATGCCTTGGATGTGCCCCTTTGCTGTGGTTCTTTTTGCATTTCAGAGAACAGATCCCCCCCCACTCACCCCCCAGTTACGCTGGTCAGTTTTTATTCCTTCCGACCAATAAAGCTGCAACAGATGAGGTTGTCTAGGAAATCAGATTTTTTTTCTTTCTTTCTGGTCTATCTCTGCAAGATCATTTGAATCTTGACTGGCTCAGCTCTCAAAAAACCAACCTTTTCAATTTTGTTTTTCATTTCGGAGGGTTATAAGACGGAGTCCTTTTTTCCATGCTATTAAATTCTCTCCCCCCCCGTGTCAAAATTAGCCCTAATAAAAAAAGCAAACCGACCAAGCTTGTTACTGGACTTCAGCGACAATATTCCAAGCAGTGGGAGGTGGCAAATTAATTCCTGTGAGCAAACCTTGGTTAACAAGCCATAGTTTTGTGTTCAGATAGCACACAAGAGTCAAATAAACCGCATGATAGTGCAGTATAGTGGCCGGATGCTGGTTTAGCAATGAAATGAGACAGATTCCTACATTCAGGAAAAATAATAAAGATCATTCCAGTGGTGGGTTTCAATTTTTTTTACTATCGGTTCTGTGGCTTGATGGGCGTGGCATGGCTTGATGGGTGTGACTTGGTAGGCATGGCAGGGGAAGGATACTATAAAATTTATTTATTTATTTATTGGTTCAATTTATATGCCGCCCTTCTCCAGAGACTCAGGGCGGCTTACAATCCATTAAGCAATAGCCTTCATATTTTTTCTATATACCTGCTTAGTAGGGCTTTCAGCCCCCCCAAGCGGTGTTCTTTTTTTATACAAAGTCAGCTTATTGCCCCCAGAATCCGGGTCCTCATTTTACCTACCTCGGAAGGATGGAAGGCTGAGTCAACTTTGAGCCTGGTGAGATTCGAACTTGCAGTAATTGCAGGCAGCTGGTGTTACTTAACAGCACTTTAGTCTGCTGCACCACCAAGGCTCCATTGGAGAATGAGAATCTCCATTCTCACCCCACTCCAGGGGAAGGTTACTGCAATATCCCCATTTCCTTCCGATCAGCTGGGACTTGGGAGGCAGATGGGGGCGGGGCCAGTCAGAATTTTTACTACCGGTTCTCCGAACTAATCAAAATTTTCACTACCGGTTCTCCAGGATTGGTCAGAACCTGCTGAAACCCACCTCTGACACGGACAGATTTGAACAGGAAGAACTGCACCAGGCTGCAGTTCACGGAACATGAAAATGAATTGGTCACAAAAGAAGAACGAGCCAGCAATGAAGGAGCCGGAGTGGCGTAGGAGGCTAATGCCTCCTACTAAGGCAGCATTTAACATCCAGCTGCCTGCAATTACTGGGAGTTCGATTCTCACCAGGCTCAAGGTTGACTCAGCCTTCCATCCTTTCTAAGGTGGGTAAAATGAGGACCCGGTTTGTGGGGGCAATAAGCTGACTTTGTATAAAATATACAAAAGTATGAAGGCTATTGCTTAACACATTGTAAGCTACCCTGAGTCTTCGGAGAAGGGCGGCATATAAATCAAATTTTAAAAAAATGTAGATAAATTATCTTTACCAAGGCCAAGGGCTGTTATAAATTCGAATGGTCACTAAACGAATGATTGTAAATCAAGGACTACCTATAATGTATATTGATGCCAAATTAGCCTAAAGTTAGTCTTTGCACTTATGGTCCATCTTTCCCAAGGGCAGAATTGTTTCTGTCAGGTTCAAAAGACCAGATTCACATGTGAAGACCCAGTTACTGATATATTGTTACTCACGCCTACGCAAGGAATCTTCTCAAGTAACGGTTAGCACCTACTAGGAGTTAGATAAGGGTCAACAGAATTCAAGAGAGCAAAAGAAGGGGGCAGGATGGGGGAGGGGGGGAATGGATGCAATTCCAGGCTGCACTAAGAGAAAAGTCAAAGAAGTCATCATTCTTTATTATTTTGCATCGCGTCAGTCCACACCTTGAATTTTGCATTCACTTTGGACTCCTAAGATGACAAGCAAGGCACGGAAAGAATAATCCTCAGGGATCTCTGAGTTTGCTTATTTTCTTGCAAATGTTTCATTACCCAAACTAGGTAACATCATCAGTATGAGCACTGATAATGTTACCTAATGGGGTAATGAAACGTCTGCAAGAAAACAAGCAAGCTCAGAGAGCCCCGAGGATCCCACAGCCATCCTCCTCCTCTTCTCTACGAAACCCCACTCCCTTCTAGTCCCGATGCTGTTACCTAGTTTGGGTCAACTTGCAAAGCATCCCTGGCCTGTTCTTGAGTTGCCGTCGAAACAGCAAGGCAGCCAAAGACAGATGCACATTCCAGACTTATCTCTCTCAAGGCTGTCTCCCAGGGTTACCCACAGCGGCCAGAGGGGAGTGATCTCTACAACCCGTGAAATTACTCCGTTGGCAAATGTGATTGATGACACACCCTGGGGGCGGAGGGAGGAAACTGGGTCATGATTGGGGCGTAAATTACATGGCGTCAGAGTTGGCTTCACTTGGGAACGTGCCAACATGAAGCTCCTAACTCTGACAGTTTGGGTAATGAAACATCTACAAGAAAATAAGCAAGCTCAGAGAGCACCAAGGACCTTGCAGTCGTCCTCCTCTTGTCCACAAACCCCTCTCCCTTCTATACCCAATGCTGTTGCTTAGTTGGGTAATGAAACGTCTGCAAGAAAAGAAGCAAGCTCAGAGCAGCAAGGACCTTTCATTTCAATCTGAGCTACGGACATTCTCCTCTATTGGATAGAATAACCTATGAGGAATAATTGGAGGCATGGTGTTGGAGATATGAGGTTGGGTCAAACACATCACCAGTTTGGAGTCGCTATGCCTCATAAGAGACCTAAGTCTAGCCTTTCCTTGATATCTGTTGACTTTTATCTAGCACCATTTCACCTTGACTGTTAGTAGATCAGATTCTTGTGTATAAAAGGTAAAGGTTTCCCCTCGCACCTATGTGCTAGTCTTTCCCGACTCTAGGGGGTGGTGCTCATCTCCGTTTCAAAGCTGAAGAGCCAGTACTGTCCGAAGACGTCTCTGTACTCATGTGGCGGGCATGACTAAATGGCAAAGGCGCGTGGAACGCTGTTCCCTTCTCACCAAAGGTGGTTCCTATTTTTCTACTTGCATTTTTTACCTGCTTTCGAACTGCTAGGTTGGCAGAAGCTGGGACAAGTAATGGGAGCTCACCCTGTTACGCGGCACTAGGGATTCGAACCGCTGAACTGCCGAGCTTTCGATTAGCCACTGAGCCGCCACATCCCTTGTGTATAAGTGGCATGAAATAAACCCGTAGCGCTTTTGAACTTTATCCTAACTCTAACTTTTGAGCTCTGTCTGGGCTCCTGATTTCTTGCTCCTGACACATGAGTTATGAGTAGGCTGGACTGGGGGAAAAAAAAATATCCACAGGAAGACATGATGCAGTAGCTGTCTTCAAGTCTCTGAAAGGTTATCATTTAGAAGACAAGCCAGAATGGCTTGGAGTCATTCCAGAAAACTGGACCAAAAACCATCGGTTAGGTTGGTTGGATGGCAGGAAAGTACATTTCTGATGCCAAGAGCTGATCAACACTGAAAAATGTTGCCTGGCTGGTATGGCTCTCTATCACTGGTGGTGTTTAAGAGAAGCTAAAAGATTATCAATGGGACCACCAACTGCTCTGAGATGGAGGAGATCGAATTAAATCCGGGGTCTCCAAACCTGGCAACTTTTAAGATTTGTGGAGTTCAACTCCCAGAATTCCCCAGCCAGCATCCTGGGAGTTGGAAGCCCACAAGTCTTAAAGTTGCCAAGTTTGAAGTGAATTAGAGAGCCTTCAAGATCTTCCCAAACACTTCCATTCAATCTAAATCAAGGTTTGAGAAAATGCCCCAAATCTCCCCCCCAAAAAATCACAACGCAGCGGATGCCTGGAAAACCAATAGCTGGATTTCAGCAGCCACTAATTTTATTATCCCGTTCCACTGTTCTGTTTTCTTTCCTTTCCTCCACCCCCCCGCCGCCCCCCCCGCCCCACACTTCTCAAATTAGACTCCCAAAGTTAGACAGGATCAAAGACTGTTTTAATCACACCTTTCTTTCTGGCGTTTGACTAATAATCACGACAAAGAGGCAGAGATTCCTTTGAGGTTCTGCATTTCCTTTTCAACCCGGGGACGGCGGTACGGGTTTTCAAACGATCAAATAATCCTGCTCTTTGGGTTGAGCTTCAGATGCGAGCGGTATTGGTGGGCGAGCCTTGAAAATCAAGTTTCCGTCCTCCTTAGAGAAAAATCTATTAAGGTTTTAGGAAAACACAAGCACTTTGAGAGCGTCGGTGTGACAGGAGACAATGGGTGGGAATTACGAGATGGCAGCCCAGTTCTTGAGAAGGAAAGCTGGAAGTTCATTAAAGGGCCCTGAATGGTTGCGGGGTTGGATTTTAGACGCAGAGCTTAGCTGTGAGATTTGGGAAGTCATAGAATCTTAGGGGTGGGCTTCAAAAATGTTAGCAAGGGGTTCTCTGCCTGGTTGCTGGGTCGGCCTCCTGCACTATGGCAGGGAGGCGTTTTTGCCCTCCCCAGGTTCTTGAGGCTTTTCGTGAGCCTCCGGGAGGGTGAAAATGGCCTCCCCAGGCTCCGGAGGCCCTCTGGAGGTCAGAAACGAGCCTGTTCCCTGCCTTCCTGAACTTCCGGTAGGTCCGTTTTTCGCCCTCCTCGAGCCTCCACATGTACCCTGCACTTACCTCTATCCAAAAAGGGCCGTGTGGGGACTCCTGAGAGGGGTGGGGTGGAGGAGGAGTAGGATTTGGGGGTTCTCCGAACTGCACAGAATCTTAGCTAGAGGTTCTCCCGAACCCCTGCAACCCCCAGCAGCCCACCCCTGGTTGGAAGGGACCTTGGAGGTCTTCTAGTCCAACCTCTGCCCAAGGCAGGAGACCTTAAACCATTCCAGACAAATGCCTATCCAATCTCTTCTTAAAAACCTCCAGTGATGGAGCACCCTCAACTTCTGAAGGCACTGATTCATTGTTCTCACTGTCAGGAAATTTCTCTTTAGTTCTAGGTTGCTTCTCTCCTTGATTATTTTCCATCCGTTGCTTCTTCTCTTGCCTTTTAGGAATAGCTTGTCTCCCCTCCCCCCTTTTTTTGGTCTTCTTGGTTCCTTGGAGGACCTCTTGATCTTCCCCAAGGTGTTGGGAGTCCACAGTCTGTCTGTTTTTTGTTGCAACCAGACGTTGCAATTTGTATATGGAAGGGAAGGAAAGCCTATTCAGGTGGAAAGAGCCAACTTTTTTTTTTTTAATTTGATTTATATGCTGCCCTTCTCCGGAGACTCAGGGCGGCTTACAGTGCGCTAAGCAATAGCCTTCATACTTTTGTATATTTATATAAAGTCAGTTTATTGCCCCCACAAACTGGGTCCTCAATTTACCTACCTTAGAAAGGATGGAAGGCTGAGTCAACCTTGAGCCTTGGTGAGATTCAAACCTGCAATAATTGCAGGCAGCTCATGTTAATAACAGGGCTTTAGACCACTGTACTATCCAAGGCTCTTGAACTTAACTTCCTTGTTCAAATATATTTTATGGCAGGTCAGGTTTAACGGATTAACAGAGTTGGAAGGGACCTTGGAGGTCATCTACTCCAAACATCCCCCCCCCTGCCCAAGCAGGAGACCCAATGCCATTTCTGATAAATGGCAGTCCAATCTCTTCTTGAAAGCCTCCAGTGATGAAGCTCCCACAACTTCCGAAGGCAACTTCTGTTCCATCGGTTGATTGTTCTCACTGTCACTGGGTGGGGTTTTTTTTTGTTTTTTGTTTTTTACTGTTTTTGTTCCTAAAATAAAGGGGAAAATAACATCCTGTTCTGAGTTTTATCTTATTCTGAAGTGCATTAGCTCTCAACAGCGCAATGCTTAAGACCGGATGACAGGTAAGGAGAAAACTATGTCTAGCAGATAAATTAGGATAATGTAATAAGGGAGGACAAAAGACATTACATTTGTTGTTTTTTTGTCAAGAGGCCAAAACCGGGTAAATACATCCGTCTCCTTTTCAGGACATTTAGCTGTTGAGCCGTCTGCTGGCTTAAAGCTTTTTTTTTTCCCTGTGATAAAGTGGATTTAAGCTTCCAATGCAATACGCATTGACTGTCAAAGATGGTCCTCGTTTCATTGAGATAAATGATGCAATATGACTAATTACTCTTGCTGGATGGAACTATTCAAGATGCTGTAAGGCTTGGAAAAGGCACAAGGAGAAGAAGAAGAAGGGGGGGGAAAAAGAAAAGAAGAAATGCCATTTTTCTCTCGAGAGCTCCTCGGTGCAAGACAGATGTGTCCTTTCAGCGGACTTGTTATTTTAAAATAGAGGGATAATTCAAATCTAATTGAATCATCCAGAGAATAAGAGAGAGGCAGTCCTATGGGTTGAAGGAAAGCTGTTCTAAGGGCAGAATTTCAAATGCAACTAACTCGGGGACGAGATTCAGCCATCGTTGGGTTCAAGCTAGGGTGAAATGCTACCGGTTCGGACCGGTTCAGCAGAACCGGTAGCGATGGTAACAGGCGGTTCAGAGAATCGGTAGCGACGGCAGCGCGAGGCTTCGCCCACCCGTCCGGTCGTCGTTACTTCCTGGTTTTAACCTGTTTTTTACTCTCTGCGCACGCACAGAAGGGTTTCATGCGCACATTTCGTGTGCACTTCCGAACCAGTAGGGAAGTTATGTAGATTTCATCCCTGGTTCAAGCTGAACATCCAGGGAGCAGGTCTGCACACAACACACTGGCTTGTGCTGACTGTCAGAGTTTGTTGTCGCAATCACATCCATAAAGCACACACAGGTAACTGATTCAGCAGGATTCATTAACTTCTCTTTATATATAATATAAGACATAGGTAAATATACAATACCAATGGCAGAGGAGAGAACAGTTTTCCGTTCCAGTTCAGAGAGCACACTAGTTTCAGTTTCAGTTTCAGTTTCAGTTTCAGTTTCAGTTTCAGTTTCAGTTCAGTTTCAGTTCACATCCAGGCTCCAAAACTGTTTCAGTCACCAATCAGCTCCCGATGGCTGATCTGTTGCCATGCCTATTCATGGGCTGACCTTGTTACTGCGCCTCTTTTAGTCTATGAACCAAATACACTGTCACTGATACTGGCTTGTGGCTTTACTGGGTTAGCCGCGTGGAGAGTTTGTGGTGGAATGTAGAGTTTTGAGAAGGAAGGCTTGACGTTCGTGAAACGGTTTGAATGGCTGCAATATTGGGTTTTCGATGCAGAGCTTAGCTGTGAGATTCAGATTTAAGAAATCATAGAATCTTAAGGCTGGAAGGGACCTTGGAGATCTTCTAGTCCAACCCCTGCTCAAGCGGGAGACTCTAGAGCAGGAGTCTTCAATCTTGGCAACTTTAAGCCTGGTGGACTTCACAGCTGGCTGTGGAATTCTGGGAGTTGAAGTCCGCCAGGCTTAAAGTTGCCAAGGTTGGAGACCCCTGGCCTAGACCATTTCAGACAAATCTGTCTGTCCAATTTCTTCTTAAAAACCTCCAGGAAGCAAAAAATCAGGAAAAAAATGTAAAAGAAATGTTTAAAAAATTGTAACAAGGAGGTCTGACTAAACCTTGAACCATGGGGTTTTAAAAATAATAATAATAATAATAATAACAACAACAACAACAACAACAACAACAACAATAGTAATTTTTTCTTATTTTTCTCTTCGGCAACAAAACCTCTCCCTGAAAATTACCCGGATCTTCTCATCCATTTTCTGTTCCCTTCAGTTTTTCTTTTTTTTTTGAAAGCCCCATATTGCTTTGCAAAGGAAGATATTTGCTGGTTGCAGACAGAGATTGATAAGTCTTTCAAAGTCGCAACATATATTGGGAGGGAACTCCATCCATCAAACTTTGCTTCTCCCAGCCTCGAGTTGGCAAACTGAACATAGGAAACAAGGGTTTCTACATCCATTATGTGGTGGCATATTGTCAAATTCTGCGAAAGGGCATCTGGAACTTGCCTTGATACTAGATATCTTCCACTGCATTAAACTTCAGTTCGAACGCTGGAGTACCGGCAGCTTGTGCTAACACTCCTTATGTTTCCGTCGCCTGGTCTTTGAAATTGCAAGGTGCCTTTCTCAAGACCTAACAGGAGGCTTTCATTTCCCTCCCCTCCCCTCCCCTCCCCACCCCCAATTATTTTTTCTTCCAAAAAGATGCGGTGATTTATATTGACCATCTGTTCAAAGTCTCTGTCTGACAGACTCTCAGGAACTTGCAATATTGATGAGTCGTTTCTTTTCCTGAGACTCTATAGAGCTTTGCAGACTTCATCCCCATTCCACCCCGTCCCATCCTGTTGGGTGGCGATGGCTGGAATGGAATGGAATGGAATGGAATGGAATGGAATGGAATGGAACGGAACGGAACGGAACGGAACGGAACAGAAGAATGGAATGGAATGGAATGGAATGGAATGGAATGGAATGGAATGGAATGGAATAATGGAGTGGAGTGGAGTGGAGTGGAGTGGAGTGGAGTGGAGTAGAGTAGAGTAGAGTAGAGTAGAGTAGAGTAGAGTATAGACTAGACTAGACTAGACTAGACTAGACTAGACTAGACTAGACTAGTGGAGTGGAGTGGAGTGGAGTGGAGTGGAGTGGAGTGCAGTGCAGTGCAGTGCAGTGCAGTGCAGTGCAGTGCAGTAGAGCAGAGCAGAGCAGAGCAGAGCAGAGCAGAGCAGAGCAGAATTCTTTATTGGCCAAGTAAAAACGCAAGAGGTGGGAAGAGATGGTGGGTGGGTGAGTGGATGGATGGGTGGGTGGGTGGAGGCTAAAAGAAACAAACTGTGGGTACTTGGATTCATGCCCTTCCTATGACATTCCTTCACTTGAAGGATCAATGGAAGACAATACCGTGTTTCCCCGAAAATAAGACCCTGCCTTATATTTTTTTCAACCCCGAAATAAGCGCTTGGCCTTATTTTCGGAGAGGTCTTATTATTTTGGGGGGCGTGGAGCAAGACGGGGCTCCTCTTGCTGTCTTACCTGATTTCCAGCTCTATCTCCCTGACCCTAACCAAAGAAAATGGCAGGGATCAGCTGCCAATATTTCAATATTTTCAGGGAGGGCTTATTTTCGGGGGGGGCTTATTTTCGCGCATGCGTTCAAAAGCCTGATTGGGCTTATTATCAGGGGAGGTCTTATTTTCGGGGAAACCGGGTAGCTATGGGATTCTTGGTGCTCTCTGAGAGTGATTTTCTTGCAGACATTTCATGACCCAACTAGGGAATGTCATCAGTGCCAGAAGGTAGTGGGCTATGCAAAGAGGAGAAGGAGGAAGAGGAAGAGGAGAAGGACAGGGGTGCTTGGTGTTCTCTGAGCTTGGTGGGTTTTCTTGCAGACGTTTCATTACCCAACTAGGTAACATCATCAGTGCTGGAAGGGAGTGAGGCTTGCTCTTATGAGTTTGCTCCTGGTTAGATAATGAGACATCTGCAAGAAAACCACCAAGCTCAGAGACCACCAAGGACCAGGAGTGAGATGCTACTGATTCGCCGGAACCAGTAGTAAAAAAATGCTTTAAAAAGTAAAAAAAAAACAGTTCAGATGATCGCGCGGCACACCTATTGCCAATACTACCTATTGCCCAAACCTGTATTTTTGTGGAAAGTGTGATAGTTGGTTTTTGAGCTCTCTGTGACTGTGAGGTTCCTGCTTGTTGCAGGGACCATTTTGTGTGAAGTCCAGCTGCTTTTGCATTGCGTGTGAGTCAGTTGTGTAGCTTTTGTGTTATTTTTGTGTAAGGTGTGATAGTTGGTATCAGGTTCCAGGCTAATAAGAAAGGATGACACAAACAACTAGGTTTGATGTTGCTTTTCCTTTTTATTACTGGCACTCTTCTCAACAAATGGAGCCAAGAATCGTTTTCTATTTTAGAGGTTCAAGTTGTCGGCAGTCCGACACGCAGTAGCAACCCCATTCTTGGGGTACCAGTTCTGAGCCCTCCACAACCTCTAGGTATTCCCCATACAACTCTCCCTCTCCCTCTCTTCTTCGTCTGAAGGGAGAATGGGGGAAAGCACAATCTTTCAGAAGCGTTTGTTGCAGCAATGTCAACTTCCTTGCTAGTTCCAATGTTTATATGAGAGCGAAGTTGGTTGCCAAAAGCAAGGTCAATTAAGCAGGCTGGAGTTCAGAAAAACCACATTTCGGTAATACAAAACCAACAAAGTCAAAGATCCAGGTCAGCCCCCTGATCCACAGCCAAGGAAGCAAAAAAGCTGAGATGATGGCGAAGCAAAATAACATTGTTCTAAGCATTATTTTGTAACTCAAAGGACAAGGCTGCAGCAAGTAATGGGCACCGAAAGCCCTCAGAAATTCTCCTCCAACTGATGGCCAGACAAATTGGCTGGATAATTTCTCTAAATTTATCTTGGGGGAGTTTCTGCAACTATTTCTCAAGGGCACCATTTCACTTAGCAGCAGCAGGAACACCACTAAGGAAAGGGAAGGGAAGGGAAGGGAAGGGAAGGGAAGGGAAGGGAAGGGAAGGGAAGGGAAGGGAAGGGAAGGAAAGGAAAGGAAAGGAAAGGAAAGGAAAGGAAAGGAAAGGAAATAGGCAGGGAAGAAAGTAAGGAAGGAAGTTGGGTGATTTAGGACCAGTGCCTCTCTCAAACCCTGAGAAGGCATCTGGGACTGGTCAAATAAGCCTTCTGCAAATTCAATGCACTCTGGAAGTATAGGGATGACAATTTCCAGCATCCGTTGGCTGTGTGAGTTGGGAATGATAGGATGTGTAGTTCCAAAGTATCTTGGAGGGACCTCAGGTTGGGACAATGTCCAAGCTGTGAAGCTGAATTTCTGAAACAAGACTTCTGCCTGTGGTTGCTTATCCAACTAACAATCTCATTAGAAACACTACATTAATCTTGAGAAGAGCCTCGTATTTATTTAAAACATCTTTAATGATTTGCTCGCCTCTTTACATTTTTGTATGCTCCCTCCAAGCATACAGTATATAATCGCATCTGTCCTTTTAATCCTGTTTGCAGCATTCATCGCTGAATATTTCCTGAATTAAATGGAGGGGAAACAAATAGGACCACTTAGGGTTTGTCTGATGAGGAAAATCTTTATCCTCTGAGTAGCACCTGACCGAGAAATTTGTAGTCCAGGGAGGTGAGTGTAAAAGAAAGAATGACTTCCTTTTCCTTCTTCGATTCTTGGCTCTGGGGCTCCAATTCTTCTTAATTTGGTTTAATAAGTAAATGTCTCTTGGATCAGAATCTATAGGAGAAGAGCAAGCAGAATGGAGGGGGCGGTGTTAAGCAAGTCATCAGCCTAGCATCATTACATTGCCGCAAATGCCTTATCTAACTCCAAGCAAGTGCTAACTTTTAGTTGAGAAGGTTCCTGTGCAGAAGGCAGTTAAAGCAATAAATCAGTTTAACTGGTTTAGCAATGTGGTTTAGCAAATGCGGTTTGTAGTTTATTACGGTAGGTGTAAATGCAACTGTGACGGTTTGTTCAGCAAACTCAGTCTTGGCTAAAACCAATCATGGCTTCCTCGCATGGTCAAAAACATGAAATAAGTCCAGGGATGGTATTCACTTACCTTTGGTACCGGTTTGCAAATGTGAGCACGCGCGTGTGATGATGTCCGGGTGGATGGGCGGAGCATCCTGCAGCCGCAGCTACCGGTTTGCTCAAACCGGATTGAACCGGCTGAATCCCACCACTGAATAAGTCCATAGGAGAGCTTTTTTTTTTCCCCTTCAAAAAAACAGGTTATTTTTCTAAAGGATCTATGATCAAATAACAGAATAATCTGCCAGGCTTGTCTGTGCTACTCTGGGTTGAAAGGGTTTCTTTTCCGCTGATAAGGAATGCTTGCTTCCTTGGTGATAATCGACTCTTATCAAGCTGCTTGATAAGGTACATTGTCAAGTAGGACGGTTTTAATTCAATAACCCATCTAGGCTCCCAGCGCTGAGCTTCATTCGCCTCCTTGGTCACCTGGCGATTGGTGCCTTTCAGTGCTGCGGGGCTTGGAGAGGGCATGAAATTTTCATACGTTTACAATTTCCGACGGTCATGAATTATTGAACATGTGCAGCAGGAGAGACCAAGAGAACATGAAAGGGAAAGCCAGAGAGGAGCCTTGGATGCTTAGCTCGGCATTCTTCACTCAACCGTTCTCCCCACGACAGGAGAACAAATCGTGGGAGATTTACCTTGGATTCTTTCCATAGGTGTTCAGTTGTAAAGCTAACACAGTATATATATATATATATAGAAAGAGAGTCCTTGAATTATCTAACAGAGCCTTGCCTGCCCATTACAGTCGTTAACAGATGTCAAATTGAACCGATTTTATAAGCTTTTTCTGAGTCGAACCAATGGTTTTCTGTGGGTATGATTTTTACCCATAGGGATGCTGTAAAGGTAAAGGTTCCCCTCGCACATATGTGCTAGTCGTTCCCGACTCTAGGGGGCGGTGCTCACCTCCATTTCAAAGCCGAAGAGCCAGCGCTGTCCGAAGATGTCTCCATGGTCATGTGGCCGGCATGACTCAATACCAAAGGTGCACAGAACGCTGTTACTTTCCCACCAAAGGTGGATCCTATTTTTCTACTTGCATTTTTTACGTGCTTTCGAACTGCTAGGTTGGCAGAAGCTGGGACAAGTCACAGGAGCTCAGCCCGTTACGCGGCACTAGGGATTCGAACCGCTGAACTGCCGACCTTTCAATCAACAAGCTCAGGGTCTTAGCCACTGAGCCACACGTCCTTATAGGGATGCTGTAAACAGTCATAAATGTGGCCCCCGAATGCAGTCACTTAAGCACCTCCAGATAGGTCCATCAGAACTTTGAATTGTCACTAAACGAAGGGTTGTACGTAGGGGACGCTCTGTATTTCAGCAATATCTGTCACATGTCATCTGTGAAAAAGGCTATTGTTAGCAAGGTCAAGCATTAAGATTAGTGTTTTTACCTAAAACAAGGAGTACGTATTAAAGTGAAGCTTTCTCATCATCAATTCCTTTCTTGGGAATTTCAGCCAAAAGAAGATACAATCAGAAAACAAGGACTAAGGGTGACATGATAGCACTCTTCCAGTATCTCAGGGGTTGCCACAAAGAAGTGGGAGTCAAGCTATTCTCCAAAGAGAAAGAATCTGCACCTCTATAACTGTCTGATTTGGTTCTGCAACCCAACCAGACAGACACAGACTTCAGAGGATCATTAGAACTGCAGAAAAAACAATGGCTACCAACCTGCCTTCCTTTGAGGACCTGTCTACTGCACGAGTCAAAAAGAAGGCTGTGAAAATATCTACAGACCCCTCGCATCCTGGACATAAACTGTTTCAACTCCTACCCTCAAAACGACGCTATAGAGCACTGCACACCAGAACAATGAGACACAAGGACAGTTTTTTCCCAAACGCCATCACTCTGCTAAACAAATAATTCCCTCAACCCTGTCAAACTATTTACTAAGTCTGCATTACAATTAATCTTCTCATCGTTCCTATCACCCATCTCCTCCCACTTACGACTGCATGACTGTAACCTTGTTGCTGGTATCCTTACAATTTATATTGACTGTTTCCTAATATGTTTTGATTGCTTGTTTGTTCCCTATGACTATCATTAAGTGTTGTACCTTATGATTCTTGATGAATGTATCTTTTCTTTTTATGTACACTGAGAGCATCTGCACCAAAGACAAATTCCTTGTGTGTCCAATCACACTTGGCCAATAAAGAATTCTATTCTATTCTATTCTATTCTATTCTATTCTATTCTATTCTATTCCATTCCATTCCATTCCATTCCATTCCATTCCATTCCATTCCAAGCACCTGAGGGCAGGACAAGAAGCAACTTCTCGCTTAATATAAATTTGGGTTCTGGTTGCCCATGCATCTTCACATTGTTGAGTTTAAATGAATAGTTGCAGGAACCGGGTATGCCTAGGCTCATGAAAAAAAGGACTAAGGGAGATATGAAAGCAGTCTTCCAATATCTAAGGGGCTGCCACAAAGAAGACGTGATCAACCTATTCTCCAAAGCACCTGAGGGCAGGACAAGAAATAAAAGGCAGAAACATATCAAGGAGAGAAGCAACTTAGAACTAAGGAGAAATTTCCTGACAGCGAGAATAATTAATCAGTAGAATGACTTGCCCCCAGAAGTTGTGAATGCTCCAACACTGGACGTTTTAAAGAAGAAATTGGACAACCATTTATATGAAATGGTATAGGGCCATGAGCCATATCTGTGGCCACGCAAGTGTCGCCCTAGCTTAGCTGCAGTGTACATGTGCATGCCGGCCAGTTGATTTTTGGGCCTTCCGGACACATTGGAAGTTGGGAAACGGGCTGTTTCTGGCCTCCGGGGGGGGGGGGGGAGGCTGTTTTCACCCTCCCCAGGCTCCTAGAAAGCCTCTGGAATCTGGGGAGGGCAAAAAATGGGCCCACCAGGCCATTGCGTGTAAAAAGCAGGATCACATGGGGGGGGTTTGTACACGCATGTGCGGGTAGCGGGACGCATTGAATTATGGGTGTGGGCACGCGCATATGTGACCCCCACTTTTGGCACGCGACGGCAAAAAGATTAGCCATCACTGGTATAGGGTTTCCTGCCTGAGCAGGGGGCTGGATTAGAAAACCTTCAAGATCCTTTCCAGCTCTGTTATTCTGTTCCGTTCCATATTTTAATGTTATTTTACATTTAAAAATGTAAAGTTCCATCGTTATTGTAAACAGTTGGGGTGCGACCGACAAATTTCATCGATTGCTGGTTACCGAAACAGTTGTTGCTTTTTGGAAAATTAAATTTTTTTAAGTGATATTTTCAGACAAGGGCATTCCGTTAGCTGAATGGAAGATTTTTTAATTATTTTTTTAAAAATCAGAATGGATTCCATTATGGAATTGAAAAAACAGGTCGTTCAGAAATCCCAAACGCTGCAGGAAGTTCAGCTGAGATGAATTTGAGAAGCAAATCAAGGTTTTTTTTCCTTCCCCCCAAACCTGAAAATTGAAAATTAATAGCATGAGTCATCATGAGTCACACCTGGGATCTTTGTTTGCAGATATTATATTATGTTGTTTCAATTCCTTTAGTTAAGAAATCAACCGTTTACTTCCTCCTATTTCCAGTAAGTCAGCTTAACACTCTTTAATGAGTTTGCTATACCAGAAGCATACAAATGATTGAATTTTAGTTAAACAAGCCCGAAGGCATTGTAAAATTCCAAAGGAATAATTTCTTCGGTAAGATTTCAAACCTGCCTTAACTTTCGTTTCCAGGTTTCGGTGATAAAATTGTTTTCGAGTGATTAAAATTGCTATTGTTCTTGCATGAAGCATGCAGTATAATCTGATTCAGAACAAAAGCTTTGAAAGCTCCCAGATGGTCCTTAAATTAATCGATTATCTATTTATTGTGGATTAATAACCCACAAAATCTTTTTGTTGTTGACATTCAGACGGTGGATCAACGAATAGTGACATATTAAAATACCATCTTAAGCCAACTTGAGTTTTGCAAAACCCTAGGAGGGATTTCCCCCCCCCCCCCCCGCTGTGTTTGTGTGGGAATGTGTTTATCTCTGTCTGTTTCATTGTCATATCTAAGAAGAGAGTAATCATCTTATTGATAGATCTTGGCTTCATTATGGTGGATTCAAAAAATTAATACCGTTCAGTTATTCTACTCAGTTTTGTAAAGGGATGCCCAAAGAAACTCTTAATGCTATTTGCTTTCTAATTTTAAAGGGACAAAACTTGAACAACAAGCTTTAAACAACAACTCGAACGACAAGACACGTAGAGGTAAATCCCGTTTAGATATCATTCAAAAAAGAGAAGTTAAAAAGCCAAGGAAAAAAAAAACCAAAAGGACTAGAATGCATCTTTTTCAGCAGCCACCACCCAAGATAAGCAGTGATTAACACCAGACAAACAACTGAGCAAAAAACAATATCCTAATCAAGGAACTGTCAAGGAGAAAACCAGACTTCCATCAACACACTGGCAGGGCAAGCTATTCTATATAAAAAGGGAGCAAACCCCACGCAATCAAGATAAAAAAGCTAAGAGAAAAACAAAAAAGACCAGAACACAATCTCTTCAGCAGACTATACCCAGAGAAGCAGGGATTAACACCAGACAAACACTCAAGTAAAAAACAATATCCTAATCAAGGAACTACCAAAGAGAAAACCTTACCCTCACCAGGATTGGCAGGGCAAGCTATTATATATAAACAGAGAGCAAATCTCACTTGACACAGATGGACAGGCTTAAGGAGGCATAGAATCAAAATCCCGTGAAGTAGTAGTACCGCTTTATAAAGCTTTAGTAAGACCACACCTGAAATAGTGCATCCAGTTTTGGTCACCACGTTACAAAAAAGATGCTGAGACTTTGGAAAAAGTGCGAAGAAGATGATTAAGGGCCTGGAGAGTAAAACATATGAAGAATGGTTGTAGGAATTGGGTATGGCCAGTCTAGAGAAAAGAGGGATTGATTGATTGATTGATTGTTTGATTGATTGATTGATTGATTGATTTTGTCAAGCACGTATTAGATAACAGATATAGGTATAAACATGGTTATTAATATATGAAATGTAGGGCACGTTGGTGTGCTTATGCATGCCCCTTAAAGACCACTTACTTACTTACTTACTTACTTACTTATTTAATTAATTAATTAATTAATTAATTTTATTTATATGCCGCCCTTCTCCGGAGACTCAGGGCGGCTTACAATGCGTTAAGCAATAGCCTTCATACTTTTGCATATTTTATACAAAGTCAGCTTATTGCCCCCACAATCTGGGTCCTCATTTTACCCACCTTAGAAAGGATGGAAGGCTGAGTCAACCTTGAGCCTGGTGAGATTCAAACTTGAAGTAATTGCAGGCAGCTGGTGCTACTTTAACAGCACTTAGTCTGCTGCGCCACCAAGGCTCTTAAGAATGAGGTGAGGTCAACAGTAGACAGTCGAAGGTTAAAGTTTGGGGATTTGGGAAAGAAACCAGAGTCAGGTAGTGCATTCCGGGCATTGACCCCTCTGTTGCTGAAGTTGTATTTTCTGCAATCAAGTTTGGAGCGGTTTACCTTAAGTTTGTATCGATTGTGTGCTCGTGTATTGTTGCGGTTGAAGCTGAAGTAGTCATTGACAGGTAGGACATTGTAGTGGATAATTTTGTGTACTACGCTTAGGTCAGACGGAAGGCAGCGTAGTTCTAAGTTGTCTAAGCCCAAAATTTCAAGCCTGGTGGCATAAGGGATTCTGTTGCGAGCAGAGGAGTGGAGGACTCTTCTTGTGAAATATCTCTGAACTCTCTCAATTGTATTAATGTCCGATACGCAGTGCGGGTTCCAGACAGATGAGCTGTATTCGAGAACTGGTCCAGCAAATGTTTTGTACGCTCTAGTTAGCAGTACAATATTACCAGAGAAGATTAGATTAACAACTCTTAATGCCTTTTGGGCAATGTTGTTACAGTGGGCTTAGGGGTAACATGATAGCAGTATTCCAGTATTTGAGGGGCTGCCATAAAGAAAAGGGGAGCAACCTATTCTCCAAAGCACCTGAGGGCAAGACAAGAAACAATGGATGGAAACTAATCAAGGAGAGAAGCAACCTGGAACTAAGGAGAAACTTCCTACCAGTGAGAACAATTAAACAGTGGAACGGCTTGCCTTCAAAAATTGTGGGTACTTCATCACTGGAGGCTTTTAAGACGAGATTGGACAGCCATTTCTCTGGAATGGTATAGGGTCTCCTCCTTGACCAGGGGGTTGGACTAGAAGACCTCCAAGGTCCCTTCCAGCTCTATTCCGATTGAAGTCCGCGAGATAATATATTTTTATTGCTACCCCATTCTTTGGAAAAAGACTAACATGGCATCTCCCTACTTAACATATGAGAAGGCTGTCAAAGAATTACTTTGCAAAGCCTTTGATATGTAGGCGCCGCCGCCATTAATTATGGATGCCTGAACCGAATTTGTTTTCGTGGTATTGTTCTATATATATTTTTTTTTTAACGCATTATTTTATGTGTAATTGTAAACTACCAGCGGTTTCTGAGCTGTATAGAAAAACTGAAAATAGATCGATAGACTGATAGACAGGTAAGCTCGGTAAGTGTTGATTCTGCCTTGGGTTGTCTGGTTCAATCTAGTTTGCACACTCAGGGTATTGTGCAAAGATGGAAAATGGGTCACTTTAATAAATATGGAAAGTGTTTTGTGTACGCATAGCTACTGACGTACATTAGAAGCCGTGTTTTCGGGAGACTTTTGACAACTGAAGTGTATCCAAAATGTAAAACAAAGACTGGTGAAAAATAATAATGAATACTATTATTAGGAGCTTAAAGGCAGGGGTGGGCTGCTGGGGGTTCGCAGGGGTCCGGGAGAATCTCTAGCTAAGATTTTGTGCAGTTCGGAGAACCCCCAAATCCCACTCCTGGTTGGTCCTGCCCACCCCATCCCGCTCCTCCCAGGAGTCCCCACACGGACCGTTTTGGATGCAGGTAAGTACAGGACGCGCATGGAGGCTCGGGGAGGGTGAAAAACAGGCCTACCGGAGGCCCTCTGGAGGCCGGAAACGGGCCTCCAGAGGGCCTCCGGAGCCTGGGGAGGTTATTTTCACTCTCCTGGAGCCTCAAGGAAAGCCTCTGGAGCCTGGGGAGGGCAAAAACACCCCCCCCTGCTGTCATGGTGCAGGAGGCCAACTAGGCCACGCCCACCCAGCAACTGGGCAGAGAACCCCTTGCTAAAATTTTTGAAGCCCACCCCTGCTTAAAGGGACAGGTGATAATGGCGTTCAAATATCCAAGGAGTGATCACAAAGTCACATTGTTCTGCCCCAGCTACTGACCCCAAAGAACGCAGCACACACAGAGTCTGTACAAACCTTAGTTTACTAAATTAAATCACGGGGTTTTTTTTCCAAACAAAGGCTGTTAATTAACTTTCTTAACAGCCTACAAGAATCCAAAGAATAAATAATCGTAATCTTACTAGGGTTGGCAGAAAGCCCAGAGAACTGCTATTTGCAGAGAACTAAGATCAAGGCACGAAGGAGAGTGAACGAAGTTGTTCCCTGCAAATTGCTTCAGTCGGCGTTCCTCCTTAAATAGGCTAAGGGAGTGGCCAATTAGCCCCAAGTCTTACTCTTGAGGAGACCTCCTCCTGAGGAGCCACTCCTGCCTTTTGGCCGCTCTGCGCGCCTGTGCATCGAGAAGTGGCTCCTCCTCTTTGTCCTCTTCACTTAAGGGAGCGCCTGGAGGTTCTGAAGGCCCTGGTTGAATCCCCGCCTCTGGTACCACATCTTCTCCAGCCTCCTCATTGTCCGACTCGAGTGCCAGCTGCAAAGACTGCTGGCGCAGCACCACACCAGCCTCCTCGCTGTCGGAATCAGCCACCAGCTGCACAGGCCACGTACGGGCCACAACACACATTTGGTCTAGTGGTTGAGGGAGGCACTAGGCTAAAAAAAACAGAAGATCGTGAGTTCTGAAAAAAGAGAATATTAGTAGCTCAGGGTTGAACTGGGGAGTCCTTGGTGCTCTCTAAGCTTGGTTGTTTTCTTGCAGTCGTTTCATTACCCAACTAGGTAACATCATCAGTGCTGGAAGCGAGTGAGGTTTGCGGAGAGGAGGAGGAGGACTACAGGGTCTCCCGGTGCTCTCTGAACTTGGTTGTTTTCTTACAGGTGTTTCACAACCCAATTAGGTAACATCATTAGTGCTAGAAGCAAGCCTCACTCCCTTCTAGCACTGATGACGTTGCCTAGTTGGGTCATGAAATGTCCGCAAGGAAACAACCAAGTTTAGAGAGCACTAAAGACCCCATAGATGGTGTATTGTAGTCCCACCTTAGCTATAAAAAGCTGGTTTTGGGCCGGTCCCCTCCCCTCTCTCCGCACAACTCCTCTCACAGGGTTGTTTTCATGAGGAAAATAGGAGGAAGAAGGCGTATTAAGTGGGTTCGCCGCTTTGAGTTATCAAAACAAATAATAAAGGCAGGATTTTTTTTTTTAAAAGTCTAAAGTAAGAAAAATCAAATGATCACTTCTTTCTCTTCAAACTAAGATGGTGAAGGTTTGTCTGCTTATTTTTTTTTTCCTGGCGATGAACACATTAAATTGCTCAGTCTTCATTTCTTAAGCTTTATTGTTTTCTTCTTCATGCTCTTTCCCCTAAGTTACGCCTTTCGGTCAAGCAAATATTTTGCTAATATAAATGCTCTTTATGCACTGTTTGTTCCGAAATGCATTTCCGAGGAACCTTTTCCTAACGGATTTAGCTTTACGCCCTTTTTCAAAAAAATAAAATAAAATAAAAATAAAAATTGGAGAACCACCTTGTTAAATTTGGAGAAGTGTGAATTTTTGAAGGATACGTATGTTTTGACTCACAGGTTTCACCTGAAAGTGAGAAAACGGGTAATTTTATACCTCTGATGGGTTTGCGAGAGCGAGAGAGAGAGCGAGAGAGAGAGAGAGAGAGAGAGAGAGAGTGAGAAAGTCCTTCCTTGTACCTGTTGATTGAAGAATGAGACATTTTTACTCTCTTTCGTTACTGTTGCTTTTCCTATCGAAAATAGGAGCAAATTTATGGAACAGTTGGAAAACAACAGGAGGCGAGTTGTAGGAAGAAATAATGAAAGATTCATGAAAGGGTAAAAATAGCTGGAGTTCTCTTTTTTGGCTGAATATTTTTTTAAAAAAGTAAGGGTTATTCCTCATTCACTCTCTTCCCCCGTTTGCTGGAAAGGAGGAGATTCTTTGCTTAAACAACTTGGGTGAAAGTATAGATCGGCAAACATATTTTTTCTTTCCCTCCCGGAAAGAGTTTGGGAAGTGATGATATAAATGTTTTGCGTTGTTGTGTTGAATGGAAATGGTACTCACACTGATCAGGAATCCCAAGAATTAATGGCACAGGTAGTTCTCATCTAGCAGCCATCTGAAGTTACAACGGCACTGAAAACAGTGAGTTATGACCAGTGGTGGAATTCAAATTTTCTTTACTACCAGTTCTGTGGGCGTGGCTTGGTGGGCGTGGCAGGGGAAGGATACTGCAAAATCCACATTCCCACCCCACTCCTGGGGGAAGGATACTGCAAAATCTCCATTCCCACCCCACTCCTGAGGGAAGGCTACTGCAAAATCCCCTTTCCCTCCCCACTCCAGAGGAAGGATACTGTAAAATCTCCATTCTCTCCCCACTCCAGGGGAAGGATACTGCAAAACCACCATTCCCAGTGAAGGATACTGCAAAATCCCCATTCCCACCCCACTCCAGGGAAAGGATACTGCTAAATCCCCATTCCCTCCCCACTCCTGGGGGAAGGCTATTGCAAAATCCCCATTCTCACCCCACTCTGGGATCAGCCAGAGGTGCTATTTGCCGGTTCTCCGAACTACTCAAAATTTCCGCTACTGGTTCTCCAGAACCTGTCAGAACCTGCTGGATAGCACCCCTGGTTGGGACTACAAAGAAGAGGGGGTGAACTCATTTTCCAAAGCGCCAGAAGGCAAGACAAGAAGCAACAGATGGGAACTAACCAAGGAGTGAAGCAATCTAGAACTAAGGAGAAATTTCCTGCAGTGAGAACAATTAAGCAGTGGAATGGGTTGTCTTCAGAAGTTGTGAGTGTGTCAACACTGGAGGTTTTCAAGAAGGGATTGGACAATCTCTTGTTTGAAATAGTATTGTTGTGGCCCGCCAGCGGCCTGCGTGGCTGGTGGCTGATTCCGACGACGAGGAGGCTGGTGTGGTGTCGCGCTAGCAGCCTGCGCAGCCGGCGCTCGCGTCAGACAGCGAGGAGGCTGAAGAGGATGTGGTGCCAAAGGCAGAGACTCAGCCTGGGCCGTCAGAACCTCCAGAGGCTCCTTCAAGTGGAGAGAGCGAAGTGGAGGAGCCTCTCCTCAATGCTCGAGCATGCAGGGCTGCAAAAAGGCAGGAGTGGCTACTCAGGAGGAGGAGGTCTCCTCAAGAGTAAGACTTGAGGATAATTGGCCACTCCCTTAGCCTATTTAAGTCGCACACAGTTAGTAATTTCTTGCTGGAAACAACGTATAATTATTACAGAGCATTTTGGAGAGTGAGTGTCTTATTGTATCTTGTTTTCTGGGCTGGTTGCCAACCTTTGCCGGACTTTGGTTGATTCTTGCTACTTAATAAATTTGATAAGGACCGTTGGTGTGTGTCAATATCCTCGGGAATCTGGAGCTGGGGCAGAACAAGTATAAGTTCTCCTGTTTGAGCAGGGGGTTGGACTAGAAGACCTCCGAAGTCCCTTCCAGCTCTATTCTGATTGATTGAACTACCTGTAGTGCTGTTTTATAAATAATTTACCTGGTAAATTCTGATAAATTTAGCCTATCTTTTACAATCATTGCTACTATTGCATGGGTTCAGATTTAACTCCATAGGTTTAATCATTGTGACTATGAGTTTAGTCGTGGGTATAGTTCTGAATCATCTGGATTCAATATCAACATCATCATGATTATTGTTGTTATTGTTATTTTCAGGCTTGGTTGTTGTTTTTTTTCCCCTTTCTTTCTCTTATTTTCTTTCTCTGACTATAAATAAGATTAGCTGAACAATGTTGCCATGGTGAGATTTGATAATATTTTTAAAGGTACTGATTGCCGTTAAATAGCAGCACACCATCTTCATGTAAATTGTGAATTTCAAGGATAGTAGGGAAGAGTGATGGAATAGGCTAGGTAAGCGAAGAATTGGAAATAACATTGGTCACATTTATGGTTAGAGTTTATTCCTTTCACCATGTCCTTTTCTTGAGCCAACCACTCTGTGAATCTGAAGAGAGGAACAGTAGCTCACCGAAGCTTATAATTTTTCATAAAATCTGTCTGCTGGAAAAGGTGCTACCAGACTCATTGGGAGGTAGCTAAGCCTTCTTTAACAGTTACAACCCTCTGAATGAACCCCGTGAGATCCATAGCTTTTGCCCAGGGCTCTCCAAACTTGGCAACTTTAAGACTTGTGTCTATGGAGATTCTCAGTCATCCAAGGTCATGGTTGTCCCAAAGGTACTTTTTCAAGAGGCAACTGGACTTTCTGTTTTTCTTTGAAGACATTTCGCTTCTCATCCAAGAAGCTTCTTCAGCTCTGAGCTGAAGACATTTCACTTCTTATCCAAGAAGATTCTTGGATGAGAAGCGAAACGTCTTCAGGGGAAAACCAGAAAGTCCAGTTGCCTCTTGAAAAAGCACCTTTAAGATTTGTGGGACTTGAGGAGGGTAGAGGTGGGAAAAATACTCAGATTGAACAACCAAGAAGCAGAGGTAGAGAGAGATAAAGATCTTAAGAGAGGAGTATGAAAGACAAGTCAAAAAGAAAACAAGCATAGCAATTAAAGTATTGAAGCGGGCAAGAGATGATGGATAGATGATCTTCCGTTTTTGGTGTTGATTTGCTTTGCTTTTCCTCTCTCTTTCCTTTCTTTCTTTCTTTTTTTGTAGGTAGGTGACATTATTAGAAGTTAGGTAGGATAGAAAAAAAATTTAATTATTATTTTTATAACACAATATAACAATACAAGACATACAGCATTTATAAACGCGCGCTCTTTACAGCTATTGCATGGTGATCTCCTTTGTTATTCACAATTTCCCCTTAGAAAGAAAATGTTTTTAAACAAAGGATGACATGATTAAAAGTTAGAATAATAAACAGAAATAAGAGAAAAGGGGAGTATTAGTGTATACACTTTTATGTAATAAAATAAGGGAAATAATAAGAGAAAGCATGGAATAATTGAACAATGACAGATTGCAACTTTATATAAATATGTATTACTATTAGAAATATATAAATTGGATTGAAAGTAATGACTAATGCTGTTAGCTTTATTTGTATTAGAATATAATAAAGTAAGAGTAATAATAAGAGAAAACATGGATTAATTGAATAATGACAGGCTGCAACTTTATATAAATATGTATTACTATACATATACATATACATATAAATATATAAATTGGATTGATTTGAGAGTGGCAATCCCTTCCACACTGAGGGCAGATACATTCCGTCCCCTGCTCAGCCCCCAGATTTCGCTGGTTCTGGGACTGCCTCTTTGCCTCAGCCTGCCGAGCAAGTGTCTCTTCGAATTGGAGAAGGCCGTGCTGCGTCTTTATCCTCCAGGCTGAATGATCAGAGGCCAAGGTTTCCCAGTCGTTAATGTCTATTCCCAAGGTCTTTAGATCCCTCTTGCAGATATCCTTATATCGCAGCTGTGGTCTCCCTCTGAGGCGCTTTCCCTGCACTAATTCTCCATACAGGAGATCTTTCGGAATCCGACCATCAGCCATTTTCACGACATGCCCAAGCCAGCGTAGACGTCGCTGTTTCAATAGTGTACATGTGCTAGAAATTCCAACAGGTTCCAAGACTGCGCTACTTGGAACTTTGTCATGCAAGGTAATGCCAAGGATACGTCGGAGACAGCGCATATGAAAGGGGTTCAACTTTCTCTCCTGCCGTGCGTAAAGGGTCCAAGACTCACTGCAGTACAAGAGTGTGCTCAGGACGCAGGCTCTATACACCTGGATCTTTGTATGTTCTGTCAGCTTCTTATTGAGCCATACCCTCTTTGTAACTCTGGAGAACGTAGTGGCCACTTTACCAATACATTTATTCAGCTCAGTATCTAAAGAGATACTGAATTGTCTACAGAGGTAGACAATTTAGAAAGGACAATGGGATGTGCACACTCTGAATTTTACAAGGGTTGCATTTAATTTCTGAGCCTGCCCTTCTTCGTCATAATGGTGCTATTCAGGGCTTGGTTTGACATTCCCTCAAACTGCTTTCTAAATTGGTTGCACGTTTATTTAAGGACTGAGCGAATGGGTGCTCTGAACCATTGCTTCCCTACTTAGCCACCACTCACATTATATTTTGATACAGTCTAGATTGTGTGTGTGTTTCTCTGCTGGCCCATTGCACTGTAATTATCCCTTCGCCTACCATTAAGCTGAACAAGGTGTCTGTGTTATGAATTGGCACTATATATATATATATATATATATATATATATATATATATATATGTATTTAAAAAGCTATATTGGTATCAGAGGGGAAAGGTAATCAAAACCAAACCACATAGAAAATAAAAGGTTATGAGTTCGGTCTCTGCGTCGAGGTGTTTATCCGATTAACCGATCTCACTGGTACAATTTGTTTATGATTGTGGGCCTGTGATCTGTGTGATGAGTGTGAGCTCCTTATAAATACAGGTATTCTTCAGTTTATGGCTGTCAGGGTTCCAACGGATGCCCTAATTAAATCATGAGCCTTGAGCCAAGCTTCAAAAGAAATCCAGTTATTTATTAGGAGCTTCATGTCGGCACGTTCCCAAGTGAAGCCAACTCTGACCTCATGTAATTTACAGCCCCAATTGTGCCCCTGTTTCACCCTCCCCCCCCCAAGGGTGTGTCATCAATCACATTTGCCCACGGAGCAAATTTTGCAGGTTGTAGAGATCACTCCCCTCCGGCCGCTGTGGGTAACCCTGGGAGACAGCCTTGAGAAAGATATGTCTGGAATGTGCTCCTGTTTTTGGCTGCCATGCGGCTTTGTCAGTTTCCTATCCCCCTTTCCTATGGCAACTCAAGAGCAGGCCAGTTATGCTTTGCAAGTTGACAACAACCATAACTGAGCCCACAATTATGGTTGTAAGTCATGCCAGTCAATAAGTGGGTTTTATCATGTGACCTTGGCCAATTTTATGATCTCTCCTGCCATGATTGTTAAGCGAAATGCCACAATCATTAAGTGAACCCATTAGTTGCCCTGGGCATTTGTTGCTGGAAACAGTAAGTAAATATCAAAACCATTGTAGTTAGTATGAATGAGCTGGAAGGAACCTTGGAGATCTTCTAATATTTAAAAAAGGCAGAATATTAAATTTCCCTAAAGGAGGAAGATTTTTTTTTCCAGACAGAAAGCAGTCCCCACCTTTCTTCATAGCCCTCAGCAGATGTCAGGACTTAAAAGATAAAGAGCTTATCGAAAGAAGCCAAGTATCTAGGTAGCTCTATTCATAGCCCTCACTCAAGATCCAAACCAGGACAAAGCCATTAAGCCATAATAGGAATTGCCCAACATTCTTTCAGAACCCAAGCCTCATCACTGCATCATCTCAGCAGTCCAAACTTCAACCAAACCTGGGAGCTCAGACAACCTACAGAGCCAGCTATGACCCCTAAATAACCCCTACAACAGCCAATAGAATACATGTTCTTGTGCAGGAACAGGAAGCTCAAGTGCAAAGTCCAAGAGAAGGTATATAAAACCCCTCTCTCTCAACTCCATGGGGTCAGCTGCCCAGAGCCACCCATGTCCTTCTGCTTCATCCATAAATGGACCCTCTTTCCAATCAACCTCCAGCCTCCATTTTGTCTTCAGTGCCTTTCTCCCGGCTTGGAACAGAACCAGATGGATATTCCTTCCAACACTTCCAAAGAGAAATTCTTGTGGTTTATAGTTGCTTTGGAATTTAATGCGCTTCCCTTCTGTAGCCAGGCCAGAGCTCTCCTGCTCAGCTCGTCCTCAGATGCTCTCGAGGTTATGCATTTAGACATTTTAAGATCTCTCTTCGTATTATGTAACAGGTTTCAGTTGTAGCTATCCAACCCTCCCCCCCGCCCCCCCCAAAGTAATCTTTCATTTGCCAGTTCACCAATTGGTTCTGTTGACCTGCCACCTTTTGCTGTCAGATCGAAAAATATCAAATTCTCATTTTCTACACAAGGAGTCCGTTTCTACTTTCTTCGAATTACTGGTCTGGTTGCCACCTGCAACAGGTAGCCATCCTGCTGATAGGCAGGACCCCAAAGTGCATTGCGGGTGGTGCATATTGTACTACCCACAATGCATTTTGGGGCCTTATCTATCAGCAGGATGGCTACCTGTTCTAGGTGATAACTGGAAGAATAATTCAAGGAAAGTAGAAACTGACTTCTGTGTAGAAATCAGAAACTCTAGGCCGTATGTTATTATTGCCAGGTTCCGTAAAGACTGGAATAAATAAACCTCAGCACGCAAAAACAGGAACCAAGTTTGTTTATCCTGATATCGGTACTAACTGATTAAGTGTTACAGAAAGGAATCTTTGTTGGAGCTGACGCTCCATGCTCCCCATCACCTTTTAAGCAGCATACAGCTCCACCCCGGTGCAATCCAGAGGTGGGTTCTACTTATCTTTACTACCGGTTCGCAACGGAATTGCGCGAGTGCACTTGCTTTGCTCGCGCACACGCCTTGCTTCTTCGCAATAACTTCTCAAGTCACCCAGTTTTGTGCTACCATTTGTATCATATGCCGCACCATTACTTAAGATTGGAATGTCTTATAATAGTATTTTATTGGGATTTATTTTTGTAACTGTGTTCTTATTTATTTTTAGACTCCATTATACTTAATGTTTTCCTTTTATGCACATGTGTATGTATGTATATATCTATATCTATATATCTATATATATATAGAGAGAGAGAGAGAGAGGGAGGGGGGAGGGAGAGAGGGAGAGAGAGAGAAAAGGATGTAATACTTCTTTTATTTAATATTTTGTTTGTATCTGGCCGTAAGAGTGTCATAAATTTGAAATTTGAAACGTAGCAGATGGCTATGTGGATTTTAAGTGAAGACGTCTGAAAGGCACCATGCTTTTTAAACAGATGAATAAAACATGATTATGGCCAGAAGCCAGGTAAACGGACAAATGTAAAGAGAAATACAAATAAAAGCAAGGTTTATATGGGTGGAACATGACCATTGGGAAGAGTTTCCTGTCAGAGTCTTAAAGCTAAGCGGCAAAACTTAACAGGTGATCTGGAAATATTGTTGATTAGTTGGAAAGCTACATATTAGTCATTTGTCCTGGAACAGGGAACAGAAATTCAGATGAACGACCTACCTACCCTAGTAACAGTAACAAGAGTTGGAAGGGACCTTGGAGGTCATCTAGTTCAGCCCTCAGCTCTCGCATCCCCATATTGTAGATCGGGTCAAGAAGAGGCTGAGGTTGGAAAAAGGGCATTTATGGAGCTGGATTCACTCAACCACTTGGACTAAGCCCGGGGGGGGGGGCGACTGTGGCCCTTTTACAACCTGTGGACTTCAACTCCCAGAATTCCTGAGACAGCCAAACTGGCTCAGGAATTCTGGGAGTTGAAGTCCACAGGTCATTAAGGGGCCATATTTGCCCATCCCTGGACTAGGCTAAAGTGAGGCGGTGATAAGTTGTAGCCCAGCGAATTGTAGGATATATAACCTTGTCTCAGCAGCACTCAAATCATCGCACAGAAATCACCATATGATTGATTTAAGCAGCTAAGTTTAATGTGGTTGTGTGGAAACCAGCTCTAAAGTTATTTTAAATTATTTAAAATTAATGCTGGGCAGACACATTCTCCTGATCGCGGCCTCCCCCATTCCGATCTCATTCAATTAGGTTAAAAAGAGCGTCTTTTAAGAATTTATTTCACAGCAAAAGAGAACGCCAGTGAAATTCTCAGGGGCTAAATAGTGTTATATTGGTTCGAGAGACATCCGTGACTCTGCCTTTCAATGAACAATCCGCTGTTCGTTCTCCTACAGTCCCTTTCTCTCCATTCTTCCTTTCTCATCCCCAGGGAAAACACGGACAAGGGGCAGATTATCCTTGGGATTCTTAAAATAACCTTCCTCAGCAGAGGTGAGGCTTGAATCTAGAGTTGTCTTGAGTTATCACTCGGTTCCTAAGACATACCTGGTCCATAGCTGAGGACATCTACACCAGAAAAGACCATAACAGAACTCAGGAGTAGAGAGAGTGAGTTCCAAGTCAAATTATTGCCAACTGAAGAATCAGACAAGTACTCAAAAATAACCTCTCAGTTCTGTGCCACCATTGGTACGAAACCATTACCTCAGGATTGGAACTTGCTCTAATAGTATTTTCTTTGGATTTATTTGAGTAGGGATGTTCTTAATCATTCTTAATTATTCTGAGACTTATATGTCAGGGTTCCGAGGGATGCTCTAATTAAATCATGAGTCTTGAGCCAAGCTTCAAAAGAAATCCAATTATTTATTAGGAGCTTCATGTTGGCATGTTCCCAAGTGAAGCCAGCTCTGACCCTACATAATTTATGCTCCAACTATGACCCTGTTTCCCCCCTGCCCCCAGGGTGTGTCATCAATTACATTTGCCAACAGAGCAATTTCGTGGGTTGTAAGAGGTCACTCCCCTTCGACTGCTGTAGGTATCTCTGGGATACAGCCTTGAGGGAGGTAAGCATGGAATGTGCATCTGTTTTTGGCTGCTGTACAGTTTTGCCAGTTTCCCATCCCCCCTGATCTACGGCAACTTGAGAGCAGGCCAGGGATGCTTTGTGAGTTGACATTATAAGCATTGTGTTTTTTCTTATATACTTATACATAGAAGGATATAATTGTAAGCATGTAAGACCAGGTCTACAAGTGAAGGTTCAACCAAACTGTTTTATTACTGAAAGCCTAGGCACAGGAATCTTCTCACCTAATGGTCAGCACTGGATTAAAACTAGATAAGAGTTAACAACAATCAAGATGGGTTGGATTTAGTTCTTTTGCAGCTATGTGAGGACTCTAGGCTAATTCCTCTTTTCACCCGTCCCTCTGATTCTGCAATGCCAACTCCTACACAGTAATGCCTCTTTTGTTCAATATCTTGTTGGCTTCCGGAGGTGGTGGTGTAATAAATAAATTTGAATTTGATCTTCCCAACTGATGTTCCTTCACTCCTGTTCTGGCTTCTATTAACCACCTGTTGTTCAGGATGAGCAAAGTTTTGAAAGGTAGCGTCAGGGTTCCGACGGATGCCCTAATTAACTCCTGAGCCTCAGGCCAAATTTCAAAAGAAATCCAGTTATTTATTAGGAGCAACATGTCGGCAGCTTCCCAAGTGAAGTCAACTCTGCCGCACGTAATTTACGGCTCAACTCTGGCCCTGTTTCCCCACTCCCTCCTCTCAGGCCGTGTCATAAATCACAGTCTCCAACGAGGCACTTTCGCGGGCTGTAGAAAACACACCTCACAGGCCGGCTCTGGTAACCTAAGATCCAACCTTGAGGAAGATATGCGTGGAATGTGCTTTTGAACGTGGCTCTCGAACTGCTCCCTCAGTTCTCCCCCACTTCCTGCCATGGCAACTCGAGAGCAGACTACAAATGTTTTGCGAGTTGACAGTTCCTTCACTCGAGTGCTGGCTTCTAATTAACCGCCTGTTGTTCAGGACTGAACAAAGTTTTGAAAGGTGCCTCAACTCAACCAAGGTTGGAGGGACATCCTCTCTCCAAGCCATGCGGCCTTTCAGAAGACCTTTTCCAGAACTTCCAATAGATGGAAGAGGCATCTCTAGATTCCCAGAAGCTTCAGCTGCAAACTTTCCATTAGCGGTTGGATGGAGGTTCAAATTGACCCCAAGGAATTTTTCTCTCTCTAAAAGTCTCTCTTCGAGGCACAGCTAACCTGCCTAGCGTTTCACGGCTCTCCATTTCTTTCAAAACTGTGAGTGTGCGTGCATGTGTGTGTCTGAATCTGCCTGCTTGTGTACAACCTGCAAGCTTTTCTTCCATATTTTTCCCCCCCAAACTCATTGCATCGCCGTGAAGTTCTCCTAGATACCGTATGTACCGGTTACCTAGGAAACAGCCATCAAAAAGGATGGGACCGGCTGCCTTTTGAAACTGGAAAAGAAGGACCCCGAGAGAAATGTGCTCAGGTGATGCAGGCAATAGAGTCGTTTTGGGGGGCTTTTTTGAAGCGGGGAGGGGAGGAGGAGGGACACCGGATAGCAATTAGGTTTCATGGAACTTTCAGGAGAAATTAAAAGTGGAAACGTTTCTCTTCTGAGTCTGGGCAGGCTTCCTTCTGTCGCTGGGCTGAAGCAGCCACCCAATCTACAAACTCCACTCCAGCTTGGGTTCTTTTTTTCCACCGCTCCACACGGCCACCCACGCAGGTGATATTTTTTTGGTGTGTGTGTGTGTGTTTGTGCCACTTTCTAGAATGACTGGAAATGAGGACAAGTGTCAAGTATTATCTCTATCTCCGGATACTGCAATGGAGAGAGAAGAGGTGAAACTAGCTTAATTTCTTTTCCCGCTGAGAGTAGAAGAATAGAATAGAATAGAATAGAATAGAATAGAATAGAATAGAATAGAATAGAATAGAATAGAATAGAATAGAATAGAATAGAATAGAATACGGAATACAGAAAAGAAGAGAAGAGAAAAGGAAATAGAATAGAATAGAATAGAATAGAATAGAATAGAATAGAATAGAATAGAATAGAATAGAATAGAATAGAATCAGAAGGGACCTTGGAGGTCTTCTAGTCCAACCCCCTGCTTAGGCAGGAAACCCTACATCACTTCAGATAAATGGTTATCCAACCTCTTCTTAAAAACTCCCAGTGTTGGAGCATTCACAATTTCTGGAGGCAAGTTGTTCCACTGATTCATTGTTCTCACTGTCAGGAAATTTCTCCTTAGTTCTAAGTTTCTTCTCTTCTCGATTAGTTTCCACCCGTTGCGTCTTCTCCTGCCCTCATGTGCTTTGGAGAATAGTTTGACTTCCTCTTTTTTATGGCAGCCTCTGAGATATTGGAAGACTGCTATCATGTCTCCCCTAGTCCTTCTTTTCATCAAACTAGACACACCCGGTTCCTGCAACCGTTCTTCATATGATTTAGCCTCCAGTCCCCTAATCCTCTTTGTTGCTCTTCTCTGAACTCTTTCTAGAGTCTCCACATCTTTTTTACAATGTGGCGCCCAAAACTGGATGCAACCTTCCAAGCGTGGCCTTACCAAGGCCTTATAAAGTTTATAATATTATGTGATGATCCTCATAATTTATAAATTACAATAGTTAGGTAACCTAGATTTATTTTGCACTACCAATTCCCATTACCAACCTTGCCTTCAGAAGCTGTGGGTGCTCCATCACTGGAGGTTTTTAAGAAGAGATTGTTTGAAATGGTAAAAGGGTCTCCTGCTTGAGCAGGAGGGTTGGAGTAGAAGACCTCCAAGGTCCCTTCCTACTCTGTTATTCTGTTATTCTATTATTCTGGGTCAACCTATTTTCCAAAGCACTAGGAAGGCAAGGTAAGAAATGATGGATGGAAACTAATCAAGGAGAGAAGTAGCCTGGAATTAAGGATAAATTTCCTAACGGTGAGAACAATTAACCAATGGAAGGGCTTGCCTTCCAAAGTTATGGGTGCTCCTCCATCCCTGGAGGTTTTTGAAATGGTCTGAAATGGTATATGGTCTCCTGGTTGAGCAGGGGATTGGACTAGAAGACCTCCAAGGTCCCTTCCATTATTTTGTTACCCTGTTTCCCCGAAAATAAGACCCAACCAGAAAATAAGTCCTAGCATGATTTTTCAAGAGGCTTGTAATATATACCCTACGCCCAAAATAAGCCCCAGTTAAGATTGTCAGCCAGATGGATGCATTTAGTACCGTATTTCCCCCCCCCAAATAAGACCTAACCAGAAAATAAGCCCTAATACGTCTTTTGGAGCAAGAATTAATATAAGACCCGGTCTTATTTTCGGGGAAACATGGGTATTCTATTATTCAATTTTTAAAAATCAAGATTGCTTGCTTGCTTGTTTACTTGGAAGAATTTAGATCCCGTTCTCCAGCAAGAGAAGCTCTAAAAAGTGGCCTCAAGATTAATAATAATAATAATAATAATAATAATAATAATAATAATAATAATAATAA
>WNWU01000025.1:5906058-5917090 GCA_012654045.1 Ptyas mucosa
ATATTTGTGTGTGTGTGTGTGTGTGTGTGTGTGTGTGTGTGCAAAAACTTAAAATCTCGGGTGTTTTCCCGCGTCATTGTAAATAAATTAGTTAAGATGTTTAAAATTCTGGTTAAAATCCTAGCTTAAAATCTTCTAAAAATCCTTACAGAGCACTCTGCAAGGTCCTTTAAAACCTTAGCTAAAATCCTACCAGTACCTTAAAAGTTTTTCTTTCTAGCAATGTTTCGACAGGCTCACAACCCTGTCATCTTCAGGCTCTTGTTTAGTTTAGAAGCTATGGGTGTGTTGTGAGGTCGGAGCTGTCGCTTTTCTATGTTTGCTGCTACTGACGTATGCTGGTTAGCCTGTAACTCTGTGTCCTGATTGGAGGACAGCAGTTTTTCTTCCTGCTTCCTCATCCTAGCTGGGGTCGTACGTATGGTCGTATGTCCTCATATGTATGACCATAATAAAGCCTGCAAACTATGGATGTATGTCATGATGGCTGTAAACCAACCCGATTTTCCAATGTTTTTTTGCAGCCGTCATTAAACAAATGCCACAAAACAAATCCATTGTTTTCGCTGTAATAGATTTTTGCCAAAAAAACCTAGAAATAACGTCCGGTTTTCCCATCTAATTCCAATAGAGAAAATGTTCAGATTTTAAATGTATACATTTTCGTGAAAATAAACGACCAAGAAACTGTTGGAATTTATGCTGTTCATAGAAATGTTTGGGAACGGAGTAAAGGATGAACAAAACCGTGCATGGAAAGTGTGTCTTTTTGCCAACATTCATTTAGCATGTTGATGGCTCTTTTTTTGGGTATCAAAAGAAATTTACAGGGTGGTTCCTCCCCCAAATGCACATGAAATCCAATAAACTGGAACTGCTGTGCGCATCAAAAGGCAAACAATAAAAGTCAACAGTAAAACTTTCAAGGAAGGGATAAATCAGCATGGCTATGGATCAAAAGCCTAGATAGATAAAACTCGCTTTTAAAACATAATAGGAAAATTGCCCAGAGGGAAGTGAGTGGAAATGTCTTCCAAAAAGCAAATGTACCGCAAAAGAAAATATTCTTCCTTAATCACAAATGATGGAAATGACCAGATAAATGACCAGATATCACAATGAAAAATGTTCAAGACTTCCCTTGCTGTCCGGCAAATGCTGCATCCTTTGACTCGGTCTGTCCATCCATCCGTCCATCCATCCATTTGTCTAGCTACATACCTCTCTACCTATCTTCTGAATTTATCTATCTATCTATTTATTTATCTATTTATTTATTTATTAATAATATTTATATGCCGCCCTTCTCCCGAAGGACTCGGGGCAGCTCACAGCAATAAAAACAAAGCAATAAATAATGTTAAAAATCCAATTAAAATCCCCAAATTAAAACTATCGCTCCCAAACAGATCAGAAGATTTGCTGAAAGAGCCATGTCTTCAGGTCACTGTGGAAAGAGCGGAGGTCAGGGACCGTCCGGAGCCCAGTGGGTAACTC
Source organism: Ptyas mucosa (assembly GCA_012654045.1). Lineage (NCBI taxonomy): Eukaryota > Metazoa > Chordata > Lepidosauria > Squamata > Colubridae > Ptyas > Ptyas mucosa. The sequence goes on from WNWU01000025.1 coordinate 5,907,556, forward strand.
GTTCCAGAGGGTCAGTGCGGCCACAGAGAACGCCCTCATCCTGGGCGCCGCCAGCCAACATTGTCTGGCTGATGGCACCCGGAGAAGGGCAGTCCTATGTGAGCACACTGGGCGGTGGGAGGCCGGTAGGAGGTGGTCCTGCAAGTACCCTGGGCCCATGCCATGAAGGGCTTTAAAGGTAAGTACCAGCACCTTGAAGAGGATCCGAAGAACCACTGGCAGCCAGTGCAGCTCGTGCAGGAGAGGTGTAACACGGGAGTAACGGGAGGCTCCCGTAACAACCCGCGCGGCCGCATTCTGGACCAGTTGGAGCCTCCGGGTGCACCCCAAGGGCAGCCCCATGTAGAGGGCATTGCAGTAGTCCAGACGAGAGATAACGAGAGCATGAATGACTGTACGGAGGGCATCCCTATCTAGGAAAGGTCGCAACTGGCGCACCAGGCAAACCTGTGCAAAAGCCTCCCTGGTCACGGCCGTCAGATGGTCAGCTAAGGACAGCTGCGAATCCAGGAGGACGCCAAGATTGCGCACCCTTTCAGAGGGAGTAAGTAACTCCCCTCCCATCAAAAGCGATGGGGCCGCTAGATCATGGGATGCCGGCATCCACAGCCACTCTGTCCTGGAGGGGTTGAGTTTGAGCCTGTTCCTACCCATCTAGATCTGCACCGCCTCCTTACCTACATTATCTACCCTGTTTCCCCGAAAATAAGACCCAAACAGAAAATAAGCCCTAGCATGATTCTTCAGGATGCTCGTACTATAAGCCCTGCCCCCAAAATAAGCCTCAGTTAAGATTGTCAGCAGACGGAGGCATTTAGTACCGTATTTCCCCCAAAATAAGACGAGAAAATAAGCCATAATGCGTCTTTTGGAGCAAAAATTAATATAAGAGCCGGTCTTATTTTCGGGGAAACATGGTATCTATCTATCTATCTATCTATCTATCTATCTATCTATCTATCACTCATTCATTCATTCATTCACTCATTCATTCATTCAAGTTGAAAAAGAATAAACAGAAAGTAAAGTCTCGTATTCAAATATGTATTGGTAGGAATAAGACAGCCGTTTTGGACTAGTGGTTGAGACACCCATTAGTAACCAGGAGACTGAGTTATAGCCTTGTGTTAGGCATGAAAACCAGTTGAGAGACTTTGGTCCAATCACCAGGAGATGGTGAGTTCTAGTCCAACCTTAGGCATGAATGCCATCTGGGTGCCCTAGGAAGGAGAGAATGACCATCCACTTCCTTAATCTTGCCAAGAATACCGCAAGGATTCGTCCAGGTTGTTGCCAAGAATGAACACTGATTTGAACCCCGCCCGCCACCCACCCCCAAAATGCCAAGAATATTGTTGAACCCTTGCCTCGAATAGTAAATGGGTGTTCTGTGAAGACACACAAACACACCTTTGCAGTTCTTTTGTGAATGCCTTTCCCCAACCGTTCTTAACAATCCAACTGTGTCTTGAGCATGCAAAGGTTGCTTCCGTATGGATTACAGTCTTACAATTTTTATAAACCTTTATAAACCTCCAAATGCCAAGCCTCAGAAGCCAGAACAAGCTCAAAAGGCAGGAATTAATGAATTTCTTTCTGTCTTTTTTTAAAAAAAACTTCCCAGAAGTATTTGATCAGTACCTGGGAGGAAGCAGGAACGGTTCTGGAAATGGGTACTGTGTTTCTCCGAAAATAAGACCCTGTCTTATATTTTTTTGAACCCTGAAATAAGCGCTTGGCCTTATTGCCATGCGCTCAAAAGCCCGATTGGGCTTATTATCAGGGGATGTCTTATTTTGGGGGAAACAGGGTATCTATCTATCTATCTATCAATCATCTATCTATCTATCTATCTATCTATCTATCTATCCATCATCTATCTATCCATCAATCCATCCATCTGTCATCTATCTATCTGTCTGTACATCGATCCGTCCATCATCATCTCTCTCTCATCTATCTATATCTATATATCCATCAATCCATTCATCTGTCATCTATCTGTATCTATCTATCTATCTATCTATCTATCTATCTATCTATCTATCTATCTATCTACCGTGTTTCCCTGAAAATAAGACCCTGTCTCATATTGTTTTGAACCCTGAAATAAGTACTTGGCCTTATTGCCACGCGCTCAAAAGCCCGATTGGGCTTATTATCAGGGGATGTCTTATTTTGGAGGAAACAGGGTAGTACATATTCAAGTCCAGCCAAACTCATGTTTAAGATAAAAGTTGCATTAGAAGGTCAGTTGTCCAATCAAGGGGATTTATTTTTCCCCATCTCTTTAATTCCTAGAGTCTGGACTGATGTACAAATCTTTTTGATTCATGCAGTATACAGGACATACTGCATATACTGCACGAAACGGAAAGAAGACTGAGAAAATATCTACAGACACCTCACATCCTGGACACAAACTGTTTCAACTTCTCCCCTACAGGGTGTTGCATGTCAAGACTAGACACAAAGATAGGTTTTTTTCCCCCAAGCCATCACTCTGCTAAACACCTAACCTCCACAGCACTGTCTTATGCATAAAGGTATTTATCCATGTAATAGGGCTGTATTGCTATTATCAGAGTGGTATCCAGCCGGTTCAGACTGCTTCAGGCGAACCGGTAGCGGAAATTTTGAGTAGTTCGGAGAACCGGCAAACCGCACCACCAGCTGGCCCTGCCCACACCGCCCCACGCTCACATTTTCGGTGAACCGGTGCTGAAATTATTTGAAACCCACCACTGGCTATTATCTTTTTTCATCTTCTTATCTTGTTTATCTTCTCAGCTTTCCTACTACCTTCTCCTGTTGATAGCTTATGATTGTCACTTGCTTTTTTGTATCTTATGATTATGATCAATGACTTACCACTTTGTATGTACACAGAGAGCTTATGCACCGGAAACAAATTCCTTGTGTGTTCCAATTACACTTGGTCAATAAAGAATATTCTATTCTATTCTATTCTATTCTATTCTATTCTATTCTATTCTATTCTATTCTGTGGTTAGAGTGCAGTACTGCAGGCTACTTCTGCTGCCTGCCAGCTGCCTGCAATTTGGCAGTTCAAATCTCACCAGGCTCAAGGTTGACTCAGCCTTCCATCCTTCTGAGGTCGGTAAAATGAGGACCCAGATTGTAAACCGCTCTGTAAACCGCTGTAAAGCACCGTGAAGCAGTATATAAGTCTAAGTGCTATTGCTATATTCCTTCCTTCCTTCCTTCCTTGGTGCGCATATTGCAGGCTAACTCTGCCAACTGCCAGCAGTTCGATCCTGACTTGCTCAAGGTTGACTCAATCCTTCCATCCTTCCGAGGTGGGTAAAATGAGGACCCAGATTGCTCAGGGCAATATGCTGACTCTGTAAACCGCTTAGAGAGGGCTGTAAAAGCACCGTGAAGCGGTATATAAGTCTAAATGCTATTGCTATTGCTATTCCATTCCGTTCCATTTGTGGGTGTCCAGATGGATAGGTATGATTGATGGCTCACTTAAACTGCCAGATTTTGGAGGCAACTCCAAAACCAACAAGCAAAAATCCAATAAAATGTAATGTTCTTCATGAGTTACTGGTAGATTGGATTTTTGTCAGCAATTTTCTGTGCTTCTTAAGGCCTCGGACTTGTTCTTGACCTAGTTTGATGAGAGTCTAGGCTTGCTTTTTGAAAAGTCAGTCTCACCCAGTTCCCCCATCTGAAAGATGGACAAATCCACGGGCAATCCGATCGAGCTCATTTGCGTTCTCCGTTTGCATAGTACCGTCTCCTCTCGAACCAGAGTGGCCTCTCAATGGGCTCGATGGCAATGCATTCTTGTATTCCCATGGCTCAGGTGTTGGCTTTGGGCCAACTCTTGTTGGATTATGCAATTAGGAGAACTAATGAAGCAGCTTGGTTCCTCAGCCCGGATTCTAGAAGACGCTGTTGTTGTGGCAGTATTTGGGGGGGGGGATGAATAAGCTTCCCGTGGCACTGTTTCGCTGGCTGTGTTATCTGTATCAATGTTATGACATTTCAAAAGCCATCACTTCGGCATCTGATATCATAGCCCTAGGCACCTTCCAAAAAGCGTCTTCAGCATTCTGATGCCTGCGCGTTGCTTTCATAGAGAAATCAAAGAAGGCTGCTTCCAAAGAGGGAATGCCAGGATTGGCTTTGCGAAGCCTCGCTCCGCGAAGGCAGACTGAGTTTTTCTACCGTATTCTCGGAGCGCGTGAGGGTTTCTTTCAAATTGCTCTGGTTTCAGAATCGGGTTTGAGTCGTCTAATGAAGAGGGGATGAGGTGGCTCAGCGGCTAAGGCGCTGAGCTTGTCAACCGAAAGGTCGGCAGTTCGGCGGTTCGAATCCCTAGTGCCGCGTAACGGGGTGAGTGTCAACTTGCAAAGCTTTCAAGTTGCCATGAGCAGGAAGGAGGGAGAACTGATAGAGCTGATTGATTTCCCTAACTGAAGATACATTCCATACATGCTTTTGTACCGCAATCAGAAGGAGGGTGTTGGATTTCACAGCCAGCCAAAATGGTTAATTGGAGAATGTGATTTATGACATGGCCAGGGAGGAGGGGAGAGACAGGGTCATAGGGGAACGTAAATCTATGTGGGATTAGTTCTAACTGCATCCGAATATTGCCGAAATGGTGCTCCTAATAAATGACTGAATTTCTTTTGAAGTTTGGCTCATGGCTCATGAATTAATTAGGGCATCTTTCAGAAACTTCACAGAGAGCTCCTGTGACTTGTCCCAGCTTCTGCCAACCTAGCAATTCGAAAGCACATTAAAAAATGCAAGTAGAAAAATAGGGACCCCCTTGGTGGGAAGGTAACAGCGTTCTGTGCACCTTTGGTGTTTAGTCATGCTGGCCACATGACCATGGAGATGTCTTCAGACAGTGCTGGCTCTTCAGCTTTGAAACGGAGATGAGCACCGCCCCCTAGAGTCGGGAACGACTAGCAACTATGTGCGAGGGGAACGTTTACCTGTACCTTAGTTTAATGAAACGAAGGACTAGGAGAGACAGGATAGCAGGGTTCCAATATTTGAGGGGCTCCTATAAAGACGAGGGGGTATGTGTCAAATTATTTTCCAAAGCCCCAAAAGGAAAGATGAAAAACAATGGATGGAAATTAACCAAGGAGAGAAGCAACCTAGAACTAAAGAGAAACTTCCTTTAACCAGTGGAACAGCTTGCTTTCAGAAATCGTGGGCAGCTTCATCACTTTTTAAGAAGAGACTGGACAGCCACTTGTCTGCTTGTCTGAAATGGTATAGGGCAGTGTTGGCAAACCTTTTCGGCACCGAGTGCCAAAAAGCACATGCCTGCGGGAGCACCAGAAACCGGAAAAGCAGCTCCTTGGCGCACATGCGTGTGCCGGGAAGCTGACCTTCCGGTTTCCGATGTGCACATGTGTGCCATCCACCTTGTCTTCCGGTTTCTGGCATGCATGCACACACGAAGACTAGGTATCCAGCGCTGATGCTCACACTGGAAACCAGAAACTCAACTTCCTGGTGCGCTTTCCAGTTTCCAGCATCCCTGTGTGTGCGAAGAACCTGAAAGAGCAATGAGTGCCATAGGTTCGCCATGATGGGTATAGGATCTCCTACCAGAGCAGGGGGCTGGACTAGAAGACCTCCAGGGTCCCTTCCAACTCTATTCTATTCTAAGGAGAAATTTCCTAACGGAGAGAGCAATCAACCAATGGAATAGCTTGCCTTCAAAAGTTGTGGGTGCTCCATCACGGGAGGCTTTCAAAAATGAGAACGGGCAACCATTTGTCTGGAGTGGTACAGGGTCTCCTGCTTGAGCTGGGGGATGGACTAGAAGACCTTCAAGGTCCCTTCCAACCCTATTATTCTATGTTCTAATGAGTTTACAGCAGGGGATGATGGTTTCAGGCCCATTGTTGATGGGGATATCCTCCATTGCACCAGTGGTGGAATTCGAATTATTTTACTATCGGTTCTGTGGGCGTGGCTTGGTGGGCGTGGCCTGGTGGGCATGGCAGGGGAAGGATACTGCAAAATCCCCATTCCCTCCCCATTCCTGGGAGAAGGATATTGCAAAATCTCCTTTCCCACTCCACTCTGGGGCCAGCCAGAGGTGGTATTTGCTGGTTCTCCGAACTACTCAAAATTTCTGCTACCGGTTCGTCAGAACCTGCTGAATAGCACCCCTGCATTGCACGTACTTTTACCTTTCAGAAGCTTCTCGGTAGGCCGTATTTCTTATTTGAAAAAAGGCCAATGGAAGGAGCTCCTTCCTGGTAGCATTCTTTGAGATTTTATAGAAATTTGGAAAGGTTAGGCAGGCTGGAAGAGAGGATTGTACAATACGAAGAAGGATGTTCACTCATGCCTTTTGGCCAGCTCAAAGGCGCACCGTCGTGCCTGTTACAATCGCAGTGAAGTTCTCTTCTCGTCAAGCATAGGCCACCAGATCCACACATGGAAGTTTCAAGTTGATTATTGTGTTCTACCTGCATAGACAGTCCTCGATGTACAATAGTTCACTTAGTGACCTTCCGAAGTTACGACGGCACTGGGGGGGGGGAAGTAACTTATGACTGTTTTTTCACATGCCTGTTGTAGTGGTCACATGATCAAAATTTCGGTTGCTTGGCAACTGACTCATATTGATTATGGTTGCAGTGTCCCGGGGATCATACCGTCAATCCCCTTTTGCGACTTTCTGACAAGCAAAGTCCATGGGGAAGCCGAATTCACTTAACAACCGTGTTACTACCTTCACAACTGCAGTGATTGACTTAATCTGTAGCAAGAAAGGCCGTAAAAGGGGGCAAAAATTCACTTAACAACTGTCTCACGTAATGACAAAAACTTGGGGGGGCTCAATTGTGGTTATACGTGTTCTGTCCCCGTCCCACACACGCACCCAAACAGCCAGCCGGGGGATAAATAAACCTTGCAAACACCAAATTCCAGTGATAAGAGGCTTGGCAGCAGCCCAGTAGCTGCTTGCCAAGAACTTTTTACTCCGAGAAGGAGGGGTTGTTCCTCCACCAGATAGTACAGACAAAATACACACAGTCAAATAGTCCAGTTCATAATTAAGTCCACAGCAGATAAGCGTTGTTTCCAAAGGTGCAAAGTGACTCGCCAGAAGTTAAGCTTTGTCCATCACAGAGTCTGAATGGCCACCACACTCCCTTTTATACCCTGTGGGGTGTGGTCCAGTGACTCAGCTTAATCTCTGGCACGCCTCCTTTTCTGCTGCGTGCGCTTATCTTTCCAACGCTGGCGTGGATCCAGCCAAGACCTATCCCCCTCGCTGTCCGACTGTGACTGCTTGGGGATACCTGGCTCCTGGCCAATCTCTTCTCCTTCGGGAGACACCTGAGGCATTGCCAGAGAGGAGGGTCCTGGAGAGGGAGGCCTGGCCAACTCCTCTCCTTCATGTTCAGAGCCTTCTTCCTCCGATAAGACGGGCTCGGAGGTCAGAGCCACAACAATACTTTGAGGACTGTCTGTAGTATAAGTATCTCCCCCAGACAGCTTTTTTTCTTTTGGGAACAATCAGATAAAAGTTCTATGGAATTTAGGAGGGCTCAGTCTTAGGTCTCCGGCAGCTACACAAAGATTCAAAGCTAATTCTCCACTTGATACCCCCTCCTTGCCTGGTTGGTAATTTTTCCTTTGTTGAAAACATTGAACGTGAATTCACTGTCATTAAAAAGATAAGGGGAAAATGCAGGAGAACATTTTAATATGACAGTTGTCAAGATCACTTAATGTAACAAGGAGCGTTTCTCTACTACGCTGAGTTAATGGCATGTGGTTTGGATCAGGTAGGGCTTAAGGGTATGGTAGGTCTCCTTCTGTGGATAGGAACTGTCACTTGATTTTAAATGAATTAAAATTGGGTCCTGTGTTGTCACCAGGGATGGGATTCAAAAAAAAATTTAGCAACTGGTTCTCTGCCCGTTTGCTGGGATGGGCGTGGCCATGGTGGGCGTGGCCTACTTGGCCTCCTGCACCATGGCAGGGGGTGGGTGGATGGGTGTTTTTGCCCTCCCCAAGCTCCGGAGGCTTTTCTTGAGCCTCTGGAAGGGTGAAAACGGCCTCCCCCGGGCTCTGGAGGCCTTCTGGAGGCCGGAAACAGGCCTGTTTCCAAACTTCGGGAACTTCTGGGAGGTCTGTTTTTCATCCTCCAAGAGCCTCCGCATGGACCCTGCACTTACTTGGCATCCAAAACGGGCTGCGTGGAGGGGCAGGATGGGGTGGGTGAGGCCAGCCAGTCCTTGCAACTACCGGTTCGGCAAAGCAGATGTAAAATTAGCATCTGGTTCTCCTGAACTTGTCCAAACCGGCTGAATCCCACTCCTGGTTGTCACCTGTTTGAAGACTAGGAAACCAAAGTTATGTATACTAAAACTACTTTTCTTATACAATTAGGATAACAGAGTTTCTCTTCAAGAGAACTGGGGATGGTCTATTCGGAGACGTTTTCTCAAGTTACTTCTCTGAGTCAAATTTCTTTTCTCTGACTGTCTTGGAAGTTGGAAGACTGTCTTGCTCTGTTCCCATTAAGCAAGTCTCTTGGGTCATTAATTCAGTTTAGACTACCGTATTGATTCAATTTGATCTGGGAAAAAAAAACATGATTTGATTTGGAAAAATCAAGTCAATTTTCATGAAAGGGTCCCGACACCTAGGCCGAAGACCTTCTGACTCACCACCACGCTGAATCAACCCAGTTCAAAGATCTGGCTGTATCACCTGCTAAATGTAATTTCTGAAACTGAAATATCCCACCACTCTCCAACTTGCTAACATCTCAGCTAAAGTGGAGAAGAATCCTGACTACGTTGAAAGATGATTCATTTGCCAGTCTCATCGTCTTTGCCTATGAGTTGGGGATGGGTGTCGTCACAATAATTGAAGGAGACTGCACACACACACACACACAAGCTCTCCACTGCATCTGGGCAGCTTGAGGAACGTGGCAAGACATTTTTTTTCTTTCCGGATGCAATAAAAGAAGAGCTGAGTTCCAGTAAGTCATAGTTAAGCTTCTTCCTCTTGATGCTATTCCTATAATTAGATAACTAAATTTAGAGGATAATTGTGGCACATTGCATGAGTGCTTCGTCACACAACTGCTCAGACCGGAGAGTGTAATTTGTGCCCTAGAATTAATGGCTTCTGATGTGCCTTTTTGACAAGATCTGAGCACCTGATCATCAAGATTCTTCCTTAGCAACCAACAACCTGTCCCTTAATGGATCCGCCAAGTTCACAACCACAACCGCGCAACCCTTTGCAGGTCTCAATGTCGGCAGCCTCTACCTCCAAGAGAGATGCTTATCCTATAAAGAGAATCGTTTTCCTAATTTATTCTCGGTTACTCAAATTCTTAATTGCATAATTAGTATACAATTAAGAAATATATATCTGCATGTATATTTCTGTAGAGGGGAAACTATAGCCTAATAGAAAGAGCTCTGTTTTGCTCTTTTTAAAGAAGAGATTTTGGTTATAATTAAGGGGTCTCCCCCCCCCCCCCATAGAAGAG
>WNWU01000025.1:5918946-5932733 GCA_012654045.1 Ptyas mucosa
TCTACTCTACTCTACTCTACTCTACTCTACTCTACTCTACTCTACTCTACTCTACTCTACTCTACTCTACTCTACTCTATCAGAAGCATTCTCTCCACTGATGCTCTCGATATAACATGTTTAACTTGGGTACCATCTTCCCCCTAGCCGGCCATGGAATTCTGGGAATTGAAGTCAACCGATCTTAAGCTTGCTAAGGTTAAGATCTGTTAACCTGAGCTAGATCAATTTGCAGAAGAACATAGATGGTCTCCTTAAGGCCTTTAAGTAGCCCCAACTCACAAAACTAGCGTCCATAGCTGAGAAGCTGTGCCACCCTTGGCTTCCTTCTTCTCCTTCTACCGTTGCAGCTTCCTCTCCTTCATTTGACCGCCGCGTTTAGCTCAAATGGCTGGAAATGAGCTTTTTTTTTCTATCAGAACTCCCCCCTTTTTTATCTAGATCGCAAATGAGAATGGCCAGCGTTCTGTTTTTGTTTTTGGGGTGTGTTTTTTTTTTAACTTTCTGCCCTCATCCCACCCCTGAGAGTCTAGAATTATGAGGGATTTGGGGAGGTGTCTTCTGGGACTGAATTATTTCTCATCAAGCACCGAGGTAGAAAGAAAAACACGCCTGCAAAACAGCCCTGTGGACACATTTTGCGTACCGAGTTGTCAGTCTACATTTTCATCTCTTCAAACATGCATCGGGAGATGCCCCCTTCGGAGAGACAAATGTACCCACCACGTTAAGGTGCAGCGAGGATTTTTGTGCCTCTAGGATCTTTCCTCTCCCCCCCCCTTTTTTTTTTGGCGTTCCTCTTTGAAAATTTAACATCGCTCCTCAAACCGCCCTGTCACTGCACAGCTTCGGTTCCTTCAAAGGGAAAAGGAACATCCTAAATTCTCATCCAATTCTGCTCGGAGGGACCCTTGTCTTTCGAAGCTTGGGTTGAATATTGAATACCTCATGCCTAGCCATCACTCATTTCATATCCAGGCTTCAGCTAGCTATACCCTTATTCAGATTCGAACTTGGGCTGCCTGCATATTAGGCAGTTGTATTAACCTCTGATTGATATTAACCAAATATAAATTTGGTATTAAAAATGGTTTGTCGTGAATGCGACTGCTTGAGGGCTCCTGGATTGGAGCTGAAAGGCGAAAGGGAAGCGATATGGTCCCTCCCATATTGGGGTAGACCAGGTGCCTTGATAGAATATGTATACGTATACGTATACGTATACGTATATGTATACTTTTCTATCTAGCCAGGTTTCTACCTACATAAACTCTGATGTTCTGCTGCCCTGGTTCTGTGAAATCTCAATTCACAAATGCTGGGTTTTTTTCCTTGCAACTCTCTGTTGCATTCTGGGAGACTCAGAGAGTTGCAAGGAAAAAAGCTCAGCACTTGTGAATTGAGATTTCACAGAACCAGGGCAGCAGAACATCATCGTTTACGTAGGTAGAAACCTGGCTAGATAGAAAAGCATATGAAGCCTACGAAAGAGAATAAGAAACATATGTGTATACATATACACGTATTTCTTTTATTTCATTCTCTTTTCGTAGGTCTTTATGTGTATTTTTGTTTCATCCAGGTTTTTCCTACGTAAATCAAGATCTTTATACAGCCATGGTTCAGTGAAATCTCATTCACTAGATTTTTTTTGGCTTTATCAGACAGCAGAGCAGCATTTTGCTGTCTGTTGTGAGATTTAAGGGAGACTAAGATAGCTATTTCTGACTTGTTTGTTTTCTTCAGTTAGCCACACCCTCATCTCCTGACTCCTCCCTGTATATACATATACATAAGAAATAAGATAATTGCAGGTAATTTGAAAAAGAAACACAGAGTCGTCATTAGGAAGCCAAGTGTGAAAGCAGGGGTACAAAAACAGTAGTAGCTTTAACAGATTAACAGAGTTGGAAGGGACCTTGTAGGTCATCCAGTCCAACCCCCTGCCCAAGCAGGAGACCCTACCGTTTCCGACAGATGGCAGTCCAGTCTCTTCTTGAAAGCCTCCAGTGATGAAGTTTCTGAAGGCAACTTCTGTTCCATGGGTTGATTGTTCTCACTGTCAGAAAATTTCTCCTTATTTCCAGGTTGAATCTCTCCTTTTCCCAAATTGAAACCCATCGGCAGGTAGTTCTCAACTTACAACTCTTTGTTTACCACCCCTTGAAGTTAGAACAGCACTGGAAAAAAAAGTGAATTACAGCCAATTGCAGCACTAAATTTGTCGCAGCATCCCCAGCAATCACAATTGTGATCACAAATTGGACATTGGGCAACCCACATTTATTTATGATGGTTTCAGCATCCTGAGATCACATGATCTGCATTTGTGACCTTCCCAGCCAACTTCCAACAAGCAAACTCAAGCTGATTTCGCTTAATAATTACACGATTCATTTAAACAACTAAGCAGCGGGTTGGACTAGAAGACCTCCAAGGTCCCGTCCAACTCTGTGATTCTGTTATTCTAGTTGCTGAGGAAGGTACGTGTGTGTATTCTGACCCAGGCTTCCTTAGAAAGTAAACAGCACAAACTTATTCCCGGGCAAACCTCTTTAATTCATACGGCTGTAAATTACTTTCATTTACAGTCCGCAAGGCTTGATAAACAGTCTTTCAAAGGAAGGTTATCAACACCCACTTATCTCACGTGGAACGCTGCCAAAGAGCTAATTTCCAGATGCAGGGCAAGGCCAAACTTGGCACAGAGTCACAAACAGAATTTTCAAATCTTGTATCGGTCAGATGAACTAATTGCTTCCTGCAAAAGCTCACGTCTCGTTCGCTTCTCTTTTATGTCTTATGGGAGGCGTCAATCATCTCCAAGCCTCACTCCCCAGTCGACCCTGTTTTCTTAACAATGGAAGTTCTGATCCCAACTCTCGTCGTAAAAGAAGGACTACCTATATTGAGGAGACGGGGAGGTGAACTTTTTGCTTCTGGTGGGCAACAGATCCTAGGCAGCGGTGAAATTCAAATTTTTTTACTACTGGTTCTGTGGGCGTGGCTTGGTGGGCGAGGTGTGGCTTGGTGGGCGTGGCTTGGTGGGCATGGCAGGAGAAGGATAGTGCAAAATCTCCATTCCCACCCCACTCTGGGACCAGCCAGAAGTGGTATTTGCCGGTTCTCTGAACTGCTCAAAATTTCTGCTACCGGTTCTCCAGAACCTGTCAGAACCTGCTGGATTTCACCCCTGATCCTGGGGTGACTTCACGTCCGACCCCCTATTTGAAATTTGCATATTTTTTCGAAAAGTGCGGCCATTTTGCTTTCTCCCCTTGTGACAAATGCTCAAATCAGGTTGATTGGATTGTCTGCAAAGCATTCTCTTTTGATTCACCCAGGCAATCTGAGTCATCGGTTTCAATCAAGGAAATTTAGGATTTTGATCAAAGCTTTCCACCAACGGCAATACAGCTTTCTTTTGTTCTGGAAAGGGACTTGCCTGGATGTTCTCCAAAAAAGTCTCTTCCCCATATAAATCCTACGTTCCTCACTTCTATAGGTGCACTGCCTTCTCCCACAGCTTTCTCGGTGCTAATAACTTAGGTGAAGATGAATAGCTTTCCGATGTCAGCGCAATTAGTAACCCAGCTAAATGTCCTCACATTATGTAAATACAGAAAACACCATCATTTCTAGGTGGCAGAAGAACGGCAGGTGACAGATTTTTGCATCTTTTCATCTATCAAGTCAGGCTGTTGCAGTAGTTAACATATTTTACCATACCATTAAAAACAGTTTAGCATGAAGAAACCATTACTTTTGGTGGAAAGTACGGGGAGGTGGAAGGGGGGGGTGGTGGTGGAAAAAATCCCAGTGGTGTTAATTAGGGAAGTTTTGCTTTACGATCATAAAGCTTTTATGTTTTCCTGACTAAGGGGTCATTTTCATAAATAATTTGGAATGTTTGCTGTTTGGATTTGCAAAGAACAAGAATGTTAAAGGCCTGGTGGGAGAAAGAAAAGAAGATGAACAGTGAAAAGTAAATCGCCCATTTCGGTCTTGAGGCTGTGGTGCTCCAAATGAGGCCACTGTTTAATAACAAAAAAAAAATTATAGACATGAATACGGGAAGTTTCCATATATTAGTTCAAGCAACGTTGGTCTGGCTGTCCCAGGATTTTGTGGTTTTAGCGTCAATCGCAACACAGCGATATGGTTAGTCTAGAGCAGTGATGGCTAACCTTTTTTCCGTTGCGTGGCAAAAATGGGGGGAGCGCGGGGGAACACACACATGTGCCCACACCCATAATTCAATGCCCCCCCGCGCCCCGCGCCCCACGCCCCGCCCCCCCATGCATGCACACGTGACCCCACCACGCTCCCCCTGCTTTTGGCATGCGACGGCAAAAAGGTTACCGGTGAGGCTTCCTTGGAGCCTGGGGAGGGCAAAAACATCCTCCCGGAGGCCCTCCGGAGGCCAGAAGCGGCCTGTTTCCCAACTTCTGGTGGGACAGCAAGGCCCGAAAATCAGCTGGCTGGCGCGCACGTGCACACTGGAGCTGAGCTAGGGCAATGCTCGCGTGCCCACAGATATTTATTTATTTATTTATTTTTATCAAATTTATATGCCGCCCTTCTCCCATAGGACTCGGGGCGGCTCACAGAATAAAAACAGCATAACAATAAAATAACGCTAGAACAAGCCAAATTAAAATCCCCAGCCAATTAAAACCCTCGCGGCAGATCAGGGAATTTGCTGAAAAAGCCATGTCTTCAGGTCGGCGCGGAAAGTGCGGCGGTCGGGGGGTCGTCCGGAGCCTGGTGGGTAACCCATTCCAGAGGGTCGGTTCGGCCACAGAGAACGCTCACATCCCGGGGGCCGCCAGCCGACATTGTCTGGCCTACGGCACCTGGAGGAGGGCAGTCCTATGTGACCGCACTGGATGGTGGGAGGCCAGTAGGAGGTGGTCCTGCAAGTACCCTGGGACCATGCCATGAAGGGCTTTAAAGGTAAGTACCAGCACCTTGAAGAGGATCTGATAGGCTACTGGCAGCCAGTGCAGCTCCATGTGCCATGTGCCACCTGTGGCACGCATACCATAGGTTCGCCATCACGGGTCTAGAGAAAAGAAGGGCTAGGGGTGACACGATAGACGTATTCCAGTATTTGCGGGGCTGCCATGAAGAAGAGGGGCGTCAAATTATTTTCCAAAGCACCTGAAGACAAGACAAGAGGCAATGGATGGAAACTAATCAAGGAGAGAAGCAACCTGGAATTCAGGAGAAACTTCCCAAAAGTGAGGACAATTAACCAGTGGAACAGCTTGCCACCAGAAGTTGTAGGTGCTTCATCACTGGAGGTCTTTAAGAAGAGCTTGGGCAGTCATTTGTCTGGAATGGTCTCCTGCTTGAGCAGGGGGTTGGACTTGAAGACCTCCAAGGTCCAGTGGTGGGTTGCCCCTGGTTCGGACCGGTTCGCAAGAACTGGTAGTAAAATCCGTGCCCCAATGTTGTCATTGGTGACCTACGCAAGCGCAGGAGCGATCCCGTTGCGAACCGGTAGTAAAGATAAGTAGAACCCACCCCTGCCAAGGTCCCTTCCAACTCTAATCTGATAGGTTGACAGATCCCCATTTAGCACATTTTGGATGCAATGGGCAGCATCTCCATCCAAATTAGAATAAGAGAATAATAACAGAATAATGGAGGGGACCTTGAAGATATTCTAGTCCAGCCACCTCTTGTACCGTATCATTATAAAAACCACATTCAAATCAATTTCAGTCTTATCTGGTACAACTTGTTCCTCCTCCATAACATCATTTACACCCACAATGGCAGAGATTTCTAAACTTAATTTCCGAGTCCATTGTTCACAAATCTCCTTCAGTATGTCCGACGTTAAAGTAGTTTGCTCCATTCTACGTTGGCAAGTCAACGTTAAGGGTTCTTCCAAGTTTATTGTAATATTTAGCTCCCTCTAGTGTCCAACTTTAGTCCCACCCTATCATGGGGTTTTTTTCCCCCAAAAAATTCAGAAAAGCAGCCATTTCCCACGAGAAGGATTCCTATATTTAATCTTCAAAGCCATCTTGGCCCTTAGTCCATTCCTAAGAGCAACATTCAATTTTTGCCATTTATTCCACCCATTTCTCCCTTAAATCCTTAAACGTGTACTTAATACTTCTTTCAGTAAGGATTGAAGGAAACGTATCCAGTGAATGCGATAAAACTTGCCATTCCAAAGTTCTTAATATTTAAATAGCACTAAAAAATTAATTTCAGAAGTGATTAAGAAATGAGGTTCAGCTGAGCTTTTTGTCCATATGGTATGTTATGATTTATTTATAAAATTTATTAGCTG
The DNA here is from genome assembly GCA_012654045.1 of Ptyas mucosa. Lineage (NCBI taxonomy): Eukaryota > Metazoa > Chordata > Lepidosauria > Squamata > Colubridae > Ptyas > Ptyas mucosa. The sequence goes on from WNWU01000025.1 coordinate 5,925,257, forward strand.
CCCAGTTTACTATAGGGAAGGGGCCTGAAACCTTAAACACTCAAAGAGCCATTTGGACCCGTTTCCCACAGAAAAGAAAACACCGGGAGTCACAAAACCCTTCCCGTCCCTGACTATTTCTTGAGCGGCCACAAAACTAGCATATGTAATTGAATTAAACGTTCTGTTTTCTTCTGAAACTTTTCTTTTCTTGGATTTAGCCATGGTTGGCCTACCAGGGGTTGAAAAGCTCAATAAATTGCGTGCCAGTGGATGTCACACATTGGTGGTTGTGACGCATATTTTGAGTGACAGGGAGCCGCAGCAGAGGGGTGAAAGAGCCACATGCAGCTCCAGAGCCACAGGTTGCTGATCTCTGCCATAGGGTAACTCTGGGCAGCTTACAGTCATAAAAATATGTCTATACATGTACAATTAAAATGTCAATAATTAAAAGTGGGGGGAGGTGGGATCTGTTGTTATTTGATCAACCACCTCCACTGTGCTGTTCTCCCATTGGAGGCCCAGGCAGAGGTGGGTTGCACATAATTTTACCACTGGTTTACTGTGCACCGAAAATGTGAGCGTGAGCCAGGGGTGAAATCTATTTACCTTCCTTACCGGTTCGGAAGTACACGCTCCCCATGTGTGTGCGCGCATCACATGTGCATGCAAAACCTTCTGCACATGCACAGAAGGTAAAAAACACAGTTAAAACCAGGAAGTAATGACACCCGGGCGGGTGGGCGGAACTTTGCTCCACCATCACTACCAGATCGCCGAACCACCAGCTAAGATTGCTACCGGATCAGACAATCCGGTGCGATCCAGGAGCATTTCACCCCTGGCATGACCCTTCTGCACATGTGTGCGGCCTTCTGTGCATGTGCTTTGCTCATGCGCGTGGCTTGCACGCATGCACGCTGCTTAGAAAATGTGGCTAAATAGAATGGCATAGTGCCAGGGCGGGTGAGCGGGCCCACCTGCAGGTTGCCACTACCGGTTCGCCTGAACCGGCTGAATGCTACCACTGGTCCCAGGCCAATTGATAGAGCCAGGTCTTTAGGTCCTTATAAAAGGAATAGGAGGGTTGGGGGCCAACCTCACAACAGGGGCAAGATGTTCCAGAGGACAGCAGCAACTGATTGTGAGCTTTGTTGGAATCCCTCAATTCCCAGCTTCTCAGTTCACCAGCCGATCACAAAAAAAAACCCCTCAGTTCCTGCAGTCTACTAGCAAGGAGCAGCTGTCCGGATGATATATGGGCAATCTCATGATCTCTCCCTTCCTCCAGAGAGATTTCGCATTGGATTTACTCTCCAGCTGCCGATCTCCACTGTAGTGCCATCTCCACTCTTTCAGGGAAGTCTAGCTCACCATGACCTCAACAGAAGTTTCCCCCAGCACACACTGGATGTTTTCTATTTTTAATTTTGTCCCATTTAGGCATTTGTTTTAATTCAGATCACAGAGCTGGGAAGTTGCAATGCCACTCAAAGAGTCAATTCATTCCGTAAAGCCTCATAAATAAAGAAATAAAGAGAGACAAATTCTTGGTCTCTGACTTCCAAATCATAACAACTTAATCTTCAGAATAGTTTAAAAATGTTTGGTTAAATCCACCCCCCACTCTACCCCCTACCCCTGCTTGTGATATAATTACTTCTCCGAAGCTTAATAATGCATCTCCTAATCTCTTGTTGGATCATTTGTTATTCTACCAGCAAATATTCTTGAATATCATTATCGGAGGCCTGCAGTTGAGAGCTCTCGGCAGTAACGCAGAAACAAAAACATAAGGACTAATGAATTTTAATGCTTCAGAAATGACTTTTTAAAAACTAGAAACAGCTCTTTCACCTTGCCGGCTGAGCATTTTCTTCCCACTAAATGACCCCTACGAGGGAGTTGAGAAAGAAGCAGCAAAGAATTTTTTTCCAAGACAGAAGTCGGTATGTGATATTCATACTTTCCACTACGGGATGGCTTAGCCTAATATGCTGATTGGAACAAATTGATCCATGCTGTCCATACTGAACATCCTAGCACGGGGCTCCCAGGGGTTGGCTGCTGGGGGTTCGGGAAAACCTCTAGCTAAGATTCTGTGCAGTTCGGAGAACCCCCAAATCCCACTCATGGCTGGCCCTGCCCACCCCGCCCCACCCCTCCCAGGAGTCCCCACGCGGCCTGTTTTGGATGCAGGTAAGTGCAGGGTTCGTGCAAAGGCTCGGGGAGGGCGACAAATGGGCCTACCGGACGTTCAGGAAAGCTGGAAAGAGGCCTGTTTCTGGCCTCTAGAGGGCCTCCAGAGCCTGGGGAGGCCATTTTTGCCCTCCCGGAGGCTTGAGAAAAATCTCCGGAGCCTGGAGAGGGCAAAAACACCACCCACCCACCCCGCCATGGTGCAGGAGGCTGACTCACCCAGCAACTGGGCAGAGAACCCCTTGCTAAAATATTTGAAGCCCACCTCTGAGGGGTTCCCAACCCTCGAGCTGTAGCCCACTAATAGGACGTAGCCTATTCGGAATTGGGCCATGCAAATGGCTGGCCAGCAAACACATGTGCACAGCTTGACTTATGGGAATGGCGGGCCGGGGCACATGTGTGCACAGCTCAACTTGCCCAAGCAGCAGGCCAGCCTGCACAAAAACATTGCACACTACAAAAGTGTGCACACATACACGCAGCTTGACTTGCACGAGCAGGGGCCGGTTCCCCTCTTTTCCCCTCCCCATCAGGCCACCTAGCCATAAAGGTTGGGGACCTGGCATGTTTCAGCCGTGTTAAAATACAGTTAAAAAGGATGTATTTTAAGAGAAAACTCAAGGTAGAATGGAAAGCAATGTATTTAAAGATACATCTTTAAATTAGGGACTGAGATTTTGGTCTGTTCTTCAAATATTATACCTTTGTCAAGCGCTGGGGAAATTAAGAGATACCAGGCAGTTCAAATGAGTATAAAGATTTATTGCAAGCTTAAGCTCTCTACAAAAATCTGACCTACTAAGGTCAGGGAAATAAGCGGGAATTAAGAAGGCATTCATGGTGGGCTGGACTTAGCTCTCTTGTGGGCATGCAGGGACTTGTGACTTATGACACATTTGACCCCTCCCTCTAGCTCAGCCTACATCTTGACGCAGTGGTTAGAGTACAATACTGCAGCTACTTCAGCTGACTGCTAGTTCAGCGGATCAGCGGATCAAATCTCACCGGCTCAAGGTTGACTCAGCCTTCCATCCTTCCGAGGTGGGTAAAATGAGGACCCAGATTGTTGGGGGCAATAGGCTATTTAGTATACTGTCTATTGGTGTAAGCCACCCAGAGTCCTCGGAGAGTGGGCGGCATAGAAATATATGACTAATAAAATTAAATAAATAAAATAAAATAAAAAAAGGGAATTAACTAGGTCAGAAATAATAGAAATCTTTTTTCTCCCTCTCCCCCTCTCTCCTCCCTCCCTTCCTCTTTCTTTCTCTCTCTTTCAGAGAAGCATCACCCAAATCTTTCAATGGGAATGTGTTTTGTGTGAGTGTTACTTCTCACACTGATACAATGCAATAGCTAAATAGTCAAACTAGCAGTTACAAAAACGTCTGTCGCAAAAAAACCCCTCCAAACAAACTTCCACCCTCTTTTCATCATAAATGAGTTTGCTTCCATACATTAGTTACACCGTTTTTTATTAACAATACAGGTAGTCCTTGACTTATGACCACAACTGAGCCGAGAATTTCTATTGTTAAGTGGGACATTGGTTAAGAGAGTTCTGCCCCATCTTACGACCTTTCTCACCGCAGCTGTTAAGTGAATCTCTCCAGCTGATAAGTTAGTAATTCGGTTGTTAAGTGAATCTGACTTCCCCCGTTGACTCGGCTTGTCAGAAGGTCGCCAAAGGGGTTCCCGTGACCTTGGAACAAAGCAACGGTCATAAATATGAACCAATCGCCCAGCCTCTGAATTTTGATCACATGATCATGGGACTGCTGCAGTGGTGGGATTCAGCCGGTTCTATCCAGTTCGGGCAAACTGGTAGCGGCGGCTGTGGGAGGCTTCGCCCACCTGCCTGGATGTCATCATGTCCCATTTTTGCCGCTCTGTGCATGCGCAGAAGCTTCTGCGTGCGTGCGCTCACATTTGTGAACTGGTAGCGAAGGTAAGTGAATACTATCCCTGGGCTGCCGCAAAGGTTGTAACTGTGAAAAATGGTTATACGTCGCTTTTTTCAGTGCCACTGTAAATTTGAATGGCCTAAATCAGAGGTCAGCAACCTGCGGCTCTGGAGCCGCATGTGGCTCTTTCACCCCTCTGCTGCGGCTCCCTGTCACTCAAAATATACATCACAACCGCCAATGTGCAACACCCACCGACACGCAATTATTGAGCTTTTCAACCCCAGTAGGCCAACCATGGATAAATCCAAGAAAAGACAAATTTCAGAAGAAAACAGAACGTTTGATTCAACTACATATGCTAGTTTTGTGGCTGCTCAAGAAATAGTCAGGCACGGGAATGATTTTGTGGTTCCCGGTGTTTTCTTTTCTGTGGTAAATGGGTCCAAATGGCTCTTTGAGTGTTTAAGGTTTCAGACCCCTAGTCTAAATGAACTGTTGTAAATCAAGGACTACTGCAATTATCTTACTCATTATACATTACGATATGCCTAAGCATCTTAGGGACTTGCTGGAATTCTGCTCTTGCATTCTTCTCTTAATAAGAATTCCCCATCAGAACTCTCGGAGACTGATCCAGTGGATTAACTGCCCCTAATCCAGACTGATTATAGGAAAGTGTATAGCGTGGTGCTCTCCCCGAAGAACATGGTTTTATGGATCTTTGGCTATTTTTGTGCAGCCTTTGCTTTTAGCGATCAATACTTGTCCACGTGCGAGAAGATGGAATTTCAATTCTTAGTCATGATGTGCATGATCAAAAATATATCAAGGGACGCGCAATAAATCTCAGCTTGAATTATGTTGCTATCGAAGACTGTAGTATAGTAACAGTCAAGGCAAGAATGACAAATCAAGCTAATTTTGTGTTGGGAGGGCTTTAATATTTTGAAATCCTGATATTTGCATATTTCCGAATGCAGAAACAGGACAGATGGCCTCATGGTTATATACGTGACAGATACACTTTTTTTTATTGAATCCTAATTAAGGGACGCAGTGGCTCGGGGGCTACGACGCTGAGCTTGTCGATCAAAAAGTAGGCAGTTCAGCAGTTCGAATCCCGAGTGCCGCATAATGGGGTGAGCTCCCGTTAATTGTCCCAGCTTCTGCCAACCTAGCAGTTCGAAAGCACATAAAAAATGCAAGTAGAAAAATAGGGACCACCTTTGGTGGGAAGGGAACAACGTTCCATGCGCCTTTGGCATTGAGTCATGCTGGCCACATGACCATGGAGATGTCTTCGGACAGCGCTGGCTCTTCGACTTAGAAATGGAGATGAATGCATCAAGAACTGTGAATTTTTCAGGCAGAAGGGTAGGTTAAGGAACAATCTGACCACCTGGGATGGGGAACCAACATCTAATTTGCAGCAGTGAATTGTTGACATGTGTCAACACTTGAATTAGCTTGTTTTCTTTTTGACAAAAGCACCAAGAAGATGGACAACTTTTAGTCGACTTTTTGTTCTGTTCATAACAATTGTTTGTTTCTTTTTTTTTCCTTCCCCTGTTCCTTTTCTATTTCCATCATTAGAGTTATTGAAGTTATATTATTCATTAACACAGCTGTATGCACATACACTTTTCTTGCTAATTAGTTCAGCACAATAAAACCATATTAAAGAAGGCTATTAACGTGTGCAACTCCGAGCAGCAACTGCTAACTTGGCAGCAATGTTGGCTGTGGATCGGTAGGAAAATCCAGGTCCTGCTGGATGGCACAAATGCTAAGAGCCCTGGTGGCACAGTGGTTAGAGTGCAGAATTGCAGGCTGACGTTGCCCGCAGTCTGGAGTTTGACCCTGCCCTGCTCAAGGTTGACTCAGCCTTCCATCCTTCTGAAGTCAGTAAAATGAGAACCCAGTTTGTTGGGGGCAAGATGCTGACACTGTAAACCATTAAGAGAGGGCTGTAAAGCACTAGGGAGCGGTATGTAAGCATCAGTGCAATTGCTATTACTATTTAATAAATGGGACCCAGAGCATGCCAACTTGCCTACAGTAGCAGCCAAAATTGTGGAAACCTTTTGGGAAAAGTGTATTTTTGAGGTTTGATGGCTAATAACACCACTTTTTTGGGGGGGAGTTTCAAGATCATCATATTCCACTGCTGGAATGGCCAGGGAATAGCCCAGACCTTCACCCAATTGATGTGTTAGTCAGAAGTGACCCAGCAATAAAACCCAGTTAATAGAAGCCATCCTTCAATCTTGGTTTCACATTAGAACAGCTGCAGAATTCAAAGACTTGGTTCACTCCACGGGAAGACGTTGTAAGGCCGTCATTCATGCTAAAGGTTACCCAACTAAGCATTAACTGACATGGCGATCATTTTTGTATATCTCTTTTACCATTTACCTTTACACCAACCTTTCTTCTTCTCTTCCCCTTCTCTTCCTTCCTGCTTTCCCTCCTACTTTCTTCTATCTTCCTCTCCTTCTCTTTCCTACGATATTTGCATATCTCGTTTTTTCTATGTGTTTCCCTTTTCTTCTTTATACTGTAACTGCTATTCTAATAGCAAATCCTTCCTAAAAGTTATCACATTACGTACTTGATTCAATTATCTTTCCATTGATATATAATTTTATGGTACTACTCCAAAAAAAAAAAAAAGTGGTGCTATTAGCTAGTTTTAGAAAATACACTTTTCCCAAAAGGTTTCCACAATTTTGGCCAAAGTACAGGTAGTCTTCAACATACAATCGCAACTGAGCCCAAAACTTTTGTTGCTAAGCAAGACAGTTATTATGTGAGTTGAGTACCCCATTTTACCACCTTTTGGCCATGGTTGTTTAGCGAATCTTTGCAGTTAAGATGATGTTGGATAACCATTTGTCTGAAGTGGTGTAGGATTTCCTGCCTAAGCAGCGGGTTGGACTAGAAGACCTCCAAGGTCCCTTCCAACTCTGTTATTCTGTTCTGTTCTGTTCTGTTCTGTTCTGTTCTGTTCTGTTCTGTTCTGTTCTGTTGTATTCAGTGAATCATGCAGTCTTTAAGCAAATCTGGTTTCCCCCATTGATTTTGCTTGTCCGATGCTGGCTGGGAAGGTCACAAAAGGTGACCACCTGATCTGATCCCAGGACAGTGCACCTTGTCATAAATACATGCTCGTTGCCAAGTGCCTGAATTTTGATCCCGTGAATATGAGGATGCTACAACAGTCGTACAGGTGAAAAAATAGTTGCAATAGTCACTTTTTTCGGGGCCACTAAATTATTGGTTGTAAGTCAAGGACTAACTGTAAAATGCAAAATTGGATTTGTTAAATCTGTTGTTGATTAGTACATCACATTCTGCCTATAGACTCCTTCTCTTTCTTGCCCTCC
>WNWU01000025.1:5974095-5986982 GCA_012654045.1 Ptyas mucosa
TTCCTTCCTTCCTTCCTTCCTTCCTTCCTTCCTTCCTTCCTTCCTTCTTTCCCTCCCTCCCTCCCTCCCTCCCTCCTTCCTTCCTGGTTCTCATCAAATCTTCCTTCCTTCCTGGTTCTCACCAAATCAATCCTTCCTTCCTTCCTTCCTCCCTCCCTCCCTCCCTCCCTCCCTTCCTTCCTTCCTTCCTTCCTCTCTCTCTCTCTCTGTGCTGATTGTTTTTTGCAGATCTCAAGGGGAAGAAAGGGACATGCAGGTGGAAGAATATAACCTGCGATCACTTCCCCTTAAAAGAAGGCTGTATGTAAAGAAGAAAAAAAAAACCACAATTGTTTTAAAATATAGTTATTTCAATGTGTTTGTTCATGTAAATAGACCCACAGAAACAGCGGGGGATGCGAAGGGACTGCTCGGATGGGTGACGCCAAAGTTGAACAAACCAATGGAAAAGGCAAGGGTGTCTTTTGGATCCCTGATTTTGGTGGTCTCGTATTTCTACAATCACTGTGCATTTATAATGTCTTGACCAGCAAGGTTTCCCCTGGTCTCCTTCAGAAAGACCATCTTGGAACATGGATTACATTGTATTTCTCTTTTATTTCCTACCTTGTCTTCTTTTGTTCTCTAGTGGGCCTGATCTAGTATTTTACCAGATCTAAGCTGCAAAAATCCTTATGACCACTGGGTGGCATCTATAGGTAGACCTTGACTTAAAACCGTTTGCTTAGCGGCCATTCAAAGTTCCAACGGCCCTGAAAGAAAGTGGCTTACAACCAGTCCTCGCACTTATAACCGTTGAACACCCATGCTGTCACGGGATCAAAAATCCACAGGATCAAAATTAATACAGTTGGCATGTATTTACTACAGAGTTCAGGATCTTGCGTTCACCATCGGTGACCTTCCCAGCCGGGTTTCCATAAGCAAACTCAATGAAGGAAGCCAAATTGGCTTAAAAACCACATGGCTCACTTAATAACTGCGGGGATTCATTTAATAACCACTGCAAAAAAAAAAAAAGTTGTAAAACCGGGCGCGACTCACTTTAAAACCGTCTGGAAATTCTGGTGCCCAAGCGTGGTCATAAGTCGAGGACTTCCTCCTGTATCTGTTTTGGTCATTTGGATAATGCCTAACAGAGAATAATTTGATTTTCCCTAAATTGAAATCTATCTTCCCTAATGAATAATGCTTTGCTATTAGGAGTTGGAACCATTGGCACCAATGGACAGTTCCTAAGCCTTCTTACGTAGGGCTACTCACTGTTTCCTCCATACTCTCTGTTTGACTCTTAATCCCGCTTCCTGCCCCCTCCCTCCCCAGTAGGGGGAGGAGCTGGAAGTAGAAGTCTCGATTGGTTGGCTGCCAAAGAATTGTGTTTTGCTGACATTAAACCGATGCTCCTTGCTAGTCGTTTCCGATCCAACTGTTTTACATCCTTGCAAAGATGGGCTGGTGAGGGAGAGAATGAGAGAGAATGTTATTCTCAGTTTCATCACTTCTTTGGCACCTTGAGGAAACCATGAGAGAAATGGAAGGGTGGTTTTGAGAGCGGAGGGCTGGTTGAGGAACATGGGCTGAGGACAGGGGTGGACTTCAAAAATTTTAGCAAGGGATTCTCTGCCCGGTTGCTGGGTGGGCTTAGCCATGGTGGACGTGGCCTAGGCGGCCTCCTGCACCAGACCTGGGGGGGTGTGTTTTTGCCCTCCCCAGGCTCTGGAGGCTTTTCTCAAGCCTCCAGGAGGGCAAAAATGGCCTCCCCAGGCTCCGGAGGACCTCTTGAGGTCGCAAACAGGCCCATTTCCAGCCTTCCCAAACTTCCGATAAGCCCATTTTTCACCCTCGCCGAGCCTCAACGTGTGACCTGCATTTACCTGCATCCAAAACGGGTCGCATGGGGATTCCTGGGAGTGGCGGGGTGGGTGGAGCCAGCCAGGAGTGGGATTTGGCGGTTCTCCGAACTACACAGAATCTTAGCTAGAGGTTCTCCTGAACTCCTGCGAACCCCCAGCAGCCCACCCCCATCTGAGGACCACATTCAGAAGACTGAGGGGAAGATGAAAATGTTGACAATCAGCGATGTTTGTCATAAAGATGAATCTCATTTTGAGGACCCAGCAGCCTCCGCTTAATCCTAGTTAGGGAAGAATGTTGGAACTTTCTAAGCTTCATCCTGGTCTGAAGTTCATGGCGTTCATTTCTGAGCTTCATTCATTCAAGAGAGCTTTGCAAGCAACAGCAGCATCCCAATTTTGAAGCTTGCAAAGCCCATCTGAAAGAGTGACCTTCCAACCTACCCTAAAAATGTGATCTCTCAAAGGATCCTGGTTGGAGGGAGCTTCTTCTGGATCAGGCACTCGGTGGCAATCCTCTCCTAGATCTGTGAAATAGCTTTTTCTATGCTATTTCTATCCCGTTCATCAGGGGTGAAATCCAGCAGGTTCTGGAGAACCGGTAGTGGAAATTTTGAGCAGTTCAGAGAATCGGCAAATACCACCTCTGGCTGGCCCCAGAGTGAGGTGAGAATGGAGATTTTGCAATATCCTTCCCCCAGGAGTGGGGTGGGAATGGAGATTTTGCAGTATCCTTCCCCTGGAGTGGGGTGGGAATGGAGATTTTATAGTATCCTTCCCCTGCCACGCCCACCAAGCCACATCACGCACACCAAGCCATGCCCACAGAGCCGGTAGTAAAAAAAATTGGATTTCACCACTGCCGTTCATAGATTTCTTACGGGTCTCTGTTGGTTTCCTCCAACGTGTCAAAGGCTTCTCCATCTCTTCCAATTATAATAGCTAACGTCTTGCTTGATATAGTGTTATGGGTGCTTTGCTCTCATTATGTCATTGCTGTTGCAAAAACGTCCTGGTTGGGTCAATGGTGTATGGTGGAAAAGAGTGGAAGAAGGCAGAGAGCAACTGATCGAGCCTCAGACAAATGGGAAGTTCAAAGAAAGAATATAGAATATGACACCAGATTGGATGCTCCCTACATCTCATTCCTAACCGGCTGCTTTGACCTTGCCCAACTTGGTGCCTCTCTGAAGCTTTGGACTACAACATCTGTTCGCTCTACTCATCACGGCTTAAAATGATGGAAACCAAGATCTGAAGCATCTAAAGAGCATTGGGTTGTGTTTGCTGGTAGTGGCTTTCAATGCCAGAGATGAAATGGGACAAGCCGCCACAGCCAAATCACTGGGGCTAACTCACCATGGCCAACTCACGGCAAGACGATTCCGCTGTGGGACAATACAACAAGTCAATTTAATTGTTCAAAATTGTTTTAAGAATCATTTTAATGTTTCTCATTCACATTTCATTTTGTCCTTCTTTTGGTCACCCTTTCTTTAATGATTCTATTCATTAAGAGCCGCGGTGGCGCAGTGGTTAGAATGCAGTACTGCAGGCAACTTCTGCTGATTGCCGGCTGCCTGCAATTTGGCAGTTCGATTCTCACCAGGCTCAAGGTTGACTCAACCTTCCGTTCTTCTGAGTTCGGTAAAATGAGGATCCAGATTGTTGGGGGCCATAGGATGACTCTTAAATCGCTTAGAGAGGGCTGTGAAGCACTGTGAAGTGGTATATAAGTGCTATTGCAGGCTAACTCTGTCCAATGCCAGGACAGAGTTCGATTCTAACCAACTCAAGGTTGACTCAGCTTTCCATCCTTCCGAGGTGGGTAAAATGAGGATCCAGATTGTTGGGGGGGCAACAGGCTGACTCTGTAAATCACTTAGAGAGGGCTGTAAAGCCCTGTGAAGCAGTATATAAGTCTAAGGGCTCTTGCTCTTGCTATTCCACTATATCTCTGATGATAGTGTAACTCTTGTCCCATGGCGAGTTGGGTCATGGCGAATTATCCCGTGGAGAGTTGGCTGTGGCGAGTTGACATAGCCCCATCAGAGAATGGTACTTTCCATCCCTTGGCTTCCCTTGCTTGCTTGCTTGCTTGCTTTGGAAGTATATGCTCAGGGCCTGCCTCGGAGATCTTCTGCACGTATTTTCTCCTGCTGAGCTATATAGTCCCTCTCTTCAGGTAAAGACCAAGCAGAAATCAGGGACTTTCTAATTCATTTCTCGATGTCTTAACGGTGCAGTTTTATACATATCTGCTCCGAAATAAGCCCTGCTGCTTTCATTGGTGCTGTCACACCCCACCTCCCAAAAAAACCGGCAGAGTTGCAACTCTATCCACAACACCTTCCAACTCCTAGGTCTGTAAGATCCCTCCTTCTAATTTTTTGTACAATTGGTTTACATAGTTTTACCTTCAGTAAAGGAAACAAACATGATTTCTCAAGCAATGTCAAGAAAATCTGTTTGGTCTGGAATTTATTTTTCGCATCACAAGCAACCATGCCTTCAGAGCACGTCTTGCTCAGCAGCAAATTCAGTGGGCTAAAATCCATTTGAGTTGGGCACGTCGCACCTTCAGTGAATTTTGGAAAACTTGTTTGGGAAAGCAATTTGCGAACGGGGTAACCTCCAGAAGCTTTTGCAATTAATTTTTCAGTTAATCGCTTCGGAAAGCCTAGAAACCCGACTACTGTTTTCCTCCAAAAAGCCACTTTGGAATGGACACACATCACAAGGAAGTAACCCAAAGAGAAAATGAAGAGAAAATAGCTTGAGATAATAAGGTGGAATAAAAAAGAACACCAGAGTTTCTGTCCCAAAAGTGCTTTTTCCAAAAGGCAACTGGACTTCCTTGGTTTTCTTTTGGAAAATGTTTTCAAAGCTTCTTGAATTTTAACTGAAGAAGTTTCTTGGATGAGAAGCGAACCGTTTTCAAAGAAGAAACCAAAGGAAGTCCAGTTGTCTTTTGGAAAAAGCACCCTGATCTGGATGATTGTGAATCTCCAGAGTCATCAGACTTTCTGCTACCCCAACATCATCTCTGCTCAATGAAGAGATGACCAAATTCTTGGTATGCCCATTGGAGATGCCAAATTTGCTTAAGGACCACATGGTCCGCTTAAGGATCATGTGATTTGCTGAACCACCTTGGAGACTGATTTAACAACCGTTAAGAAAAACAGACGTGAAATCAAGTCAGTCCACGTGGCGAACTACTTAAGAACTCCAATGACTTGTGAACACAATTTTGTGTTTTAATTGTGGTTATTAAGGATGACCTGTATTTGATAGAGAGTCAATGAGATAAAGAATGTGTTTTGGTCTTAGTATCCGAAATTCATTTGATGAGAGAAATAAAACTGGGAGTGAGCTGATATAGATGAGAGAAGTGCTTTTTTTTTTCATTTGCAAATGCATTTTTGGAAAATAAATATGGCGTATTGCTTATTTAAAGTTATTGGGGAACGTTCCTTCAGAAGGTGGTGTGGTTATTTATTTAGCTATACGGTCATCTATAAAATCTAGAAGCTCATGCTAATAATTTTAGGGCTACTTTGGATGATATATCAGAAGCTGGGATTCAGCCAGTTCAGGCCAGATCAGACCGTTTCGGGCGAACCGGTAATAGTGTCCTGCGACGCTATGCTGTCCTATTTAGGCATGTTTTCTTACTTGCGCGCATGCATACAAGCCGTGTGCGAGAGCAAAGCGCATGCCTGGAAGGCACGCGCTAACATTTTTAGTGCTGGGCGAACCAGTTGTTAAATTATATGAAGCCCACCTCTGATCAGGAGCCTTACCCCCAAAATGGCTAAAGAAATGGAAAGGACCCGAATAAAATCCCATCAGAATTTATTTCTATGTCTACAATGTATGCATTTGTATGTACAGGTAATTCTCGACCTACAACCATTCATTGAAATTACAATGGTACTGAAAAAAATGACCGTTTTTCATACTTAACGACCATTGCAGCATCCCATGGTCACATGATCAAAATTAGTTATGCTTGGCAACTGGTTCATCTTTATGGCAGTTGCAGTGTCCCCGGGGGGGGGGGTGTCATGTGACACACACACCCGGACAAGCAAAGTCAATGGGGATTCACTTAACAACTGTGTTGGGAATATAACAATGGCAGTGATTCGCTTAACAAGTGTGGCAAGGAAGGTCGTAAAAGGGGGCAAAGCTCCCCTTTAAGAAATTCAGGGCTCCATTGTGGTTGTCAGTCAAGGACTACCTACTGTGCTTCCCTGAAAATAAGACCCTGTCTTATATTTTTTTGAACCCTGAAATAAGCGCTTGGCCTTATTGCCATGCACTCAAAAGCCCGATTGGGCTTATTATCAGGGGATGTCTTATTTTGGGGGAAACAGGGTATCTATCTATCTATCTATCTATCTATCTATCTATCTATCTATTATCTATCTATCCATCAATCCATCCATCTGTCATCTATCTATCTGTCTCTACATCGATCCGTCCATCATCATCTCTCTCTCATCTATCTATATCTATATATCCATCAATCCATCCATCTGTCATCTATCTGTATCTATCTATCTATTTATCTATCTATCTATCTATCTATCTATCTATCTATCTATCTATCTACCGTGTTTCCCCAAAAATAAGACCCTGTCTTATATTTTTTTGAACCCTGAAATAAATGCTTGGCCTTATTGCCATGCGCTCAAAAGCCCGATTGGGCTTATTATCAGGGGATGTCTTATTTTGGGGAAAACATGTGTATATTATATGTACAATATAATATACTTCTGTCACATAAAAATGGGTGAAAACATCTTTAGGGGAACCCAAGGCAGCCCAAGACACCCAAGGTTTTGGGGGGACAACTGGAGTTAGGTCATCCTGCCCTGATTCATCCTTCTACTTTTCTCAGGCTTTCTGATCCGTCCACCCCTCTCCTTTTAAACCATTTCCAACTCAACCGCTTTTGTCAATTTTAGGACCTGCCTCACCGTTCGTTCCAATTTAATGCTAAAAAAGCCACCATCAAAGGCAAAACGATCCAATTCTCAATTGTCCTACTTTTTTTCTCCTCTTTCTCTATTTCTGGTTGTTATTCAAAAGGAAATCGGGGACTTCATCATGTGGAAACATAGATCTGAACCAAAGCATCCCTAGAATGCATTTTTAAGATGTTCTTATTTCTTTCCTTCATCACCTTCTTACATGCTGGCAGGGGAATTCTGGGAGTTGAAATCCATACAACTTAAAAGTGGCCATGTTTGAATAACACCACTTTACGTGATTTTTATAAATATCCCCTGCCAGAATTTGCTGAATTTTCTGACCAAACCAAGTTTGATCTTTTGCATGGCTGATGTGTGGCCCAAAAGAATCGAGTCATTTATCTATGGCAACCCATTGGGGGCACAGAGGAGACAGCCTCAGTTCATACTTGCTAGAGGGACCACCAAAGGGCAGGTACACATCCTTTCTTTGCTGCTATCTAGTGGTCATCCAAATGTAAGGCCCATGGTGCTTTCTGAGCTTGGATTTTTACTTGCAGACATTTCATTACCTGACTAGGTAATATCATCAGAGCTACTGAGTATGGAATTGGCTCCCTGTTCATATGCAGTCACTTTGGTTGCCAGCGCTTCTGCGGGTATGGCTTTATCCTTGATAGTTTCTTGATTTAGGAATTGATTTCTGCTTGATAGTTTGTCTGGTATTAATCCCTGCTTATCTGGGAGAGTAGTTTGCTTAGAGTGGACATTTTCTGGTCTTTTTGTAGCACTGATGAAGTTATCTAGTTTGGGCCAGTGATGGTATTCAGCCGGTTCTATCCGGTTCAGGCAAACCGGTAGCAGTGACTTGGACGTCATCACGTCCCATTTTTGATGCTCTGCGCATGCGCTCACATTTACGAACCGGTAGCGAAGGTACTAAGTGAATACCGTTCCTGAGTTGGGCCATAAAACATCTGTAAGCAAAGAATCAATTTCAGAGAGCACCAAGGACCCCCCCCCCAGTTCAACTCTGACATTCTCTCTACATACTGTACATCCATAATATCCCAACGATATGGATATGGGGGAGGGGTTCCCACCTGAGAACTTTGCCTTGGGACTCAGAGAGTTCTACTCAACCTCAATCCCCCCCCCCCCCCCCCACCCCCCCCCCCATCTTCCTCCTGTGTAATTCTTGGAGAAATTGTCAGTGCAATGACTGTCTTCCAACTTCTCCCGCTGCAAAGGTAAACGGAGAAGTCTGAGAGGCTATTTGCCCATAGCCCCTGGCAGAAGCGCACAACTCGGGTTGTGCGTTCCTCACTGACCACTTCCTTGTGATGTGAAACCAGGCTCCTGCCCTTTGGCCCTCAAATGGAATGTCGCCGTTTCCGTCGTGTGCTTAAGGAACACACTGCAACTGCACTCAAAACCCCCCACCCACCCCTTCGAGGTTTTTTCTTTGTGTAAACTTGGGCATCTGTTTATGTGGAAGCAACTTTAGTAAGTGTATGTTCTGTAAGTACATGTGTTAATACTTGTTAATGATAACAGAGTTTGAGATCACTTCCTACACTTAAAATATACATGTTTGTTTTTTAAATTTGTTTATTTGTAAACATATGTATTCACTATATTAATATGAATTTCTTACTGGGCAATAAAAACTGATTCTATGTGAGTGAGAATGGTGAGCTTCCTCTGTAAACGCCAGCCATGACCCACTAGCAACTCTGTTGTGCTACGGCAACTTTCTGTGAATTTTCCTCTTCACGGCGACATTTTCTCCAGAGAAACCTGAGGAAAGAAATTCCACCCACCCACAGATCCACCCCAAAATCTGGAGATGCACCCGGAGTAGGACAAAGAGGAAAAGAAATAATGGGTGGAAAATAATCAAGGAGGGAAGCAAACTCCTTGTCAGGAGAGATTTCCTGACAGTGAAAACAATTAACCAGTGGGACGACTTCTCTCCAGAAGTTGTGGGTGCTCCAATACTAGAGGTTTTTAAGAAGAGCCATTTGTCTGGAATGGTGTAGGATCTCCTGCCTGAGTAGGGGGTTGGACTAGAAGACCTCCAAGTTCCCTTCCAACTCTGTTATTCTGTTATTTATTGTGTTATTATCTGCCCCAGGATATTTACACAAACACACCAGTGGTGGTATTCAGCTGGTTACATCCGGTTTGTGTGAACCGGTAGCGGCTGCGGGAGGCTCCGCCCACCACCCAGATGTCATCACGTCCTGTTTTTGACCCTCTGCGCATGCATGGAAGGCTCTGGGCATGTGCAGAGGTGGCACATGCGAGCAAAGTGCACATTTGAGAACTGGTAGCAAAGGTAAGTGAATACCACTCCTGAAATACACACATAATGCACACCTACTTTAGACGTACAGATGCTTTCAAACATTCTTCCCAAGGACAGGCACACAAATGCCAATGCTCTCAAGAGATCCACCAAAAAGGAGACTGGGGGGGAAAAAACCCCAAACCCAACAACAAATCAAGATGGCAGCCATGATGACACAATCCAAGGCCCTTTCTTATAAGAATTACATATGCAATGCATAGAACCAGGGAACGTGGCTTTAGTCACATGGTCAACAACATCATTCCCGCCTTTTTGACCTCCCCATGTGGACACCTCTGTCAAGAGTGATAGTTAGCTGCTATTTTAAACCATCTGTCAGGCACGAAAAATCAGAAACCGTGCATTACGTTCCAGTTAAATGGATTTATTGCTCATGCCCAGTGGTGAGATTCAGCCGGTTCGGGTTGGGTCGGGCAAACCAGTAGTTAAATTGCTAGGTGGCCCTGCCTCACCCCTTCCAGGACTCCTCACAAGGGCCATTTTGGCTCCCAGGTAAGTGCAAGACCCTACTAGGCCCAAAACGGGGTGCGGGGAGGTGGCGCACTCCCCCACAGCCCAATTTTGCTCCCAGAGGGGGGTGCAGGAGGCCAAGTGCTGCCTGTCACACCCCCTGGCCACACCCACCACGTCCACGTCCACCCAGCTGATCATTAGGGAAGAAAACCGGTTGTTAAATTATTTGAATCCCACCACTGCTCGTGCCTATGTATAAAAGTCTAGTCAATTACAGTAACAGCACTAAATTGGAGAGGTGGCTCTGCATGCCATTTCCAGCACGCAGCTGTAGGTTCGCCATTACGGACCTTGGGAAGCTGCTCCAGGATCACTCTCATTGTCCTCCTTGAAACCTTCTTGAGCTTCACTATGTCCTTTGCGATATGCAACATCTTCACTGCAAATGCAGTGTCTTTTCAATGGACGTCTTGATTTTCAAGCTAGTGCACAGAAGGTTAAAAGACCAAAATATATATATAGAGAGAGAGACAGCAAACCAGTGGTGGGTTTCAAATTTTTTTACTACCGGTTCTGTGGGCATGGCAGGGGAAGGATACTGTAAAATCTCCATTCCCACCCCACTCCAGGGGAATGATACTGCAAAATCCACATTTCCTCCCGATCAGCTGGGACTTGGGAGGCAGGGAATAGATAGGGGCAGGGCCAGTCAGCATTTTTACTACCGGTTCTCTGAACTACTCAAAAATTTCCGCTACCAGTTCGCCAGAACTGGTCAGAACCTGCTGAAACCCACCTCTGATATAGAGAGAGCAAACCACTATCTGAAACCCCAGCAGAGTGGGGTTTCCTGTCCCGATGCAAATGTAGAGATGGAGAATATTTTTGTGTCCTGAAATGAAAGTTCATAAAAGATGAGCTGCGTCTGAGGCTCCTCTCTGACAAACTTGGAACTCTGGGTAATCTCTTTAATGGGGTTTTATTAACTTCTGCCAAGGTGATTAATTACTTCTATTTGAACTTTCTTCCTTCCGCTCCTGGTGAAAGCCTCTCTCTCCCCTCCGTCCCCTCTCTCTTCCATTGTCGACTTAACACTTTGCACTTTTCAAAGCTGCTTTTGTAACCCTCCCTTCCCCCTCACTCTTCTGAATTAAGCCCTCTTGGATTCGTGCCCTTTTCTCACTGTCCATCTCTGGCACTGCATTTTAATTTTCTTTTTTTCCCCACTTTTTAAAATGTACTCAGGCTCATTTTTTTTTAAAAAAAACGGCTCTAGCGACAGATATATACAGAGTTCTCAACTTACAACAATTGGGTCCAGCATTTCCATTGCTAAGCAACGCGCTTGTTAAGTGAGGCATGCTTGATATTTATTTATTTGCAGGCTATCCTCAACTTACATGAGTTGGTTTAGTGATCTTTCAGTGTTGCAATAGCACTGAAAAAGTGACTTAGGACAGAACGGAACAGAATAGAATAACAGAGTTGAAAGGGACCTTGGAGGTCTTCTAGTCCAACCCCCTGCTCAGGCAGGAACCAGTGATAGCTAACCTTTTTGCCATCCTGTGCCAAAAGCCGGGAGAGTACAGGGGGGTGGAGCTTTGCAAAAAGCCATTTTCGCCCTCCCCAGGCTCCTAGAAAGGCTCTGGAGCCTGGGAGAGTGAAAAACAGGCCTTCCCCACCCATCTTCCGGAGGCAGGAAACAGCCTATTTCCCTACTTCTGGTGGACCCAGAAGGCCTGAAAATCAGCTGGTGAGCTGAGCTCACGTGTCCACCAATATGGCTCCACATGCCCAGAGGTGACATGGGTGCCGTAGGTTTGCCATCATAGCTCTATACCATTTCAGACAAATTGTTGAGGGTAAGACTTCCCTCTGCATAGTAGACAACGAACCGGACAGCAAAGAGATACGTTGCTGGTTAAACACACAGATACACAAAGTCACAAACATAAGTGTTTCTATATATTAACTACCCAACCGTAGGATGAATATCCAACACAAATGGTTGTCCAACATCTTAAAAACTTCCAGTGTTGGAGCATTCACAACTTCTGGAGGCAACCTGTTCCACTGATGAATTGTTCTCACTGTCAGGAAATTTCTCCTTAGTTCTAAGTTGCTTCTCTCCTTGATTAGTTTCCATCCATTGCTTCTTGTCCTGCCCTCAGGTGCTTTGGAGAATAGCTTGACTCCCTCTTCTTTTGTGGCAGCCCCTGAAATATTGGAACACTGCTATCATGTCAGCTTTTCACACTTATGAATGTGGCAGCATCCCTGTGGGCACAGGATCAAAATTTGGATCCTTGCTAACTGGCATGTACTTATGACGGGTTGCAGTGTTCTGGGGTTATGTGATCAATTTTTGCAACAAGCAAAGTCCATGGGAAAGCTAGATACACGTAACAACATGACGTTAACTTAACAGCTGCAACGATTCGCTTATCAGCTGTGGCAAGAAAGTCGTGAAATGAGGCAAAACTCACTTAATTGAAAAGAAAATGGAGGGCTACCATTTATTAATGCCATGCATTAATTTATTTTATAGGCGGCCATCTCTTTACAGTGACACAGCTTACAATTCAGTGTAAAGTAAGATTCGTTATACTTTTTTTTTTACCACGGTTGCTGGGCGAACTCCTGCCATTGTGAAGTGAATTACATGGTCAGTGAATCAAGCTTCCACCATTGACTTTGCTTGTCAAAAAACTATCACAGAAAGTTGCAAATGCACATGACTCATGAAGCTGCAACCCTCTTAGAGGTAGATAGATAGATAGATAGATAGATAGATAGATAGATAGATAGATAGATAGATACAGATAGATAATACATAAATGATAGAGAGAGAGAGAGAGAGAGAGACAGACAGACAGACAGACAGACAGATAATAATGCATAGATGATAGGTAGGAAGGTAGATACATACAATAGATGCGATAGATAGATAGATAGATAGATAGATAGATAGATAGATAGATAGATATAGATAGATAAATAAATGATAGATAGATAGATAGATGATAGATAGATAGATATAAGATAGATAGATAGATAGATATAGATAGATAGATGATAGATAGATAGATAGATAGATAGATAGATAGATAGATAATACATAGTGATAGACAGACAGATAGATAGATTTAGATAGACATAGATATAGATAGATATAGATATAGTTAGATAATACATAGATGATAGATAGATAGATAGATAGATAGA
>WNWU01000025.1:5987382-6011527 GCA_012654045.1 Ptyas mucosa
TGATGATAGATAGATGATAGATAGATAGATAGATAGATAGATAGATAGATAGATAGATAGATAGATAGATTTTCAAGAATTATGGAAATCTGGTACTATATTGCAATATTTATGCATAGAATCACGAAACCATCTTCTTACTGTCATCAACTGTGTTTTCAAAAGAGGGAGCTTTTTAAAAACCAGAAATGGCTCAGAAGAACTTATGTTTCTGCATTCCACAGTTGCCATGGGTATGGGCTTTAAATCCATCCGCTGGCAACAGAGCATTCTCAGATTCCGATTGGTTCTTTGCCTATCCTCTTGATTGGTTCATTGGCTTTCAAGATATTCTAGATTTGGAACAGGGTGGCTATTAATAGGCTGCATTTGCTGCAGAATATCTCCTGTTCTTCTGTTTTCCTCTTCCCTGGCTTTGGTTCCATCCATCGCTTGAAGAAGAAAAAAACACATTAAAAATGGGCTCTTGCAGCTCCTGGCATGAATTTCCTTCAGGTATTGATTGGATCAACATTATCTGGAAGATCTGAAAGCATCCAATCCATGGAGGGAAAAGATTCTTCTTTTTTTCTGCCAAGTTTTGTCTATCCCAAAAGATGGTTCTCGTTTGTTAGCAACTCACCCTGCGATAATCGTCTCTGAATTTCTTTCTCTCTCTCTTTTTTTTTTTCAATATCTGTCATTGAAACGGCTCAGTGGGGAATTTTCATCGGGTACCATTGGACTTCTCAGTGGGAAACGAGAATCTGCTTGTATTTTCAGGGAAGGAAAATGAAAAGAGCATCTTATTTGCGAAACCATCACAATGCACACTCTGGGTCGCCTGAAACTGTAAGGCACAAAATATGCCGCTGAACAGCTGACCACAAGCAGTTCTCCAACCAAATGATGACTAGCCAAGGGGTCTGCAACCTTAAATACTCAAAGAGCCATTTGGACTCGTTTCCCACAGAAAAGAAAACACCGGGAGCCACAAAACCAGGGTGGGTGTGGCCAACTCGATGTCACTCACTTCCATCAGTCACATGACCGCCCCTAGCTATGCCTACCCAGGGGGTCATCAGGGCAGAGAACCGGTTGTTAAAAAACACTGGGAATCACAAAACACTTTTGACATATTTCTCTCTGCCCTCCCTTCCTCTCTCCCCCACTCTCTCCCCCTCTCTCTGTATCTCTCTGTCTCTGCCCCGGCTGCCTCTCCATCCCCCGCCGTCGCCCTTATCTTCTCAGGCCAGGCGAGGAGTGACTGGGAGGGGAGGGCGAGGGGCAGGGCCAGCCAGTGGTGGGATCACCTGACAGGGAGCCACAGCAGAGGGCCCAAAGAGCCGCATGCGGCTCCGGAGCCGCAGGTTGCTGACCTCTGGACTAGCCCATTCGGATGCGCCATTTCTCCGAATTACTCCAGAGGAGGAGAAATTCTCCAATAATTTCCCAAAGGCAGAATTTATCCATAGCCACAGGTTTTGTCTGAAGTAGTATAGGGCAGGGGTCACCAACCTTTCGGACCTCAGGAACCATTAAATTCATAATTTTAAATCCCGCGGACCACTAATATGATCTGCCTAATTACCGGCTGGGTGGGCGTGGCTAGGTGGTCATGTGACTGGGTGGGTGTGGCCAACGCAATGTCACTCACATCGAGGGGCGCCTAGCCAGCCTTTACTCATCCCTTCCCTCCCAGTCACTCCTTGCCTCCCCATCTGGGCTCCTTAGGGCCCCAACAGGAAGCAGTTGTTGGCGCTAATCAGCCACCACGAGAAAGAGTTGGCAAAACAGCTCAGTTCAAATTGGATCTGACCGAGAAGGAGGCTCAGCAGAAGCACCTCACTGAGGACTAGGAGCATAGGCTTTCCAAGCAGAGGGAAGATGTGAGGGAGTGGAAGGCCAGGTACCGGCGCCTGGAGGCTCAGAAGGCTGAGATGGTCAGCCAGTTCCAGGCCATGATGCAGTCCCACTGGAACGAGGCCCTCCGGCTCTTCGCCACCAGTGGCACTTCCCTCCAGCCTTCACCCAAAGCCCCACATCAGGAGGCTGAAGCAGACCCCAAGTCAGAATTTCTGACCCCCTCTGACCCACACAAAAAGACCCCGAAGGGGGAGACTCTCTGCAGCAACACAAACATTCATTGCACGTATCTATCCCAGGGGCCGTAGGACCCCTGATTTAGTGCAATATAAAAAATGCAAACAATTTTTCTGCAGACTACCAAAATTTTCTCGTGGACCACCAGTGGTTCACGGACCACCAGTTGGTGACCGCTGGTATAGGGTTTCCTACTTGAGTAGGGGTTGGATTAGATGACCTCCAAGGTCCCTTCCAACTCTGTTATTCTATTTAAAGCCACTGGATACCAGCCTGATAGTGATGGTCATACCTTACAGAGTACTCATTCGTTAGAGGGGGAAAAAATCATAGGGCCATGCCATTTTTCTACTTATAGAAATGATATCTCGAGAAATACAACTGGCAGCTCAAAATATCCCAGGTGTTCAAAAGTGGGCTTCTCCAATGAAAGAAAAAGCCCTACTAAGCAGGTATATACAAAAGTATGAAGGCTATTGCTTAATGCATTGTAAGCTGCCCTGAGTCTCCGGAGAAGGGCGGCATATAAATCGAACTAATAAATAATAAATAAATAATAATATGTGTTGTGGTCCGCCAGCAGCCTCCGGACCTGGCAACAGAGTTGGACAGTGAGGAGGTTGGGGAGGAACATGGGCCAGCCCTGGAGTCTGGGGAAGGCCCAGACGAGGGCTCTGCATCGGAGGCAGAGATGGGGCCAGGGCCATCTGGGAGTGATGCATGGACTCCAGAGCCTCCAGAGGCAGACAGCAGAGAGGCAGAGGAACAGGAGGAGCCTGTTCCTAGTGCACGCATGTGAAGAGCTGCCAGAAGGCAAGAGCAGCTGAAGCAAAAAGGACGACTCGGGAGCAAGGCCAGAAGACGATTGGACACTCCCATAAGGCTTAAAAGATCAGCAACGAGCCGTTGGGTTCTTTGTAGAAAAGCAATGTTGATTCCAGTGCTTTTTGTCAGCGTCTCTTGAACTTTGTGGGGGGTTTTGCCAAGAAAAGCCTTTGGCAGCTTGCCAAAGACATCAAAGGTTGGCGATAAGGCCGAGGGACTGGTTTTGAAGAATTTGTTGTGGACTAAGCTGAGAATGAATTAATTCTCAGCTGTTTTAATCAAATAAGTTTGTTCAGGACTGAATTGTGTTTGGTAATCACAACTTGGGCCTCGGTCACAACAAAGCCAAACAAGTTACAGCTTCCACACAAGCTGGGGGAAAAAAAAACATGTTGCTATCTCTAGTTACTATTTACATTTTTCTTCTAGCAAAGTGCATGCCCTCGGGCAACTCTGGAAGGTGTCAACATCGTTGACCTAAAATGCAAAACATCGGCAGGACCCGTCTTAGCATCCTTTCAACAGCAGAACTGTGTCGCTTGACATTTTTTATGGAGCAACCATCATTAGCTATTATCCTTTAGTTGGCTTCCCTCTTGAGGGTTTGGACAAGATGGGGTCACCAACTCCAAGAATACGTAGAAGGCAAATTATCTAGAAGTTCTTTAACAAGAGGATTGGAGGGTTCAATTTTATTAGGCAGCTTTGTGAAGAGTCACACAAGGGCTTTTAGAGCTCTGAATATATATTTTTTTCTCGTTTGATTGGTGTCCTGGTATTTCTTTGAGGACACTTGGAGTGATTAGTTTTACCTCTTGGCCCAATTATAAGGAAAAGTTCTCACAGCAGGGCTACAATCAACATCTGGATTACAGCAGTGGTGGGATTCAGATAATGTAATAACCGGTTCTCTGCCCTAATGATTTCTTCCAACAACCAGTTCACCAAACTGTTCAGAAAGTTAATAACCCTAAGTGGTGCGAACTGGCTGAATCCCACCACTCGATTACAGGGACAATTTTCTTCCAGAAGGTTTCACCAATAATACCTGTGGTCCGGGGGTGAGTTCTACTTACCTTTACTACCAGTTCGCAACGAGATCGCATGCGCAGATCGCCAATGATGACATCCAGGGTGGTGGGTGGGGCCTCCTGCCAGTTTTACTACCGGTTCTTGCGAACCGGTCTGAACCGGGGGCAACCCACCATTGCAGTGGTCCCATTTTCATTTTATTTTCTTCTGCTTTCACCCAAAGCTTCAAAAATTTCACAATTAAAAGTTCCCCATTCTGGCCAGTTTTGTTTTCCATCATTATCCCAAAATCTCTCTGTTTAGCAAAATTCCCTTGCTTCTTACTCATTCCAATTTGAACTGGGAGCTTTCCAGAATCCAAAGCCTGCAGAATTATTTTTTTTTCCTAAATAAACTCATTTGTATGGTTGTGAGAGGGAACAGTCCAACCGCTCCTGTGGTGATGTTGGCTGCTTTGAGCTGTGTCTTAGCTTTTCCTGTTGTCTGTACACAATTCTGTGGTTTGTGATCTATCTCATAAAATGGGTAACTTGAGGCTCTCCATCCCCACTCCATATCAATATACTCCTCCCAAAAATATGATCTGATTCTGCTCCATAGGACAAAGGATCCATAGGTGACCACACAGACAGGTGGACGGACCAATGGACAGGCAGACAGATGGGTGAACAAATAGACAAATGGACAGGCAGGTGGACAGAGAGTCAGATGGGTGGATGGGCAGAAGGACAGAGCGACAGACATACAGACTGACACATGCGTGGGACAGATAATGGATGGTTGGACAGGCAGGCAGATGGATGGATGGATGGGACAACTGACAGTATCAAAGGCTTCTGTGAGGTCAACAAAGACTGTGTAGAATTGCTCCTGACACTTCTCCTGAAATTGAAGCATGGCAAACAGCATGTCAACAGTCCCACAATCTCCGCGGAAGCCACACTGTGACTCTGGCGACAAGCCCAGCTCCAGATAGGTGGCCAAATGATTTTAGCATGACTCTTGCGAGGATTTTTCCGATGATGGAGAGCACAGCAAGATTCCTCAGTGGTTGTCCCATACTTGCTGATTGCCCTTCCTCTTGTAGAGATATACGATGGAAGCATCTTTAAATTCCTGAGGAATGGATCCTTTCTTCCCCCCGCCCAAAAAAAAATAATGATGAAAATAATTCACTGAATTTCTCTATAAATGAATTCTCCACAATATGTCTTCACTTGCTGAGATAGGCAGTTTTCAAAACCCATCAGCTACCTTCACCTGGCTTAGCTGGCTTGTGAAAACCATTGCCCAGAAGGTGGATATTATTATTATTATTATTATTATTATTATTATTATTATTATTATATTATTTAATCTTTGGTGAGATTCACAGCCTTTGAGGCTGGCTAATAGCTCAGCAGCTCAAGTCCTAACCACAGACCTAGGAACTGTTAAGGTATCGTCGGAGGATGTAAGCTGTTCCGAGTAAGGTGGTTTTTTGTAGAGTCAAAATGTTCAAGTCCGGTAAATTTAGAATTTCTAAATAGCGGGGTAGCCCTTTGGGGATTGCTCCAAGGGCTCCAATTACAATCAGGACAACACACAATTTCTTTTTCCACAGTCGCTCAACTTCAATTTGCAAGTCCCGGTACTTTGTGATTTTTTCTTGCTGCTTATCTTCAATCCGTGCATCCCCAGGTATTGCAATGTCAACGAACCATACTTTTTTTTCTTTTCAACTATTGTTATGTCAGGTGTGTTGTGGACCAAGTGCCTGTCCATCTGAATCCTGAAGTCCCACAAGATCTTGAGTTTCCCATTCGCTAAAACTTTCTCAACCTGATGTTCCCAGTGGCTTTTGCTGTACTCAAATCCAAACTTCTGGCACAATTTCCAGGGAATGATCTTAGCCATGCGGTCATGGCATTGCAGGTAGTCAGTTTGTGAAATTTTGCTGCACCCACTGATCAGGTGGTCGACTGTCTCAGTAATAATAATAATAATAATAATAATAATAATAATAATAATAATACATTTATTTGCAATGGTTTTTCCTATGGGGCAACGTGATAGCACTGTTCCAATATCTAAGGGATTGTCACAAAGAAGAGGGAGTCAACCTGTTCTCCAAAGCACTTGAAGGCAGAACAGGAAACAATGGGTAGAAACCAACCAAAGAGAGATCCAATCTGGAACTAAGAAAAAATTCCTGACAGTGAGAACAATTAATCAGTGGAATGGCTTGCCTCCAGAAGTTGTGAGTGATCCAGCACTGGAAGTTTTTAAGAAGAGAGAGGACAGCCATTTGTCTGGAATGGTATAGGGTCTCCTGCTTGGGCAGGGGTAGAAGGCCTCCAAGGTCCCTTCCAACTTTGTTATTCTGTTATTTGCCAGCTATTTTGCCATGGGGCTATTCTAGGCTACTCTCAGAGGTGGGGCTCCTGGGGATTCGCAGGGATTCGGGAGAACCTCTAGCTAAGATTCTGTGCAGTTTGGAGAACCCCCAAATCCCACTCCTGGCTGGCCCCGCCCACCCTGCCCCTCCCCTCCCAGGAGTCCCCACGCGACCCATTTTGGAAACAGGTAAGTACAGGGTGTGCGCAGAGGCTCGAGGAGGGCAAAAAACGGGCCTACCGGAAGTTTGAGAAGGCCGGAAACAGACGTGTTTCTAGCCTCCAGAGGGCCTCCGGAACCTGGGGAGGCTGTTTTCACCCTCCCAGAGGCTTGAGAAAAGCCTCCGGAGCCTGGGGAGGGCAAAAACACCCCGACTCCCGCCATGGTGCAAGAGGCCTACTAGGCCATGCCCCCGCCCACCCAGCAACCAGGCAGAGAGCCCCTTGCTAAAATGTTTGAAGCCCACCCCGGCTACTCTACTCATATTGTTGCATGTAAACAGCGACTTGGAGCCATAGATAAGAGCCGAGCGCCAGGTGGGACCAAAGGACAAATTCTCCTGCCAAAGGCGATACGGTACCCATCCTTGATACCCCATACCAGAGGTGGGTTTCAGCAGGTTCTGACCAGTTCTGGAGAACCGGTAGCGGAAATTTTGAGTAGTTCGGAGAACCGATAGTAAAAATTCTGACTGGCCCCACCCCCATCTATTCTCTGCCTCCCAAGTCCCAGCTGATCGGGAGGAAATGGAGATCTTACAATATCCTTCCCCTGGATTGGGGACGGAATGGAGATTTTACAGTATCCTTCCCTTGCCATGCCCACCAAGCCACGCCCACAGAACCGGTAGTAAAAAAAATTGAAACCCACCACTGCCCCATATCTCCCATGGTTGTTCCTATCTCCCCCTACCAGACCTTCTTCCCCGTCTCTCCAATTTCAGAGACACCTGAGACAATGATAGACACCTGAGATTAGCTGGATCAGGAATAAACAAGCATGACTCACTACCTTGCTACCAGCCAATTATTAGATCTTCTTTCCCGAACGTTGCAAGGTGTTTCAACTTCCAAAAATGTCAATAGAAAGGGGAACAAAACAAAAAACAAAACAAAACAAAAAATAGGAGAGAAATGTTTGCAGAAGATGCTTTGAAAACATCTTTCTGGCTGTACACACACACCTACAGGACAGAAGAACCAATTCAAAAACACAATGGAAGCCTGCCCCAGATCTAAAACAATCCCAAATTGAAATATATATATTTTTCCTCTCGCTGCGGATTCCAGCGAACTAGGCTAAAACAATACCAAAACATTCCTGAACCCTAATTGTTATGTACTGTATAAGGAGTGAGCCATAGGCTTCACTCAGGTCCTCCAAAACAACGGGAAAATACTTGAAGCTCATTGGTTAAGCTGTCTGGCAGCCCTCTCTAAAAGGGGACACTGCCAGACAAGCAGGTTGTTGGTCTACTAATAAAGAGCTGTTGTCCTTGAAAGAGCTGTGTCTGTTTCTTTCATCTTCGAATCTAACACTAATTATGCTCGGCGTGGCGATAAATATTTAAGTTAACATCATAAAGGCGTGCAATTTGAAAGAATACTTTGCCTGGCAGTGAGCAGAGAAAATGCTGTGACTTGAAAGTGGAAAGAAAATTTAACTTCACGTTGTTTCCCAAGAAGCAGAGAGAGAAAGGGAGACCTATGAGAAACGGGTCCAAAAAGGAAGTTCAGGAAAAAAAACCCTACCAGTGACAGATCAGTAGGAAGTCAGCATTGCGAAGTCCTTGAAAATTTTTATTGTGTACATATAAATATATCCAGAATGCAGCCACGCAAGCTATCGTGGGTGCGCCTAGATATACCCACATTACACCAGTTCTCCACGAGATGAACTGGCTCCCTATTGGTCTCCGGGCACAATTCAAGGTGTTGGTTATTACCTTTAAAGCCCTACATGGCTCAGGGCCAGGTTATCCTCGAGACCGCCTTCTGCCGCATAGCTCCCAGTGACCGGTAAGATCCCACAGAGTTGGTCTCCTCCGGGTCCCGTCAGCTAAACAATGCCAGCTGATGGGCCTACGGGAGAGGGCCTTCTCTGTGGCTGCCCCGGCTCTCTGGAACCAGTTACCTCCTGAGGTCCAGACCATCCCCACCCTATTGGCCTTCCGAAAAGCGGTAAAGACCTGGCTTTTCCGGCAGGCCTGGGGCCGTTGATCTCACTATTGCGATCTTGTGAGATCCGGCCATGAATGGTGTGAATGGGCTTTTAATGTTTTAATTTTTAAATGTTTTTTATAATGGTTTTTTAAATGCATTGTAAGCTGCCTTGAGTCTTCGGGGAAAGGCGGCATATAAATTGAACTAATAAATAAATAAATATTGAACACAGTGCAATTGTCCTGGCATTCCACTTGCCATGAAACAAAGGTGAAAACAAACTAACATACGTACTATTTTAAACAGTGCTAGTGCTGTACAGTTATTTCTGACCATCGTATTCTAGAACAGCGGTCACCAAATTTTGATGGTCTGCAGAAAAATTATTTGCATTTTTATATTGCATTAAATCAGGGGTCCTATGGCCCCTGGGACAGATACATGCAATGAACATTTGTGTTGCTGCAGAGAGTCTCCCCCTTCGGGGTCTTTTTGTGGGGGTCAGAGGGGGTCAGAAATTCCAACTTGGGGTCTGCTTCGGCCTCCTGGTGTGGGGCTTTGGGTGAAGGCTGGAGGGAAGTGCCGCTGGTGGCGAAGAGCTGGAGGGCCTCATTCCAGTGGGACTGTCTCATGACCTGGAACTGGCTGACCATCTCAGCCCGCTGAGCCTCCAGGTGCCAATACCTGGCCTTGAACTCCCGCAGGTCTTCCCTCTGCTTGGAAAGCCTATGCTCGTAGTCCTCAGTGAGGTGCTTCCAGGGGAAGGTTACTACAAAATCCCCATTCCCTCCCCACTCCTGGGGAAAGGTTATTGCAAAATCTCCATTCCCACCGCACTCCGGGACCAGCCAGAGGTGATATTTGCCGGTTCTCTGAACTGCTCAAAATTTCCACTACCAGTTCTCCAGAACCTGTCAGAACCTGCTGGATTTCACCCTTGCTCATAGCTCAATATTTAGGCTCTTTTCCAGCTCAAAAGTCTGTTATTACTCCCTCCCTTGGCTTACATTGAGTATTGGCTCTCTTTGCAAACATGAAGCTCAGTCAGTTGACTCACCTCCATTCACCAGCACTGCACAACTCAGGAGCGACTGAATTATTGATGTGCTGATGAATTTTTACACTCTTTTTCTGCTGGCTAGTTAATCCCTTGGAAAGCAATTCATTCCTATAGCACAGATCGCTAGAGGATGTTACCGAAGAAGACCGAACTAAAGTATTTATTGGTGATTCAGTCTAATTCCAGAAAGTTAATTGGGCAAGCCAATTAACACTCTTCTGTTTGCACCATAATGATGTTCTCTCACCCTTAATCTGAATCAATCAAAACTGTCAGGTGTTTTCCATGACAAAGCCAGAAGGTTTCCAGAAAAGCGTTATTTCTGTTAACCGATCTCCCTTTTTGGTTTTAAAACGAAAGCTTGGAGGACTTACGAAATGAAGAAAAGGTTGACTTACGCTCAAGTTAAGACGGCCCTGCCTTCCATAAGCCCCTTCTTGATATTTATTTATTTATTTATTTATTTATTTATTTATTTATTTATTTATTTATTTATTGGTTTGATTTATATGCCGCACTTCTCCGGAGACTCAGGGCGGCTTACAATGCGTTAAGCATCTTTCCTGTCCTGTTTTTCCTATCTGCACTGTCTTTTCTGCCTCTTCTTTTATATTTTATCTTTGTCTTAATTACACTCTAGATCAGGCGTCACCAACCTTTCGGATCTCAGGGACCACTAAATTCATAATTTTAAATCCGTAAACCACTAATATGATCTGCCTAATGACCAGCTGGGTGGGTGTGGCTAGGTGGTCATGTGACTGGGTGGGTGTGGCCAGCTCAATGTCACTCACATCGAGGGGTGCCTCACCCCTCCCCTCCCAGCCACTCCTTGCCTCCCCGCCCGGGCTCCTTAGGGCCCCAACAGGAAGCAGTTGTTGGAACTAAGCAGCCACCACGAGAAAGAGTTGGCAAAACAGCTCAGTTCAAATTGGATCTGACAGAGAAGGAGGCTCAGCAGAAGCATCTCACTGAGGACCATGAGCATAGGCTTTCCAAGCAGAGGGAAGACCTGAGGGAGTGCAAGGCCAGGTACCGGTGCCTGGAGGCTCAGCAGGCTGAGATGGTCAGTCAGTTCCAGGCCATGATGCAGTCCCACTGGAACAAGGCCCTCTGGCTCTTCGCCACCAGTGGTGCTTCCCTCCAGCCTTCGCCCAAAGCCCCACACCAGGAGGCTGAAGCAGACCCCAAGTCGGAATTTTTGTCCCCCTCCGACCCGCATAAAAAGACACCAAAAGGGGAGACTCTCTGCAGCAAGAGAAATGTTCATTGCACATTTCTGTCCCAGTGACCGTAGGACCCCTGATTTAATGCAATATAAAAAATGAAAATAATTTTTCTGTGAACCGCTAAAAGTTTTCTCGTGGACCACCAGTGGTCCACAGACCACCAGTTGGGGACCGCTGCTCTAGATTAGGGGTGTCAAACTCGATTTCTTTGAGGGCCTCATCAGGGTTGTGTTTGAACTTGGGCGGTCAGGGTGGGCATGGGCAGCTCGACATCACTCATGTCGGGGGCACCTGTGGCAGCCCGAGCACTCTACCAGCAAAAACGGACTCCCAACCTCCGTTTCCTGCTGCAATGTCCTCCTGCAACCTTCTGTCAGGGAAAACGGAGCTTGGGAGGGCCACACGCTGCCCTCTCGAGCTCCGTTTTCACTGGCAGAGGCACTGCAGGCTGGTCCTTCACTGTCTTCAGGGCGGGCCCGCAGGCCAGATCTAAATACCCAGTGGGCCAGATTCGTCCCGCAGGCTTTGAGTTCAACACCCCTGCTCAAGATCATTCCATGTTTCTCTTTGGCTTCTGTGAAAATCTTTAATAAAAAACCGTATGCCTCTAAAAAGAAATATTCCCTTTTTCTTAAAAACGAACGGAGAAAGAACAGTTGCTGTCCTCAATATTTCGGTAGGAAAAAAAAATATTTCTGGGGTCTTCGAAGGAACGTCTCATCTCTCATTTAGCGCATCCCGTGTAGCACGCACACAATTCGAGCGATGCTATTTTGCCTGCAAAAGCCAGCAACATGCCGGAAACCCTGGAGAAAACTCTATAGGAGTCGATTAATCAACTAGAGATGACCTCCGATCTGAAAAGCACAGCGTGGAGTCCTTGACCATACACAGAAGCTGCAGAAGAGGCGCCACAAGAGAGCCAACAATGGTATTGATTGCCTGCAAACTCAACTTAATATCCTTAGCAGGAATCCCTCCTAAGAAGTAATTAACTTCTTTAACAAATACAGCTTTGGTCTAAACAATCAGCAGGTGATCGGTTCAATTTGCCCATAAATTAAATGGATCGATATCCTCCCCTTAAATATAAATCTGTCTCTTTAAAACGAACTATGGAAATGCTTATCCATTCCAGCTTAGGAGTAAAGGGAAAGGGGAGGTGGGGAGGGCAGAGTGGTACTAATTATTAGACTGACAATCCATCTACTGTCACTGCTCGTTCTTGCAGGAGGCAGGAAATGGCTCTGAGAACAAGACAAAGCGAAGGTTTCTCAGGATGGGGAATTCTGCATTCTGCAGCCAGGGTTTCGTTTGTTCGGATTCTCTCAGGAGGACTGCAATTCAACTTAGAGCACAATCCGTTTTCAATCCTCCATGTTAAAAGCCAAGATTTCATCAGCATAAGGGAATCATCATCATCTCCTCCTCCTCCTCCTCCTCCTCCTCCTCCTCCTCCTCCTCCTCCTTCTCCTTCTCCTCCTCACAAAAAAGTGGGAAGGATCTTTTCCTTCTCCTTCTCCTTCTCCTTCTCCTTCTCCTTCTCCTTCTCCTTCTCCTTCTCCTTCTCCTTCTCCTTCTCCTTCTCCTCCTTCTCTTCCTCTTCCACTTCCTCTTCTTCTTCCTCCTCTTCTTCCTCTTCTTCCTCCTCCTCTTCCTTCTTCCCCTTCTTCCCCTTCCTCCTCCCACTTTCCCTCTTCTTCTTCCCCTTTCCCCTTCCCCCTCTCCCTCTCCTTCCCCTTCTTCCCTTCTCCTCTTCCTCCTTCTCCTCCTTCCCCATTAGTTTCAGATGAAGCTGTTTCAAAGTTGATCCTGCCCAAAGGTTCATGAATGTGGAGTTCTTGGTGCTCTCCAGCGGTGGGTTTCATATAATTTTACCACCGGTTCGCCACACACCGAAAATGTGAGCATACGTCTTCCGCGCATGCGTGAGGCCTTCCATGCATGCACTTTGCTCGCGCACGCTAAATAGGACGGCATAGCACCGGGGCGGGGCCCACCTGTAGGTTGCCGCTACCAGTTCGCTCAAACCGATCCAAACCGGCTGAATACCACCAGTGGTGCTCTCCGAGTTTGGGGATTGATTCAAAGACATTTCATTACTCAACTAAGTAACATCAGTGCTAGGAAGAGTTCAGAGCTGCTTTGGGACCTGTCAACACAGAAGACCCCAGTCAGTCCTCTGATTTATTTATTTATTTTAAACCAAGCAGGTTGTGACCTTCTGCATGGCTGGTGTGTGGCCAAAAAGGAATCTAGTCATTTATCTGGGACCTAGAGGTCTGCAACCTTAAGCACTCAAAGAACCATTTGGACCTGTTTCCCACAGAAAAGAAAACACCAGGAGCCACAAAACCTGGGTGGGCATGGCCAACTCGATGTCACTCACTTCCATCAGTTACATGACCGCCCCAGCCACGCCTACCCAGCGGGTCATTAGGGCAGAAAACCAGTTGTTAAAAAACACCGGGAACCACAAAATCCTTTTGACATATTTCTCTCTCCCCTCCCTCCCCCCCTCTCTCTCCCTCTCTCTCTGTATCTCTCTGTCTCTGCCCTGGCTGCTTCTCCATCCCCTGCCATCGCCCTTACCATCTCAGGCCAGGCAAGGAGTGACTGGTAGGGGAGTGCGAGGGGCGGGGCCAGCCAGTGGTAGGATCACCCGACAGGGAGTCACAGCAAAGGGCCCAAAGAGCCACATGTGGCTCCGGTTGCTGACCCCTGATCTAGGGCAAACCAATGGGGGCATAGAGGAGAAGAAACCCTCAGTTTGTATTCACCTGGGTGACCACCAGGTGGGAGCACATTTCATTTCTTTGCTGCCATCTAAGGGTCATCCACATGTGGAGTCCATGGTGCTCTCTGAGCTTGGCTGCTTGCTTGCAGACGTTTCCTTACCCGGCTGGGTAACATCATCAATGTTAGCTAGCATGGGAATTGCTCCAGGGGTGGGCTGCTGGGGGTTCGGGAGAACCTCTAGCTAAGATTCTGTGCAGTTCAGAGAACCTCCAAATCCCACTCCTGGCTGGCCCCTCCCACCCCGCCCTGCCCCTCCCAGGAGTCCCCACAGGCCCGTTTTGGATGCAGGTAAGTGCAGGGTGTGCGTGGGGGCTCAGTGAGGGTGAAAAACAGGCCTACTGGAAGTTTGGGAAGTTCCAGAGGGTCTCCAGAGCCTGGGGAGGTCATTTTCACCCTCCTGAAGGCTCGAGGAAAGCCTCTAGAACCCGGGGAGGGCAAAAACACCCCTCCCACCATAGTGGAGGAGGCCCACCATGGCCATGCCCACCCAGCAACCGGGCAGAGAACCCCTTGCTAAAATTTTTGAAGCCCACCCCTGAATTGCTCCCTGTTTATATACAGTAGCTTGTCAGTGTGGGTTTGGTTTTAACCTTGGAAGTTCCTTAACTTGGCTGTTGTTTACCGCTTGGTTTATTTGTCTGGTTCCAACAGAAGAGAATATCTGTAGCTCGGGGTTGAACTGTGGAGTCCTTGGTGCTCTCTGAGCTTGGTTGTTTTCTTGCAGACATTTCATTACCCCACTAATGATGGCTGGAGAATTCCGGGACTTGAAATCCACACATCTCCAATTTGCTGAGGTTGAGAAAAACACTGCATTAGAACTTCACAGGGATTCGAGACTCTTTATATCGTAATGAATTGCACAGACATTTTTAAAAAAAATTAAAAAACCCACACATGAGAAATCTGCAATGTTTATCTTGCTAGTTTCCCCTTATCACTCTTGTTCGTTTAAAAGGGCCTCTTTAAAATGCTGTGCGCTGGTACAGAGCTACTTTTTATGCATCCAAGATTTCCTTTGGGCTGGTGAATGATTACGGGTGGCAGAATGAGAAAGTTTGTTTCCTGCTTGAGCCGGCTCTCTTTTCAGAGGCTTGATGTCCGGATGGGGAATAACAATTCATTGCTCAAACATCGCTGTTGTCTTCTATTCTACTTGTTTTATGCACTCAAATCTCCAGCTGAGCCCAAAGTTCACAAATAAAGAGCTGCACCTTGAATGTGGAGACAAAAGAGAGGCCAAGCCTGATCCTCACCACCCCCCAAATTGGATTTCCTCTATTTTATTTATTTTGGGTCACGGGATGGGATTATGTATCCATTTTGGAGAAAAGTTGGGAAGATCCATATATGAACCCATCACAGAGTGTCTGTTGTGACCTAGGCTTACTGAGTCATTACAAGACACGATTAGTCCCAAATAAACCTATTTTATTGTAACAGCTGAGAATTACGTTCATTCCCAGCTGAGTCCCGATTAGTTGCAAAACAAGTCCTTTGGAAGAAGTCCTTCGGGATAATCACCAACCTTTATCTTCTTTGGCACCCTGCCAAAGGCCTTACTTGGCAAAGCCCCACGAAGTTCAGAAACAAACAAGAGATGCTGACTGGAAACAGAGTTAGCAATGTTGTTTTTCTGCAAAAAGGCCCAAGTGCCTTTGTTTCTCTTTTAAGCCTTATGGGTGGGGCAAATCATCTCCTGGCCTTACTCCTGAGTTGTCCCTTTTGCTTTAGCTGCTCTTGCCTTCTGGCAGCTCTGTGCATGTGTGCACTAGGAATAGGCTCTTCCTGCTCCTCTGTCTCTCTGCTGTCCGACTCTGGGGGCTCCAGATCACTCCCAGATGGCACTGGCCCCATCTCTGCCTCTGACGCAGCGCTCTCATTCGGGCCTTCCCCAGACTCCAGGACTGGCCCATGTTCCTCCCCAGCCTCCTCACTGTCCAACTCCGCTGCCAGCTCCACAGACTGCTGGTGGACCACAACAGTTTCAGGATTGTCCCAGCTTGGGCATTTAGGAAAGAAAAACCCTCGACTCCATTCACAGCGAAAGGTATAGTCTTACTAAAGCCAAGCGGTTACAGCGTAAGCAAAGCCAGATATGAATATTCCCGTGCAAACACAGTGATTTTCCCTTCTCCCAGGCCCTCCCCCTTTGGTCATTTCATTAATGTCCAGTGGTATTGAAACTAGGTGGTTTGGTAACAGTTGTAAAGTTTGGCATTTCTTTGGTGCGCGTTTGCATTCCGTTCTCACGCCTGTATCCTTGAATCTTTGGCTCTTGTCTCAAGATGGCACCTCTGGTTCCTGTTATCTCCCCAGCCTGTATTCCCCTGCTTTCCCCTCCCTCTCCCCACTTTTTATGTCAGGATGCCATCAAAGTGAAGCAAGGCTGAAACAGTGTAATGGCGGATCTGACCCAGAGGATGGAAGACTTGCTGTGACTTGTATCAGAGGAATGAGCTGCTCATAGGCATTGCTCATGGATGGACGTTATGTGTTTGTTCATATGTGTTTGTATGCACCTAGAAGTCAGTCTTGATTCCTGGCAATTGCCTGGATAAGTCCCTGAATGATCTTCAGGAGTGGTTGGTCCTTGCTGTCTTCTTCCCAGGGCTGAGACAGGACTGGCCGAAGCTCACCCAGCTGACTTCATACCTAAGGAAGGACTAGAACAGTGATGGTAAACCTTTTCGGCACCGAGTGCCCAAACTGGAACTCGTGTGCATGTGTGTGCATGTGCACACGTGTGTGCGCCGGAGCACCAGAAACCTGAAGACCAGCTGGCCAGAACACACACATGCACATGCATTTTGGTTTGGGCGCTCAATGCCAAAAAGGTTCGCCACCACTGCTCTATACCATTTCAGATTTTTGGCCCCAAAATGGCCCAAAAAACGCCCGGAAAATGCCCCGGAAAACAGCCCAAAAAACAGCCTGAAAAACAGCCTGAAAACACACTGAAAAATTCCTGAAAAACACCTCGGAAAATGGTGTGGGTTTTGGCCATTTTTTTTGGCCATTTTCAAGCCATTTTCTAGTGCTCCAGCATCCGCAAAGACCAGCTGGCTGGAACACACATATGCACGTGCATTTTGGTTTGGGCACTCGGTGCCAAAAAGGTTCGCCATCACTGCTCTATACCATTTCAGATTTTTGGCCCAAAAACAGCCTGAAAAACGACCTGAAAACGGCCGAAAAAACAGCCTAAAAATGGCCCAAAAAACAGCCTGGAAACAGCCTGGAAACAGCCTTGAAAATGGCATGTTTTTTGCCATTTTTTGGGCTGTTTTCAGGCCGTTTTCTGGTGCTCTGGAATCCGCAAAGACCAGCTGGCTGGCACGCACATGTATGCCGGGAACCAAAAGACCCAGTTTGTGGGGGCAATAAGCTGACTTTGTATAAATATACAAAAGTATGAAGGCTATTGCTTAGCGCATTGTAAGCCACCCTGAGTCTCCAGAGAAGGGCAGCATATAAATCAATTTTTTTTTAAAAAAAAAAAGAGCAGCTGGCGATGGCGTATGTGCCCACAGAGAGGACTCTGTGTGCCAGATCTGGCACGTGGGCCATAGGTTCACCATCTTGGGACTAGAACTTACAGCCTCCTGATTTCTAGTCTAGTGCTTTAGCCACTATGCCAGACTGGTTCTCCATATTACATTGTAAAAATTTATTTCTGTTCTCTGTCCTTTGATCATATTTCACAATAATGGGACCTCAAACAAGATCTCTCTATACATATATATGTCCCTAGAGAGTGGACTTGAAAGTCAGAAAGTTCTCTAAAACTTAAAAAGAACATCGTGGCTGCAGACTCCACTTCGACATTGTATAATTATTCTAGCAATTATACTGTTTATTTATGACGTGTTTCCTTCTCTCCCCCCAACCTTCCCCCAGCTTTAGATTTTCTGAAGGTGAATAATTAGCTGAATAAATGTCAAGATGTAATGCGTTTCCTTCAAGTGTACTTCAGATTTGATGACCTACAGCTGCAAAACGTGGAACAAGAAATAATAAGTGGAGAAACTTTGAATAACACGATGTGTGATGGAAAGGTGAGTCTTAACGATCTCATTCAGAGACCAAACTCATAAATGACTAGACTGGTGTTTTTTCAACCTTGGCAACTTGAAGATTTGTGGACTTCAATTCCCTGAATTCTCCAGCTATCACACAATCTCCTAAGATATAATACCTATCCAAGATTAACATTAACTACATCAAGGATGTTGGGTGCTGGTATCTCCTAGGTCTTTAACTTGGTCAAAGAGGTAACATGCTAAGAAAGTTCAAAACATTCTTAAAGAATGTTTGTAATCCGCCCTAAGTCTCCGGAGAAGGGCGGCATAAAAATCAAATTAAAAAAAAAAAGATCCATCTCATCCTGGGCACCCTTTTTTTTTTTTAACTATTACCATCTGGCAGACGGTACAGGTCAATAAAAACAAAGACAAATAGGCTGAAAAACATCTTCTCTCCCAGGGCAATAACCATATTGAATTCTACAGTATAGTGCAATATTGAGTTTTCAATTTCAATTATATAGAATGTAAAGGATGTATGTTTGTGTTTTTATTTTTATAGTTATAATGTACACTGAAGATGGCATTTAATTTCATTGTACCATGTGCAATGACAATAAAGTAAACTATAAACTAATGTCCCTTCCGACTCTTTGATTCAGGACTAGAGTTGAGAAACTTTGAGGGGAAGAGCAGGTCCCATCCAACGCAATTGCATTGAATGGATGTAAAAAGGATGCTCAGGTGTTTGAAGGGAACTGTGAATTTGGGTCTTCAAATACAGGTCTCTGAAGAATTAAAGTTGAAACGCTACGTCGATAGTGATTATACAAATGATGTAAAAACCAGAAAGTCCAATTCTGGGATTGTGGTATTGGTTGGAGGGGCTTTAATAGGTTGGAAGTCCAGGAAGTAAATAACTGTCGCCATTTCAATTGTGCAGGCAGAATTTATTGCTTTGTCTGAACTCTGTTCAGAGGTAACCTGGTATGTACAGCTGTTACAGGATTTAAATGTAAAGGTAAATGAAGCTGTAACAGTGTATAAAGATAATGCTGCCTGCATATAAATGGCAACAGGTGACAGAGTAAAGAATAGAAGCAAGCGTGAGGACATTAAATATTGTAATGTCAGGGAAGCCGTAAAATGTAAATTGATTAGCTTGCTTCACTGTTCTTCAGAGGAGAATTTGGCAGACATAATGACCAAGCCATTGGGTGGAGTACACCGTGGGAAGAATATTAAGTTAACTGGCTTTATGTCTCCTCCAGTCATGAAGGGAGGAGTGTAAGAATATTCATGACTGGGAAGGCATGGTAACAAGGTCGGCCAATGAATAGGGATAGCAACTAAGTCAGCCAATTGGGAGCAGAGGGATACTGGAGACAGGGCACGTCTTAGTCTGCAGCTTCTGATTCTGTGCAGAGAAATGAAACTGAAACCAGTGTGTGTTAAGCTCTGAGCTTTGAAGCTGTGTGTGTGTGAACTTGTCTGCAGATCTGAGCTGAAATGAAACTGTGAATCTGCTGTTGGCATTGTAAACTTACTTCATATATTATTGTGTATATAAAGAAGTTAATGAATCCTGCTGCATCAGTTTATTATTTTACTTTACTTTACTTTACTTTACTTTACTTTACTTTACTTTACTTTACTTTACTTTACTTTACTTTACTTTACTTTACTTTATTTTATTATTTATTTCATCATGCATGTATTTTATGACAGATACAAGTGTAAACATAATTATAAATACATGAAAAGGATACGAATAAAAAAAACATTAGGACAGGGACAGTAGGCACACTGGTGCGCTTATGCACGCCCCTTACAGACCTCTTAGGAAAGGGGTGAGGTCAACAGTAGACAGTCTAAGATTAAAGTTTTGGGGATTTGGGGAAGAAATCAGGAGTCCTGGTGGCGCAGTGGACTAATTCACTGTTATTAAGATCAGCTGCTTGCAATTATTGCAAGTTCAAATCCCACCAGGTTCAAGGTTGACTCAGCCTTCCATCCTTTCTAAGGTAGGTGAAATGAGGACCCAGATTGTGGGGGCAATAAGCTGACTTTGTATAAATATACAAAAGTATGAAGGCTATTGCTTAATGCACTGTAAGCTGCCCTGAGTCTCCAAAGAAGGGCGGCATATAAATCAAATTTAAAAAAAAAAAAAAAAAGAAAAAAAGAAACCACAGTCAGGTAGTGCATTCCAGGCATTGACCTCTCTGTTGCTGAAGTCGTATTTTCTGCAGTCTAGTGTGGATCGGTTTACCATGAGTTTGTATCTATTGTGTGCTCTTGTATTGTTTCGGTTGAAGCTGAAGTAGTCATTGGCCGGTAGGACATTGTAGCAGATGATTTTATTTATTTATTTGTTTGTTTGTTTGTTCAACTTGTATGCCGCCTTTCTCCGAAGACTCAAGGCGGCTTACAATGCATTTAAAAACCATATATAAAAACATTAAAAATTAAAACGTTAAAAACAATTAAAACCCATTCACACCATTTATGGCCGGATCTCGCCAGATCGCAACAGCGAGATCAACGGCCCCAGGCCTGCCGGAAAAGCCAGGTCTTCACCGCTTTTCGGAAGGCCAATAGGGTGGGGATGGTCTGGATCTCAGGAGGTAATTGGTTCCAGAGAACTGGGGCAGCCACAGAGAAGGCCCTTCCCCGCGGGTCCGCCAGCCAGCACTGTTTAGCTGATGGGACCCGGAGGAGACCAACTCTGTGGGATCTTACCGGTTGCTGGGAGCTATGTGGTAGAAGGCGGTCTCGAAGATAACATGGCCCTGAGCCATGTAGGGCTTTAAAGGTAATAACCAACACCTTGAATTGTACTATGTACTTTGCTTAGGTCAGACCGAAGCATTTATCTGTGTGTGCTTCTGGATTTATTTTTATTTTTTTGCAACAAACTCTGACACTCTCCAAGCCAGATAAGGTCTGTGACTGTAAATTCTCCCTTGAAAGACTTTGCTGGGTGTGAATGAGAGGAATTCACTGTAACTTAATAAAAAGGGGTTTTTGTCGGGACAAGGAGTTTGCTTCCTGCTCTTGGGAAGCCTAGGCCAGAACAGCTTTTCCCTGAAATCTGGGCACCTAAGAAACTTTTAATATAATGTATAGAAAGGATGGAACAATTCCACACGCATCCTATCTTCCACTTCATGGCATGGTCCAGCCTGTTGTGGCTCCGGCCCCCGAGCCCATCGTATCGGAAGAAGAAGGCTCCGAACATGAAGGAGAGGAGCTGGCCAGGCCTCCCTCTCCCGGCCCCTCCTCTCTGGCAATTCCTCAGGTGTCGGCTGAAGGAGAGGAGATTGGCCAGGAGCCAGGTGTCTCCGATCTGTCGGAGAGTGATGAGGGAGACAAGTTGTGGCTGGAGCCATGCCAGCGTCGGCGTGCTAAACGGTCACAGCAGATGAGGAGGCGTGCCAGAGATTGAGCTGAGTCACTGGACCACACCCCACAGGCTATATAAGGGAGGGTGATGGCCATTCCAGCTCTGTGATGGACAAAGCAAAAACTCTGGCGAGTCACTTGCACTTTTGGACGAACATCTGTTGTGGATTTCTGTTGCTGGACTACTTCAAACTGTCTGTATTTCTGTGTTATCTGGTGAAGGGACAACCCCTCCTTCTTGAAGTAAAAGCTCTTGGCAGGCAGCTGCTGCGTTGCTGCCAAGTTTTGATAACGAACCTTTGACTGTTTTGAAACAATTATTTAACCCTTTGGGGTGGGTGTTTGTGCGTGTGGGAGACGGGGACAGAACACAGCCGGAGACAGATTGGGGGAGCTTGCTGAGGGTGCTGCTCAGATCTTAACAGGTCTCTTTGTAGTTTTAGTATGTTCGCACAATCATAGAGAGGAATTGTTTTTATGGAGATTCTCGTCATCCAGGTCATGCTTGCCCCAAAGATGTTTTTTTCAAAAGGCAACTGGACTTTCCTTGGTTTTATTCCTTGAACACATTGAAGCTTGAACAGAACTGAACTGAAGAAGGATTTCTTCTGAGAACCGAAGACGTTTCTTGGATGAGAAGCAAAATGTTTTCAAGGGAAAAGAAACTAAGAGGACTCCACTTGCCTTTTGAAAAAGCACCTTTGGGATGGCAAGGAACTGTGGCCCTTTAAGGATCCATTTCAAAGGCTTAAGACTGGTTGTTGTTGTTGTTGTTGTTGACAAGAATGCGAACAGATCTCTCCCTAGAATTGTGAAGGCTCCTATTTGTAGAAACAAAGGTAACGTCCTTTTCAGAACTCCGAAAACTTTTCTCATTGGTGGATCCAATAGTATGCTAATGAGACCTGGAAAAGGGATCATCACGGTCAACAAACAGCATCTTGGAACTGCCATTTTGAATTTGAAGAAAGATGGATGTGTAAGATCACAACCACATTGTGTGGCATTCAAATCTGGCACACATAACCCAGATTTCTGGAAGGAGAAATAGTCATAGCAATAGCACTTGAGATTTATATCCCGCTTCGCGGTGCTTTACAGCCCTCTCTAAACAGTTTACAGAGTCAGCCTCTTGCCCCCAACTATCTGGGTCCTCATTTTACCGGCCTCGGAAGGATGGAAGGCTGATCAACCTTGAGCCGATCAGGATCGAACTGCTGGCAGTGGCAGAATTAGCCTGCAATATTGTATTCTTTTATATATATATATATATATTTCTGTCGAAGCACCTGGTCTACCACAATATGAGAGGGAGCATACTGCTTCCCTTTTGCCTTTCAGCTCCAATCCAGGAGCCCTCAAACAGTCGTATTCACGACAAACCATTTTATACTAAATTTATATTTGCTGATAAAGAAATAAAGGGAGACTAGTCTCCCTTTATTTCTTTATCAGCAAATATAAATTTGATAGATAGATAGATAGATAGATAGATAGATAGATAGAT
Source organism: Ptyas mucosa (assembly GCA_012654045.1). Lineage (NCBI taxonomy): Eukaryota > Metazoa > Chordata > Lepidosauria > Squamata > Colubridae > Ptyas > Ptyas mucosa. Next base: position 6,009,885 of record WNWU01000025.1, read on the forward strand.
AAATAGATATAGATATAGATATAGATATAGATATAGATATAGATATAGATATAGATATAGATATAGATATTTTGTTTATTTATTTATTTATTTATTTATTTATTTATTTATTTATTTATTTATTGGTTCGATTTATATGCCACCCTTCTCCGGAGACTCAGGGTGGCTTACAATGCATTAAGCAATAGCCTTCATACTTTTATATATTTATACCTGCTTAGTAGGGTTTTCGGGGCCCCCAAGTGGTGTTCTTTTTTTTTTATACAAAGTCAGTTTATTGTCCCCACAATCCGGGTCCTCATTTTACCTACCTCGGAAGGATGGAAGGCTGAGTCAACCTTGAGCCTGGTGAGATTTGAACTTGCAGTAATTGCAGGTAGCTTGTGCTACTTAATAGCACTTTAGTCTGCTGCGCCACCAAGGCTCAAGTATAGATATAGATATATACACTTTTTAAATATACATCCATATTGTGTGTGGACAGAATTGGTTCTGGGTATCATTCATATTAACCCAATTTGCAGTAATAATATTAATAATCTCTACAAACAAAACAAAAAATGTCTAACTCCTCATCCTTATCTCTATTTTCATCTATATCTTTCTTGTTCAATCTAAACATTTATCTATTACGTACAGGCAAAGTTGGTTCTGGGTATCATTCATATTAATCCAATTCACGCTAACAATGTTAGTAATCTCTATCACATTTATCAAATTTAAGTAATCCTCATGTTATTTAAACATATCTCTGCAACACTGCAGTCTAACCACTGCGCCACCAGGGCTCCTAATAGCAATAGCACTTAGACTTATATACCACTTCACAGTACTTTACAGCTCTCTCTAAACGGTTTACAGAGTCAGCCTCTTGCCCCCAACAATCTGGGTCCTCATTTGACCCACCTTGAAAGGATGGACGGCTGAGTCAGCCTTGAGCCTGGTGAGATACGAACTGCCAAATTGCAGGCAGCCGGCACTCAGCAGAAGTAGCCTGTAGTACTGCACTCTAACCACCGCGCCACTGTGGCTCATGGTGATAATGATCCATTCAGGCTATCACTCTGTGGTGCCTACAAACCTGAAATTACATTGCGTAAATTACAAATACATAAATTACAGGGCAGTGCAAAAGTAAGCCTCTAGAAGGCTTCCTGATGGTTACAGTTGATTAAGGAAGCAAGTATTTCAGCTTCATAATCCCTTGCTATTAAGCAAGACCAGCTGAGGGTTAAGGAAAGGGAGTTTGCAATGAATGAAGGACGACAGGTTGCCTTCCCTACCTAGAGAAATTATTAAATCTGCAGACTGTCTAGGAAGTCTTTGCACCTCACAAAAAACAGTGATGAAACGATCGAATGGCAAAATTGTGTTGTTCCATAGGTGGCCCCAAATTGGAGTTGCAATAATACTGATTGCACTTGTGTTATTTCAGATAAAAGATGCCTTGATTAATAGCAATCAGTCACCATACAAAATTGTGTGTCGGTATTTATATGCATCTTACCCTTTTTCTGTGATTTTTTTGGGGGGGCAAAGAATGTCCAAGGTGTAACTTGGAAGAAGTAAGTCCTAGGTCCATGATGGCGAACCAAAGAGTAGAGTAGAGTAGAGTAGAGTAGAGTAGAGTAGAGTAGAGTAGA
>WNWU01000025.1:6012163-6035167 GCA_012654045.1 Ptyas mucosa
TCTATTCTATTCTATTCTATTCTATTCTATTCTATTCTATTCTATTCTATTCTATTCTATTCTATTCTATTCTATTCTATTCTATTGCTTCAATTTAGAACTTCAAATGGTATAGGGTTTCCTGCCTAAGCAGGCTGTTAGGCCAGAACACCCTTCCGACTCTGTTATTCTTTGATTCTGTTATCTGTCCCTCTCCACTCCATGTTCAATAACCTGGATAAGCAGGTCCAGTTTCTTCAACGTCGACATGGCCATTTCGATATGCAGAGCAGGTCTTCAACACAACACTGTGACTTCCTCAAATCTACTGCCTACTTTATTTTCTGCTAGTGCCAAGATTGGTCCAGATGGTTTGTATTTATGGGTCCTGGAATGACAGCTGATTACGTCGTGGGGGAGGGAATAAAAGCGAGGGTGGGGGGAATTAGGAAAGAAGGCAAGGTGGGCAGGCTGGAACATTTAGCAGCCAGAAGCATCAACAGACCTACATGTTCTTTCCACAACTTCTCCTTCGTAACTTCACTTAGCAATGGGGAGAATGGAGATTCGGGGCTAAACCTCTTGAAGAAAGCTGCCTGTTAAATTGTGCCTTTTGGCAAAGCTTGAAGCAAAGGATAATGGGCACGTTGTATCGCAGGAGGGCGAGTCTAAGATGCTTTGTGAGTCAGGCAAACATCTCAGTCAATTCACTCCCAGGAGTAATGGGCTGTAACTAGCAATTTACTTGGTAGTCTGTGACCTATTTTCCCTCAAGGTCGTAACCCAATGCTTGGGTCCAACCACTAGAGATCAAAGAGCCGGCTGAATGTGATTATTATTTGGCCAGAGTGGAGAATCTCCTTTGCTGGCTATTGTAAATCCTATGTGTCAAATGACCTTAAGTTAACATCCCTGTACGTTTTTTTTGTCATTAAGACAATTGATTGCGTGCCAATTTTTCTTTTCCATCTATGTGTCTGGCATGACTGTCCTGCTGCGTTTGTTCCTTGCCGAGATCCTTAATTCTCCATGGAGACGCAGAGGGTTTGCCTTAAAGGAGTCGGATCTAGAGTAATACTTGTTGTGGGTCTCAAATAACACATTCGCAAGGAACAGATTTAAAAGCGTAGGTCAGAAACCATCAACAATTGAGGTAGGTATGTCTAGTGAAATTCAGGAGGTTCTGACAAGTTCTGGAGACCTGGTAGCGGAAATTTTGAGTAGTTTGGAGAACCGGCAAATAACACCTCTGGCTGACCCCAGAGTGGGGTGGGAATGGAGATTTTTCAATATCCTTCCTCCAGGACTGGGGAGGGAATGGGAGTTTTGCAGTATCATTCCCCTGGAGTGAGGTGGGAATGGAGATTCTGCAATATCTTTCCCCCAGGAGTGGGGAGGGAATGGGGATGTTGTTGTTGTTGTTGTTGTTATTATTATTTATTAAATTTTTATACCGCCCTTCTCCCAGGGGACTCAGGGTGGTGAACAGGATTAAAATACATACAATATGAAAATTAAAATAATTTAAAACATAATTAAATCCATTTGGCTTCCCCAATTTAAAAACCTTTACCCATAAAACAATTAAAAATTTTAAGCCAGCCCGGCTTGCTGAAATAAGAAGGTCTTCAGAGCCTGGCGGAAAGTACAGAGGTCCGGGATCAGTCATATCCCTGGGGGTAGCTCGTTCCAGAGGGCAGGTGCCCCCACAGAGAAGGCTCTCCCCCTCGGGGTCGCCAGTCAACATTGCTTGACCGACAGCACCCTGAGGAGACCCTCTCTGTGGGAGCGTATTGGTCGGTGGGAGGTTATTGATGGCAGAAGGTGGTCTCGTAGATACCTAGGCCCTATGCAGTATCCTTCCTTCAGGACTGGGGAGGGCCAGCCAGAGGTGGCATTTGCTGGTTCTCCAAACTACTCAAAATTTCCGCTACCGGTTCTCCAGAACCTGTCAGAACCTGCTGGATTTCACCCCGGAGTTAAGGCCTGAATTAGGGACTGCACACGGAGCAGCCAAGCTTTTCTCGACCTTCTCCAACAGAAACAAGACAATACGGTCATGTATTCCTTGATCTAATTTGAAAAGCTCTAGGCAAATAATCAGATCGGTATCAAGATGTTTATGTCATGCCCTGGAGCAACGGTAGAGGAAGAGAAGGTGGTATTAGCAAGAGACATGAGGTGGCATCTTCTATTTTAGCTGTGGCTCCACCCCACCTGTCTGTGACTTGTTAGTGGCCCGAACAAGGGAAGGCAGCTGCCCAGCAGATGAAAGACACACACACCCCCTCACCTGGTTCAAACAAAGAAAACGCCAGCTTTTTGACAGCTCCTCGGGATGACAAGAGAGCAGGCACAGCTGCAGTTCTCATGTTTAATTTAGTTGCCTACATTTTCCTTTCCTTCATCGGCGGCTGGGATAAAACCAAAAGGATGGAGAACGGACGTGAGGTGTGATCTTAAAACCGTTCGCAATTCTTTGCATCCAAGGGGGCAGCCGATCATTCTTGGCTGCCAGCATAAAGATTATTTGGTGTATATTTTTCCTCCTTCCTCTCTCTCTCTCTCTCTCTCTGGTTTCCCTTTCCCTGCTGAGCTGTAATCGGAAAGGCAGAGAAGCAGTGTGTGTGGGGGGGGGTCTCCTTCCTCCCTCCCTCCCTCCCCCCTGATTACTGGGTCCTCTTGGCCATCTCCAGCCCAGCTATGTCAGCTACCATTTATCTGGGTCTGCAACTTACAGGGTGATTCATTTGAATTCATTACAAGGCCCGGCCAGCAAGATAAATGCACCGCAATTAGACAGCGTGAAGACAAGATACCACTTTGAAGTCAGCCTGGATCCGTTGATTAACCATCTCTTCTCCCTTTTTTTCACCCACTCTTTCCTTCCAAGTCACATCAAGCTTGCCTTGCCATCGTGTTCTGGTTTAAAGGAGAGCAAATCCAACTCCAGATTTGATCAGAGGCCACTTCCCATCCGAGGAATCCGATTTCTTTGGTAGTTTTAAATTTCTGGGCATTTATATCTCGAAGGACCTCTCATGGACTACGAATGCTAACATGCGTGTGAAGAAGGCAGAGAAGAAGCTGTACTTCCTGAGAATGCTCAGGAAGATAAATCTTGCTCAGCATCTACTTCTGTCCTATTATTGCAGCTCTATTGAGAGTGTCCTGACATACAGCATTCTTGCATCGTATGAGAGCAGCTCTGTAGCAGACAGAAAAGCTCTACAGAGAATCATTAAAACTGCCCAGAATATCATCGGAGTCCAGCTACCAGCCCTGGATGACATCTTCTCATCTCGCTGTTTGAGGAAGTTGCATAACATTCTCAGAGACTCTTCCCATCCTGCTTACAGTCTTTTTGGACTGTTGCCTTCTGGCAAAAGATACAGAACAATTAAAACTCGGACCACATGTCTTCTGAATAGTTTTTATCCCAGAGCTATAATTCAGTTTCAGTTTCAGTTTTATTAAATTTTTATACTGCCCTTCTCCCGGGGGACTCTGGGCGGTGTACAGCCAAGATAAAACCAACAAATATAAAAGTTAAAAACAATTTAAAATTATTAAATAGTTTTGGCTGATCGTCTAAAATACAATAACCCATTAAAAATATTTAGGCTAGCCCTGCTTGATGGAATAATAGCGTTTTAAGGGCGCGGCAAAAGGTACGGAAGTTGGAAATCCAACGAATCTCCGGGGGCAGCTCGTTCCAAAGGGCGGGTGCCCCCACAGAGAAGGCTCTCCCCCTAGAGGTTGCCAGTCGACACTGTCTAACCAATGGCACCCTGAGGAGACCCTCTCTGTGGGAGCGTACTGGTCGGTGGGAGGCTATCGGAGGCAGAAGGCAGTCTCGTAGATATCCAGGTCCTATGCTATTGCACTCAACAATGAACTAAAGGGCCACCATCAGTGAGCTGTTAGACAGCATTATTTGGTCTGTGGTGTGGATGTTTGGGTGGTTTTAGGGGTGGAGAATTTTTGGTGGGTGGGGTGTGTATTTGGGGATTGTCATATGAGTCTGGTCTATGGGTGTTCCCTCAGGATAGGCTCCAACACACGTCGGAAAGCTCAGAAGACTAAACGTCTGCTCCTGGTGACCTACCCAGATTACATCCCGTGTATTCTTTTCTTTCTTTTTTTTTAAAAAATTGGCATTATTGCACTGAAGCATTCAGAAAAGTTTGAGTTGTGAAGGATGCCTATCGTAGGTTTTCAGCGATGTTCTGGTTTCAAAGTGTGAAATGATAGACCTTTAAATTGACACCTCTTGAAACCTGGCCTTGGAGAAGACTTCAGGTGAGAGACCATACATAGTAAAGAAAATGAATAAATGGCTTGTTCAACAATCCAATCAAGAATTCTCACTCAAGGACCAGGCTGAAGTTATCTGTCAGGTCTGGAAGCCATCTTTTGCATTGGGCCTTCAGGCCTGTCACATTTACTACTGTGGGAAACTGGGAGGGGGGATTGTATGGAGCCGGAGTGATATGTAGTCATAATAACATTCCTTTCTCAGAGAGTCAAGGACATCTTGCCCTGCACCTGGAGGGCTGGAAGTGGGAGGCATTGGGACGGTGATTTGATTGGACCATATGATGGACATGTGGGTGCTGGGCAGGGACTTGGACTTTCCTTTGGGTGGGGAAAACCTGGAAGCTTTCAGATTCGGGTTTTCCCAGATGTGCCAACATGACATCTGTAATAAAATGAAACTTAGAGAAACTTCAAAAACCTCGGAGTTTTTTTTTTCGTTGGGGGTGTTACTTGGAACCCTGACATTATCCTTCTCCAAACATGTTATGTAAAGTGTGAAAAACAGTCATAAGTCCCTGTTTTCAGTGGTGTTGTAACTTTGAACGATCACTAAATGAATGGTTGTAAATCGAGGACTACCTGTACTTGAAGGAATAAATTCAAGTAGAAAAAAATGCGAAGGTATGACAGTTCCATCTTCTATGACAAAGTCCCAACTCCTTCTTCCCTTCTAGCCTCTTTTGGTGGGATAGTTAAGAGATAAGGGGGAAAAGGTCATCTTTTTTTTTTTGCAAACTTTTCTTCCTCAAACTTTTAAAACAAAAAATATCAATCTGGCATTTTTTTTATTCAGAATAAGAATGGCATTATTCAGCGTGTCCTCAGGATTAAATTGTTCACAGGTTTTGTTTTGTTTTTTCTAACTAGTTGAACTTTCTGATTTGGGAGCTATGATCAGCTTGAAATGCTGTCCAGAATTCTAAATGTAACTGAAGGAAGGAGAAAAGGAGAAAAAGTACACACCCAACTGTTCATTTCAGAAACTTTGGCACCCGATAGCCGCTGTGATTCATTTTCAATTTAGTGATCAGGCCCAGTCTTCCTTCTTTTTGATATCGGAGTGTGCCGATAGCCGAAATGATATTGCTCATGCATTAAAACAGTAGTCCCGAAGAGGATTAAAGTATAAGATATGTTTAGTAAGGAGACCCAGAGAGGAGAAAAAAAAATAATCACAGCTGCAGCCTAATGAAAAAAAAAAAAACTTCAGGAGCCCGATAAAAATGCGAAATTCAGCAAGTTTAGAGACAGTTTAGTCTCTAACCACTATGAAGTCAAGAAAATATTAGATTCTAGGCCAGGGGTCAGCAACCCGTGGCTCTGGAGCCGCATGTGGCTCTTTCACCCCTCTGCTGCAGCTCCCTGTCACTCAAAATATGCATCACTACCGCCAATGGGCAACACCCGACGACATGCGATTTATTGAGCTTTTCAATCCCCGGTAGGCCGACCATGGATAAATCCAAGAAAAGAAAAGTTTCAGAAGAAAACAGAAGGTTTAATTCAACTACATATGCTAGTTTTATGGCCGCTCAAGAAATAGTCAGGCACGGGAAGGGTTTTGTGGCTCCTGGTGTTTTCTTTTCTGTGGGAAACGGATCCAAATGGCTCTTTGAGTGTTTAAGGTTGCAGACCCCTGTTCTAGGCTATAAAGGGGTCAATTACAATACTTAATACACTGGGAAGGATGCCCTTTGTCTGAAGCTACCTGGGTCGTTGGTTGGAATGTGAAAGCAGATAGGCTAGTCAAACAATTCCACGACAAACATACTGATAAGCCAAAGGGTCCCCCTGGGGGGGTGGGGGGGGGAGGTTAGAGATATGATTAACCTCTCTTGTATCATTGCGTTCAAGATACATGGCTTTTCTGAGGCGGGGGGCAGCCTTTATCAGGCTTGGCCAGGCCGATATCTTTCAGACGCCGCAATACTTGGCAAGAATGCAGGAATGAACTAATTGTCTCCTGCAAACTCCACTCCCCTTTCGCTCCTCTTTTATTCCCTCTGGGAGGGGCCATTCATCATCCATCTGTGGCCTTACTTCCAAGTCGACCCTGTCTGTTCCCTTCATCTGGCAGCTCAGGCTCCAGCTGTTCATCTGCCTCACTGATGTCTGACTCCGAAGGCAGCTGATAACTATCAGACGGCCCTGGCCCTCTCTCTGCCTCCAATGCAGAGCCCTCATCAGAGCCTTCCCCAGACTCCAGGACTGGCCCATGTTCCTCCCTAACCTCCTCACTGTCCGAATCTGCTGCCAGCTCCACAACATTCCATTTCAGACAAATGGTTGTCCAATCTCTTCTTAAAAACTTCCAATGTTGGAGCATTCACAATTTCTGGAGGCCAGTCGTTCCACTGATTAATTGTTCAAACTGTCAGGAAATTTCTCCTTAATTCTAGGTTGTTTCTCTCCTTGATTCATTTCCATCCATTGCTTCTCCTCCAGCTTTCAGGTGCCTTGAGGAATAGTAAACTGGAGCACATCAGCATGGATGGGTGAGTCAACAAGAGATCAGTAGAGAACACCCCCTCCCCTCCCCCATAACAACAACAGGATCCGTGCAAGACAAGATCCAAGAGTTCCAGCTCTCCCACTCAGACTTGAACATTGGGCGCTATCTAACAAAATGAAATTCAGTGGTGAAAAAAGTAAGGTTCTACATTTAGACAAGAAAATGCACAGGTACAGTATAGGTGGTACCTTGCTCAATAGAAGTAACTGCGGGAGGGATCTTGGAGTCGTAGTGGACAACCATTTAGATATGAGCCTGCAGTGTGCAGCAGGTACTAAAAAAGCCAACACAGTTCTAGGCTATGCTTACATTTTTTTTTTTAATTTCCTACCCAATATAAGAGTTGTTAACCTAATCTTGCGTAGTTTCTTCTCCGGTAATATTGAACTGCAAATTAGGGCATACAAAACATTTGCTAGACCAATTCTCGAATACATCTCATCTGTCTGGAACCCGCACTGCATATCGGACATTAATACAATCGAACGAGTCCGGAGATATTTCGCAAGAAGAGTCCTCCACTCCTCTGCTGGCAAGAGAATCCCTTATGCCACCAGACTTGAAATTCTGGGCTTAGAAAACTTAGAACTACGCCGCCTTCCGCCTGACCTAAGCGTAATACACAAAATTATCCACTACAACGTCCTACCTGTCAATGACTACTTCAGCTTTAACCACAACGATACACGAGCCCACAATCGATACAAACTTAAGGTAAACCGCTCCAAACTCGATTGCAGAAAACACGACTTCAGCAACAGAGGGGTCAATGCCTGGAATGCTCTACCTGACTCTGTAATTTCTTCCCCAAACCCCCAAAACATTTACCCTTAGACTGTCTACTGTGGACCTCACCCCGTTCCTAAGAGGTCTGTAAGGGGCGTGCATAAGCGCATCAGCGTGCCTACTGTCTCTGTCCTAATATTTTCTTTTCTTCGTATCCTTTTCATGTGTTTATAATTACGTTTATGCTCGTATCTGTCATAAAATACATGCTTGACCAAATAACAAACAAACAAACAAACAAATAAATAAATAAATAAATAAATTTCCCATCATCTGATGATTCTGGGGGCAATATTATGCGTCTTCTTTTTTAACCAACCAGCGATGGTCAACCAGCAGTGCATAACAATGCCAATCCATGCCTAAAATAGCTGCCTGAGGAGCAAACCCCCACTCCCTGTGACATCACTGTTTCCCCCCCCCCCCTCAAACGTTGAAGAACATCAAGCTCAGCTCCATTCGTGGTGGAACACATACCAGCTGGCTCTCGCAAAAGCCTACTTCCTGGCATGTGGGCTCCAGACTCAAGGTTTTCAAGTGCTCCTTTGCTTGTCTGCCATATGTGCTGTGGGTACATTTTCAGTGCCCACCGTCTTCCCTCAGCTTTCAGCTCGCGCTCTGTTTTCATCACTTGGGAAATGTCAGAGTCTGTCATGTTTCTTCCAGTTCCACAATGGCCGAAACTGTTGTGGCCTTCCAGAGGTTCAGCGGTTGTATTCAAGTAGGGGGAATAGAATAGAATAGAATAGAATAGAATAGAATAGAATAGAATAGAATAGAATAGAATAGAAGAGAAGAGAAGAGAAGAGAAGAGAAGAGAAGAGAAGAGAAGAGAAGAGAAGAGAAGAGAAGAGAAGAGAAGAGAAGAGAAGAGAAACAGAGTTGGAAGGGACCTTGGAGGTCTTCTAGTCCAGCCCCCTGCTTAGGCAGGAAACCCTACACCACTTCAGACAAATGGTTATCCAACATCTTTTTAAAAACTTCCAGTGCTGGAGCATTCAGAACTTCTGGAGGCAAGAGCCTTGGTAGTACAGTGGTTTAAAGCACCCTGTTATTAATACCAGCTGCCTGCAATTACTGCAGGTTCGAATCTCACCAGGCTCAAGGTTGACTCAGCCTTCCATCCTTTCTAAGGTAGGTAAATTGAGGACCCAGTTTGTGGGGGCAATAAGCTGACTTTGTATAAATATACAAAAGTATGAAGGCTATTGCTTAGCGCATTGTAAGCCGCCCGGAATCTCCGGAGAAGGGCAGCAAAAAAAAAAGAAAAAAAAAGTTGTTCCACTGATGAATTGTTCTAACTATCAGGAAATTTCTCCTTAGTTCTAGGTTGCTTCTCTCCTTGATTAGTTTCCACCGTTTGCTTCTTGTCCTGCCGTCAAGTGCTTTGGAGAATAGCTTGACTCCCTCTTCTTTGTGGCATCCCCTGAGATATTGGAAGACTGCTATCATGTCTCCCCTAGTCCTTCTTTTCATTAAACTAGACATACCCAGTTCCTGCAACTGTTCTTCATATGTTTTAGCCTCCAGTCCCCTAATCCTCTTTGTTGCTTTTCTCTGCACTCTTTCTAGGGTCTCCACATCCTTTTTACATCATGGTGACCAAAATTGGATGCAGTGGCCTTACCAAGGCCTTATAAAGTAGTATTAACACTTCATGTAATCTTGATTTTTTCCCTCTGTTTATGCAGCCTAGAACTGGGTTGGCTTTTTTGGCAACTGCTGCACGCTGAACTTCAATCTCCCTGATCTAATCCAGCAACGTAACTTCTGACTTCTGAAAGAGGTCCAGAGAATGTGTTGAGCCCAAAGTACTGATTTACAAGCCATACCTTAGCATGTGTGAACCAAGCGAGTAAGAAAGAGAGCTGCAGTTCTGATTGTGGAAGCCATGAATGCATAATTCAATAGGAATTGCGTGGGATTTTTTTAAAAGCCGGCTCATTGCTGCAAAGGCTGATGCATGAGTTTTAGCTGAAAGAGAATCACTGGCTGAAGGTCACTCAGCTGGTTTCTATGCCTAAGGGAAAAGTCTAGCAGCTTAACCCCACAACATATTACCTCACAGATCATGGGAAAGTGATGGGTGTAAATCAGTTTAATATTTCCTCAGGAGAATGCCATCAAAACGTTCTTCTTCCTTGAAAAAGAACAGGAAACAGGTGTCATTTCTTTAGCATCAAAGAATAAATGGGGAGTCGGAGAGAGAGGGAATGCTGAAGACACTTGACGTAGCTATTGATCTACCACAAGTGTGATCTTCTCCATTGTCCTTTGCGACAGTGTGTTTTGTGTTTTGAAAAACACAAAAATACTTTGTTTTTCCATGAAGATGTTTTGCTTCTTTTCCAAGAGGCTGACTGAAAGGTAGAGGATGGGAGGATTTATATTCCTTGCCATCATCTGGTTGTTAGCACTCTTTCTGAGAACTTGTTGAGGGCACTTGGAGGTTTATCTGTGCCCTCAGGGTCACCTGAATAGTGCAAATGGGTGTGGAGTCTTCTTGGAACTGGTGAAAGGACTGTGTTGTAATCTTTACCATGCCGCATCTTGAAGGTACAAAAATTTGAGATACCTGCTGAGAGAGGTTGGGCTATAAGATGAACTCCAAATCTAAAACCTATTGAAGGATTTTGAAAAAGATGGGGAGAGATAAGAGAGAGTCAACACTCATCTATGATGTGGCATGCTGCAAAGAACCTTGGTGGCGCAGCGGACTAACTGCTATTAAAGTAGCACTTAGCTGCCAGCTGCCTGCAATTACTGAGGACTCGGCTTGTGGGGGCAATAAACTGACTTTGTATAAAATAGAACACCCTTTGGGGATGGGGGGGCAAAAAGCCCTACTAAGCAGGTATATACAAAAGTATGGAGGCTATTGCTTAATGCATTGTAAGCCGCCCTGAGTCTCCGGAGAAGGGAGGCATATAAATCGAACTAATGAATAATAAATAAATAATAATATGTGTTGTGGTTCACTGGCAGCCTGCGGAGCTGGCAGCAGAGTCGGACAGTGAGGAGGCTGGGGAGGAACATGGGACAGTCCTGGAGTCTGAGGAAGGCTCGGATGTGGGCTCTGCGTCGGAGGCAGAGATGGGGCCAGGGCCATCTGGGATTTATGTGCTGACTCCGGAGCCTCCAGAGTCTGACGTCAGCACGGCAGAGGAACAGGGGGAGCCTGTTCCCAGAGCATGCATGTGTAGAACTGCCAGAAGGCAAGAACAGTTGAGACAAAAGGGGCGACTTGGATGTAAGGCTTGGAGATGATTGGCCCCTCCCATAAGACATAAAGGTGGAGCAAAGGGACATGAGCCTTTGCAGGAAGCAACTTTGTTCGTTCTGGTCGGTTTAAACTCTGAAGCTCCATTTTGACCCTGTGCTCCGTGTGGCCTTGCAAAGCTAATTGCCAATTAGGTCTTTGGCAGCGTATCAAGGGAGATAAAGGGGGGTGTTTATCAGCCTTATCCCGAAGGATTGTGGCAGACTTCTGTCAGACTCTTTACAAACTATTTGTGACTCATCACGGGCTGGGAATGAACAGAATTCACAGCCCCTTGAAATGAAAAGAGGGCTAATTTTGGGACTAATTGTGTGCTTTTTACTGTCTCAGGAAGCCTAGGTCAGAACAATATGGCTGTAGTTATGAAATGCATTGATTCGCCGGTGTTAATTTTAACAATTGATTTTCAACGACCGTTCTTTTTCCGATGATAGCACTGAAAAGGATGAAGGGAAAGAAGTTTCAAATCTCCTGGTGGAAACTGATTGAACAAACAGGTTTAAACCAGAGCTGCATTCACTGCTACTATTTTTCATAACGTCTCAACTAAGCCTCCCTATTAAACCTAGATATATAAAACAGGGGTGAAATCTACTTACCTTCCTTACCGGTTCAGAAGCGCATGCGCTGTGTACGTGCACTAGCTTTGTTCATGTGTGCACATCACGTGCATGCGCAGATCCATGCACAGAAGGTAAACCAGGAAGTAATGACACCCAGGTGGGTGGGCGGATCTTCGCTCCACCATCGCTACCGGATTGCGAACCACCGGCCAAGATCACTACCGGTTCAGGCGATCCGGTCCGATCCAGGAGCATTTCACCCCTGATAATTCATTACACGTTCTCCCAACTTGAAAAGAACTCTGGACAGAATGGGATAGCATAGGACAGGTTTCTGTGGGGCAAGCCTCATGGACAGAAGGGGCTAGAAAAGCCTGAGGGAGAGAAGAGAAGAGGATAGGATAGGAGACGTTTCTGTGGGGCAAGGCTGAGGGAAAGAAGGAGAGAGGAGAGGATCTATGGGGCCAGCCTGAGGGAGAGAAGGGGATAGAGAGGATCTATGGGGCCAAGCCTGAGGGAGAGAAGGGGAGAGGAGAGGCCGATCATAACTCCTCATTGATTTTCAAACTCCACGTGTCGGTTTATCAAGCTCGATCACATAGTTTCATAGCGGAGCACGGGTATTCAGCTAGGAACAGAATAAATAACAGAATAACAGAGTTGGAAGGGACCTTGGAGCAGTGGTGGGTTGCCCCTGGTTCAGACCGGTTCTATAGAACCGGTAGTAAAACTGGTGGGAGGCTCCGCCCACCGACCCCAACGTCATCAGGAAACTCGTGCGCGGAAGTTTCTGCGCATGTGCAGAACCGTGCACATGTGAGTGAAGCAAGCGTGCGCGGGCAACCCCATTGCGAACCGGTAGTAAAGGTAAGTAGAACCCACCCATGTCTTGGAGGTCTTCTACTCCAACCCCCTGCTCAGGCAGGAGATCCTACACCATTCCAGACAAATGGCTCTCCAATCTCTCCTTAAAAACCTCCAGTGTTGGAGCATTCACAACTTCAGGAGGCAAGTTGTCCCACTGGTTAATTGTTTTCACTGTCAGGAAATCTCTCCTTCGTTTGAGGTTGCTTCTCTCCTTGATTATTTTCCATCCGTTATTTCTTTTCCTGCTTGTCCTACTCCGGGTGCATCTCCAGATTTTGAGGTGGATCTGTGGGTGGATCTGTGGAATTTCTTTCCTCAGGTTTCTCTAGCGATGGCATGGTGTTTTAGATGGTAGCCCTACAGAGCCTAGAGGGAGAAAACACAAGATCTAACACAAGACCCTGTGATTTTGAGATCAAAGGTACGGAGCATTCTTCTCAACTTCTTCTGACTCTGTTTCTTCAGTTTTGATGAAAGAATTGGCTTTCGGTGTTGCTTTCACAAAAGAAGAAACTTTGAGTAAACTTCTCCCGGATGTATTGAGAGACTTTGGCGCTTACTGAATAATGAGGTGTCAAGGGATATGTGTGAATGTTTTTCAGGCTACAGTTGTCTCTCTAATGGCCTGCAGATCATTTGGCTTCCCACACTACCGGTAAATCCTTTAAAATGACAATATAGGGGAAATCCCCCTAAGAAGCTGGTTCACATTGTAGGAAACGTGAGCAGCCAGAAAGTTTTGGAAAGGTGTCCAACAGACGATAACTTATTATTGTTGGAATAAATGTCCTTCTGAGTTCAGTTCCAAGAGGGGAGAAAGACACTGGATTCATGGAAGTTGCTTGGAAAGAAGGTTTATTGATGAACAGGATCACACGGTTTGAGTTCCTGAGCAGAAAAGAGAAGAGATGCTGAGAGTGCCTGGGTTTTATGCCCTCTCTGGGCTTTTGAATTTGAGCTTGTATTCTGATTGGTTGTCAGAGTCCCGTGGGGTCATGCAGGGGTTAACTTTGTAGGTTGTCTTTTGAGTCCCAGGCTTGGTTGAGCCTTGCTGGGTGATGCAATCTTCCCAGGTGCCATGTGGTGAGTTCTGTTGCTAGATGGGTAGAGGGCTAATCCTATCCTTGTTGGATTGTTGAGTGAGGGCATTTGCTTATGAATAGACCTAGCTATCTCTTTATCTCTTAAGTCTGCCCACATCTGCTGTGGGCTATTGAGGGGGGGGCTATTAAGAGTGAGTCTGCTTCCTGCCTAAAGACATCTTTCTCCATTTCTCATCCAGGGAAATATAATATTCTGCCTTTTTAATATTTCCTAGAATATTTCATTCTTCTAGGAGAGGGGTAGCTGCTAACTCCTTACATTATCATATTGATTATTTACTGTTTATTATATTATCACATTGATGAATTCATGTTTTCTTTTTCATTGCTTATTTTATTGTTCTGCTATCTTACTTTATTTTATTGTTCTATTGTTTTGCTTTATTTTACTTCTGTTTTGTTTATACTCTCTTCATTTCTTCCTCCTTCTTTTTTTTTTTTTAATTGTTCTAAAGTGCCTGGAGTTGGCCCGTGTGACGGGACAGGCGGCAAATAAATTTAACAAATAAAACATAATAAAAGATTTCAGCACTAACATCTCCCACTACCTTCTACAAGAAATATTAAAAAGACCAAGAGAACTCTGATACATCCAAAAAAGTAGAAGAGGAGATGCCCTTTTTGCAGGGGGGAAAAAACCCTGGAAAATGTAGAGGTGAGGTAGATTTTTACCATACCAACCAGTGGTAGGTTCCTCCCGGTTCCTCCCGGTTCCACCGAGCCGGTAGCGCTGATGATATGATGTCACCGAACCGGTTCTGCCCCCCCTCGCCCCCCCCAGCCCCCCACCCTTGCCACCTTATACTTACCTTTTATTTGGCCCCCACCCCCAATCTATAGCCCTGCTGATGGGCTATAAGGAAAAACTGTTTAAACTCTTGCCGCGGGGCTTCAAAGGGCCGCCCTACAAATCCTACTGATCCAGTTCTACAGAGGAATTGTTAAGTCTGTCATCTGCAGCTCCATAACTGTCTGGTTTGGTTCTGCAACCCAACAAGACAGACACCGACTTCAGAGGATCATTAGAACTGCAGAAAAAACAATGGCTACCAACCTGTCTTCCATGGAGGACCTGTCTACTGCACGAGTCAAAAAGAGGGCTGTGAAAATATCTACAGATCCTTCGCATCCTGGACATAAACTGTTTCAACTCCTACCCTCAAAACGATGCTATAGAGCGCTGCACACCAGAACAACTAGACACAAGAACAGTTTCTTCCCTAACGCCATCACTCTGCTAAACAAATAATTCCCTCAACACTGTCAAACTATTTACTAAGTCTGCACTGCTATTAATCTTCTCATCGTTCCCACCACCCATCTCCTCCCATTTATGACTGTATGACTATAACCTTGTTGCTTGTATCCTTACAATTCATATTGATATTGTTTCCTGATTGCTTATTTGTACCCTATGACTATCATTAAGTGTTGTACCTTATGATTCTTTATGAACGTATCTTGTCTTTTATGTACACTGAGAGCGTATGCACCAAGACAAATTCCTTGTGTGTCCAATCACACTTGGTCAATAAAATCCTATGCTTCTATGCTTCTATTAATGCAGCCTAGGACTGAGTTGGCTTTTTTGGCAGCTGCAGCAAACTGCTGGCTCATATTTAAATGACTGTCAATTAGGACTCCAACATCCCTCTCACAGTTACTGCTCTTGAGCCAAGTTTCACCTGACTGAGAAAACTGGGTAGGAAATAAAGAACAAAACCTAAATTCACAATTATAGAGTTCCTGAGAGAACAAAGAGTATTCTGCAACAGAGATTGCCACACTTAAGCACCATAGGGAATTCCAGTCCCCAATTTTCTCATTGTTACAACTGTTTTAAGATCTTTTGTTGCAAAACTGTCTGTTATTATTTATATATATATAAGCTTGATGAAGGGACATAGAAGAACAGCGGGGAGCGGGATGCAACATAAAAATAAATTCACCTTCACTGCTAATTCCGAATGCATTTGGCTGACACAAATGTGATGGGAGCAAATTAGACACAATAAAATTATTGAGCATTAGGCTTTGTATAATTAATTTGCTACTTGCTGACATTAATTGCACCTTGCCTTTCAAAAATCTTTGAGTTGCAATCCTCAGTCAAATGTCTCCTAACCTGTCTCGACCCTTGTGAGAAGGAAAAATTGTAAAAACCTTTAGGGTTTTGGGCTCTTTGAACCCTCATCGCAAACAGCTCTATTACTTCAAAACGCACAGCTTTATCTTGACTGTTTTAAGATGTATATATTTGCATGTTATTTCAAAAATGATTTGGGGGCTTAGGCAACATAATAAGCATTTCCCCTCCCCCCCCCCATTTTCCTGGGTTAATTTATATCCACTTGATTTTTGTTTTATGAGAATCCTTGGAAATGATGTTGGAATTTTATGGGACTATATGCTGTTTTATTGTTTTAACTGACCGTAAACTGTCCTGCTGCCTGATATTGAGGGCAGTCTATGCATATTGTAATAAATAATACAAACAAATATGACTCCTCTACCAAGTACCCATTTCTCTTTTCCACCTTCCCTTTCTTATGTTTTATTATTCCATTTCTTTGGAACTTTAGAAGACTTGACCTCCAAAATATATATTAGGATTCTAAATATTTTGATAGACAAAATTGGCCTAAAGATATTGATTTAGGCAAGCTGGTTTTCTAAGCGTGATAATTTTCTAAAACATGCTGTTTTGTACAACCATATAATTGACATGTGTACTTCCCCACCCCCCACCCCCAGGATGTATCAACTCATGATAGCAGTGTTCCAATATTTGAGGGGTTGCCACAGAGAGGAGGAAGGGGGTCAAGCTATTTTCCAAAGCACCTGAAGGCCAGACAAGGAATAATGGATGGAAGCTGTACAAGGAGAGATTCAACCTGGAAATAAGGAGGAACTTTCTGACAGTGAGAACAATCAACCCATGGAACAGAAGTTGCCTTCGGAAGTTGTGGGAGCTTCATCACTGGAAGTTTTCAAGAAAGGATTAGACTGCCATTTGTCAAAAATGGTGTAGGGTCTGCTGCTTGAGTGGGGGGTTGGACTAGGTGACCTGTAAGGTCCCTGTTGTGACTCCGACCCCTGAGCCTGTCCTAACAGGGGGAGAGGACTCAGAAAGTGAAGGAGAGGATTTGGAAAGGCCTCCCTCTCCAGGACCCTCCTCTCTGGCAATGCCTCAGGTTTCCTCCGAAGGCCAAGAGATATGCCAGGAGCAAGGCACTTCGGAGCAGCCGCAGATAGAGAGTGAGGGGGATGAGTTTTGGCTGGATCCCAGACAGCGTCGGAAGGATAAGCGCGCGCAACAGAGAAAGAGGCGTTAGCGGGCCAGAGATTGAGCTGAGTCACTGGACCACACCCCACAAGGGATAAAAGGGGGTGTGTCGGCTATTCAGGCCTTGTGACGGACAAATCGAAAAGCTCGGAAGTCATATTGTGTTTCTAGAACCCTGTTAGAATCTCTTTTTGGATTTCTTCGGACTGGACTTTGACAATTCTTTGCTTTGTGGAATTAATTTGGTATATCGGACTGAGGAGAAGAAAACCTCCCTTAGTGAGTAAAATATTTTGGCAGGCAGTTCATGGTTCGCTGCCAAGACTGTTATCTTAAAAGAATTCCTGACTGTTTGATTCATTAACTCCTGGCTGTCTGTTTGTGTGCGTGTGCGTGCATGCGATGGGGACAGAACAGTCCCTTCCAACTCTGTTAATCTGTTAAATTATTTGTTAAAATCAAATAAACAAGCTTAAGCAAGCCACTTGTATATCAACAGAGAGCAAAACCCACTCCCTTATAACACTGATGATGTTACCTAGTTCGGTCATGGAACGTCTGCAATCAACAATCAATCTTAGAGAGCACAAGTACTCCATAGCTCCTCCTTGTCCTCCTCCTCCTCCTCCATCTCCTCCTCCTCCTCCTCCTTTTTGCAAACCCCACTCCCTTTGTTGCTGCCCTTCAGTGATATCCTAATCTGTGTCTAAAATGGCCACCTCAATTGTGCCAATGCTCCCCAACAGCTTGCAGAGTATCTGGGGACAATCTATGTGTGCAGTTGGGATACGAAGTCAGCAAATCCATTCTTTTTAGATCAATATGAAATGGCTTGCAATTATCCTCTGAAATTCATGTTTGCCGGATGTTTATGGTGCTCTTCTTAGAAGGAGGCATGAACAAAATGGTAAAATCTCATTCAACTGGAGCTGAACTCCATTCATGACAGGGGTGGGTTGGACTTAGGCATCTCGTGAGAGCATAGTGATTCCAAGCTACAGTAGTGGCCAAAATTGTGGAAACCTTTTGGGAAAAGTGTATTTTCTAAAACTAGCTAATAACGCCACTTTTTTTGTGAGTAGTACCATAAAATTATATATCAATGGAAAGACAATTTAATCAAGAATGTAATGCAATAACTTTTCGGAAGGATTTGCTATTAGAACAGCAGTTACAGTATAAAGAAGAAAAGTGAAACACGTAGAAAAAACGAGTTATACAAAAATGATCCCCATGTCAGTTAATGCATAGCTGGGTAACCTTTAGCATGAATTACGGCCTTACAACGTCTTCCCATGGAGTGAACCAAGTCTTTGAGTTCTGCAGCTGTTCTATTGTGAAACCAAGATTGAAGGATGGCTTCTATTAACTGGGTTTTATTGCTGGGTTGCTTCTGACTAACAAGTTTCTTTAGTCGGCACCATAGATTTTCAATTGGGTTAAGGTCTGGGCTATTCCCAGGCCATTCCAGCAGTGGAATATGATTATTTTGTAACTGAAAAAAAAAAAGTGGTGTTATTAGCCATCTAACCTCAAAAATACACTTTTCCCAAAAGGTTTCCACAATTTTGGCCACTACTGTAATGATACATTTGACTGCACCCTCAGGCTCAGCTTAGTAAACTCCTTCATCATGTTTTCAGATCGGTTTTGGCCTGCTCGACTCGCGAATCTCCAAAACCCCAAACAACAGCCCTCTACTTCTATGAAATGAGAAGAAGGGATGCCAACTCTTCTTCCACTGGAACTCCTGGGATTTAGTACAGCGTCCTACTCAAAGTTTAATAGGCCCAGACCTCCGTTGTTTGCCTTTCCACAAAATTCTAAAAATAATTCTTTTGAAGAGCCTGTTCTCCAGTGTAAAACCAGTGGAACAGATAGAACTAAAGTGATGACACGTGTGTGTGAAATTCAGGTCCCAAGCCCTTTCATTATGCTGGCTTAGTAAAGGTTCCCCTTGCACATATGTGCTAGTCATTGGTGACTCTAGGGGATGGTGCTCATCTCTGTTTCTAAGCTGAAAAGCCAGCGCTGTCCGAAGACGTCTCCGTGGTCATGTGGCCGGCATGACTCAACACCAAAGGCGCACGGAACGCTGTTCCCTTCCCACCAAAGGTGGTCCCTATTTTTCTACTTGCATTTTTTACGTGCTTTTGAACTGCTAGGTTGGCAGAAGCTGGGACAAGTCACGGGAGCTCACCCCATTACCCGGCACTAGGGATTCGAACCGCTGAACTGCTGACCTTTGAATCGACAAGCTCAGCGTCTTAGCCGCTGAGCCACCGCATCACATTTATGCTGGCTTACTTGGGTTCAAATAAGGGTGAAGTATTCCGTCGACTTCTGCTCCACCTACCAATGTTACATCTCCCCGGCGTAAACGAAATCAAACTCAGGACTTCCGTCAACCCCGTCCCACAAGATAATTCAAACATGTGTCATCTTTGCTGTTGTTCCGAAGGATAAATATAGCCAGAGTCAGATTAATATTTCCAAGATTACTCATTTCTCTTTCATAAGAGAACCAAAGATCACGCGCAAAATGACAGAAACCCATCTGGGATTGTAAAAGTCACCATATGGATGTCTTTAAGCTAATTATAGGGGTGTTTTTTTTTCAACAGTTTAAAAAAGAAAGAACCATCCATTAAAAAAAATACTATTCCTTTCCCATCACCCTCACTGTATGCTAAATTTCTCAGAATACTAACCCATGGATGACGAGAATGTATCTTGATGTATGTTTGTTCGTCTTTTACTCACAGTTCCTTTCCTTCATGTAAAGAAAGATTTCCTACTTGTATTCTGGGAGACGTGCACGGGCTTTAGGTTTTTCTTGCTTTTCAGAGTCTGTGATATAATCTTGGCTCAAGGTATTCCGTGCAAAAATACCGAAGAAGGAGCAAGAAACCAAACTCTCTGTTCTAGGCCTCCTGAGTCAGTAAAACACATGAGTTGTCCTCAAAACCTGTTTTATTTTAACAGCTGTGAATTCTGTTCATTCACAGATGAGTCCCAAATAGTTGTAAAGAGTCCTTCGGGATAAGGCTGATAATCACTCACCTTATCTCCCTTCGCGCGCTGCCAAAGACCTCATTGGCAAAGCCACACGGAGTCCAGAATCAAACAGAGCTTCAGACTTTAAACTGCACAGAATTAACAACGTTGCTTCCTGCAAAGGCCCACGTGCCTTTGCTCCTCTTTTAAGTCTTATGGGAGGGGCCAATCATCTCCAAGCCCTACTCCCGAGTTGTCCCTTTTGTTTTAACTGTTCTTGCCTTCTGGCAGCTCTGCACATGCGCACACTGGGAACCGGCTCCCCCTGTTCCTCTGCCTCGCTGACGTCCGACTCTGGAGGCTCTGGAGGCAGCATGTACCTCCCAGATGGCCCTTTCTCTGCCTCCGATGCAGAGCCCTCATCTGAGCCTTCCCCAGACTCCAGGACTGGCCCATGTTCCTCCCCAGCCTCCTCACTGTCCGACCCTGCTGCCAGCTCCTCAGGCTGCTGGCGGACCACAACACTCTCCATGTTGACAAGCTTTGCAATGTAACGGACCTAGTGAAGGAGGAGCTGTATTTAAAATCCCACTTTGTAATATATCCTCATCTCGGGCCCAAGATAAACTGCAAACGAGATCTGTAGGCGGTTGGTTGCCCTGCAGAATGGAGCAAAATTTCCGTCACGGTATGGTGGAATTTTCATTTGAGGTCCATCTGCCCAAGATGTATTTGATGGCTAAGGTCACGTCCATCTGGAAAGGCTGAAGAGATCTGTAACCAAATTTGGCTGAACCTAATTTTGATAATCCACCCCACAGGTGTCCTTAGGACAGAGACAAGACGCAGCTTGTAGCCCACCGAGCTTGCCAGATCAACGTGAGGAGAGAGGCAGTGTGTCCGGAAATTAAAGCTAACTCATAATTTTGGAGTTGCAACCAAAATTGGCACACCTTATGCAGCTCAGCCTCTGATATCCTTTCTCTCTCCCCCCCCTCCCCACACACACTATCCCCCCCAAATACCCATGTGTGGAAATACATATAGAAGCCAGTGCACCTTTTCCGTTCAATCTTGACGCATTCTTCCATATAATTGCATCAGAAATTCTCTCTTCCGCCGATGCACAGTGAATGCTCCTTTCCCCTCGCTAAATGTTGCCCTTATGAATCTTGATGTAATTATACGAAAGATCACCTCAAGCATGCTTTTTTCTTCCTTTTTTTTTTTCTTTTTTTTGCAATCGTATGTTGAGGAAATTGAGAAACAGAGAAACCTCCGATCCAGAGAGAGAGAGAGAGAGAGTAACTGTTTTTACACGGCCTATTTAACCTGCTTAAAGAATTAACCCGTTTCTGGATATGCCCAAGACACTGGGGGCTTCAGAATCCAAGGGATATTTGCACACCTTGCTAAGTGACAAAAACAAAACCTTATCCGCTTTAGAATAAGCCAAGATTAAAACTACAGTAGTGGCCAAAATTGTGGAAACCTTTTGGAAAAAGTGTATTTTTGAGGTTTGATGGCTAATAACACCATTATTATTTTTGGGGAGTTTCAAGATAATCCTATTCCACTGCTAGAATGGCCTGGGAATAGCCCAGAACCCAATTGAAAATCTATGGAGCTGACTAAAGAAACTTGCTAGTCAGAAGCGATCCAGCAATAAAACCCAGTTAATAGAAGCCATCCTTCAATCTTGGTTTCACATTATAACAGCTGCAGAACTCAAAGACTTGGTTCACTCCATGGGAAGACATTGTCAGGCCGTAATTCATGCTAAAGGTTACCCAGCTATGCATTAACTGACATAGGGATCATTTTTGTATATCTCATTTTTTCTACGTGTTTCACTTTTCTTCTTTATACTGTAACTGCTATTCTAATAGCAAATCCTTCATAAAAGTTATTGCATTACATTCTTGATTCAATTATCTTTCCATTTATATATAATTTTATGGTACTACTCCCCCAAAAAAGTGGTGTTATTACCTAGTTTTAGAAAATATACTTTCCCCAAAAAGTTTCCACAATTTTGGCCACTACTGTAACCCGAAGGTTGTAACTGAGTCAGTGGTGGGTTCCTCCTGGTTCGGCCCAGTTCAGCCAAGCCGTACCAGTGATGATATGACATCACCGAACTGGTTCTCTTTGTTCGGGAGCTGGGCCCTCCCACCCACCCACCCCCCGCATTATTCTTACCTTTTATTTGGCCCTGCCCCCAATTTTTCACTGCCTCCTGAGTCCCAGCTGATCAGCTGGAAGGAAAAAAACT
Source organism: Ptyas mucosa (assembly GCA_012654045.1). Lineage (NCBI taxonomy): Eukaryota > Metazoa > Chordata > Lepidosauria > Squamata > Colubridae > Ptyas > Ptyas mucosa. The sequence continues at coordinate 6,034,132 of WNWU01000025.1, forward strand.
GTTTAAACTCTTGCCGCAGGGCTTCAAAGGGCCGCCCTACAGCTGATCAGTGTTAAAAGGCAGTGTGGTGGTAGACCAGGACGCTCGAAAAACAAATGAGTAAACCGGGATGCTCCAAAAACAAATGGGTAGACTGGTACAGCTCTGCAAGCAGTTGAAAGCCTGGTAGACCAGTACCTCTGCTAAATCCTAAAGAATTGTCACATGACCATCAAGCCATGCCCACAAAATAAGCCACGCCCACAGAACCAGTAGTAAAAAATAATTAGAACCCACACCCCTGAACTGAGTTGATTGTTTTGTGAAGTTAACAGATACACCAACACAAGAATAAGGACAGGGAGGAGTTAATGAGCTTAACTGACTTCCAGATACCATTTTAGAGTTTTTAAAAAACACTCTACCTCTCAGCTTCTTTTACGATGAATATTCAATAATCAGTCAACGTTCAATCTTTAAATAATGAAAATAACAGGAAAGAAAGATAAAGTCTCAGCACAGTTGGTTAAAATTCAACCCAACGCAGATTGAAATAAGCTAATATTAATGTGGTTGTTTAGCATTCATACTACTACTGTCTTTGGAACTGGATGATAGCCTACCAAAAATTAGGGTGGGGGAAATGAAATCTATTGTTCTCTGTTATTTATAAGCTATGTCCACAAAATATATCTTACCATTACAATGAAAATGAATCTGTATGAATTAGCAGCAAGAAATGCTTCAGCTGATGAAATCTTATTGTTTCATTAACAATTTAGCTAGATACCAAGAGTACTATGAGACATAAATATTCATGTTCAAATAGAGCTATTTCCAGATATCAAAACAGTTATTTTCTTTAACATCGTACATGTCCCATATTTTTATATATGTATTTTCGACTCACTTTTGAAACTTAAGGGTTATTAAATATTCTCAGGAGCTTAAATAGTAGGCAAAAGGACGTTTTATTTATTTACAGAATTCTTTGATTTTAATTCATGTTCAAAGTTAGCCAGCCCTAGAATAAAATATCTCTAAAAGTACAGTGATC
>WNWU01000025.1:6035567-6051356 GCA_012654045.1 Ptyas mucosa
TATATATATATATATATATATATATATATATATATATATATATATATATATATGTGTGTGTGTGTGTGTGTGTGTGTGTGTGTGTGTGTGTGTATGTTAATGTAATATCATTATTATGCTTATAAGACTACACAATAACTGTTAACCTTAAAATAGATTGTGGATGCATGCATATAATTATGGCATTTACACCCTCCTTGTGTCAGTCTTTGTTCTTGACAATTAACCCCCTTAATTGTCCTTAACAATTAACCCCCTTAAACAAAGGGTTAGTTGTTAAGGGACTGCAGGGGGTTGGACTAGAAGACCTCCAAGGTCCCTTCCAATTCTGTTATTCTGCTAATATTTAATGAAAACACTCCACAAACAGTTTCGCTTCATATGATGGACGATCCAACAATTCACAGCTATTTATATCCATATAATCTTTTGGATGCAATGGGTAAGATTCTTCCTTTATAACTATCATTCAAAGAATTTATGGATCTGCCTTGTTTAATCCACTAGATAATGTGGGCTGCATTATTTGTCTATGTGTTGGCTCAAATAATCTTAACCTTACATTTATTCTTCATAGCATCACTGAGTAGAAAGGAACTAGACTTGAGACACATCTATGGTTCCATGAAAGAATCCAATCCAAATTAAAGTATCATCAATACTTAATTCACTTAAACACATTCAGATCCCCAGTAAGAAGCTTTATTTACAGAGGGAAATACGGTGTCAGGCGCAAGCAGCCAAATCTATTCGTGAAAGGTTGAAGTAAGCTACTTTATTGCAACCTGCCTCTATTACAAGAATCTTCCCAGTCTGCTTACTTTCTTTTGGGAACAAATAGATAAGGATACACAGGGCATGGGGAAGAAGGATCAGGCCTATGTCTCTTGCAGCTATGCAAAGACTCAAGGCTAGTTCCCCACTTAACCTCTCCTCCCTGCCTGGCTGCTAGTAGTTTCCCAACATATAGGGAGCCGAAGAAGCTTGAGAGTAATGAGAAACTATGGAACAGAACAGAGGTGGTATTCTGTAGGTTCTGACCAGTTCTGGAGAACCGGTAGTGGAAATTTTGAGTAGTTTGGAGAACTGGTAAATACCACCTCTGACTGGCCCCACCCCCATCTATTCTCTGTCTCAGCTGATTGGGAGGAAATGGGGCTTTTGCAGTGTCCTTCCCCTGGAGTGGGGAGGGAATGGAGATTTTACAATATCCTTCCCCTGGAGTGGGGAGGGAATGGAGATTTTACAGTATCCTTCCCCTGCCAAGCCCACCAAGCCATGCCATGCCCACTAAGCCACACCCACAGAACCGGTAGTAAAAAAAAAAAATTAATCCCACTACTGGAACAGGAACTATAGAATGTTTCAAACTAAAACAAAATAAAAAATTCAGCTGCCCTGACTCAACTTCCAGACAAGTCCACCTGGATAACTGAGAATCTTCATCGACACATAACGGGACAGCAAACAAACTGCAAATGACTTGCTACAAATCCCAACCTCAACGCGAGCTCCAAAGCAAGAGAACTTCCAGAAGGAAGTCTTTAAGCTCCTGCAAACCATCAAGAAGAACAGGCCTGACTTTCAGATGGGAAGAGAACATGTGAAGCCACAGAGAGCAGATATCACATTCTGGAACTGAAGGGCTTTTCGTGTAACACCATCTGGTGGTTCTCTTTGACAGTTCTGGCCCTTTTTTTTCCTAGGCTCAGCTGGCCAAAACAGCAAGCATCTATGAGCTGTCATTTTAAATGACCCACCGTGCCCATAATAAGTCTTTGCTCCGGGGCCTTGCGAGAATTCAGCCTGGTGCAGAATTGCCACATAAAATTCCCCGTAAAGCTACAGAATAATGCCGGTGCAGAGCAGAGCATTGCAACAAAATGCTCTGAAGCAACAGCTCAGAAACCCAGCCAAAGGGACTGTTGTTTTCTAAAAGACACAACACGGCAGCAGTTTCCAGGGTGCTATGGAATTAATCGCCTTTCTCCAGCATTCAGAGGAGAGCCGCGCGTATTACGGTTAGTCCTCGACTTACAACCGGTTGCTTAGCAACTATTCAAAGTGAACAATGGACTCCAAAAGGGACCTGGATTCAAAGTTATAATGGCCGATGCCCCTTCCTGCTGCAGTCACATGATCCGATGTTGTTCTAGTCAGGGGTGGGCTGCTGGGGGTTCGCAGGGGTTCGGGAGAACCTCTAGCGGAGATTCTGTGCAGTTCGGAGAACCCCCAAATCCCACTCCTGGCTGGCCCTACCCATCCTGCCCCACCCCGCCCCGCCCCTCCCTCCTAGGAGTCCCAACGTGGCCCGTTTTGTATGCAGGTAAGTGTAAGGTATGCACGGAGGCTCAGGGAAGGCGAAGAACGGGCCTACCAGAAGTTCAGGAAGGACAGAAATGGCCCTGTTTCTGGTGACCAGAGGGCCTCCAGAGCCTGGGGAGGCCGTTTTCATCCTCCCGGAGGCTCAAGGAAAACCTCCGGAGCCCGGGAAGGGCAAAAACGCACCCCCACCCACACTGTGGTGCAGGAGGCTGACCAGGCCATGCCCACCATGGCCACGCTCACCCAGCAACCGGGCAGAGAACCCCTTGCTAAAATTTTTGAAACCCACTCCTGGTTCTAGTCCTGCCTCAGGTACGAAAGCCAGCTAGGTGGTTTTGGGCCAGTCATTCTCAGCCCAACCTTCCTCACAAGGTGGTTGTTGTGGGAGGAAGATGAGTTGGTACCGCCTTATTTGTAAAAAAAAACAATAAAGGCAGGTTACCAATTAAATCGATCAATAAATATCTACGAACACAGCAGTGGTGGGTTGCTACCGGATCAGCCCGGTTTGGGCAAACCGGTAGCGACGGCGACGGGAGGCTCCGCCCATCCACCTGGATGCTTCTGCGCATGCACAGAAGCGCCGTGCGTGCGCTCAAACATGCACACGCCCAGAAGCGAACAGGTAGCAACAGGTTTCGAAAACCCACCCCTGGAACACAGGGATTGAAACAACAGCTAGTTGTCGAGACTCACATCGGCTCGGCACATCTGGGATTAGGGAAAAGCGTCGGGGAACCGGAGACTTCAGATACAGCTATGGGAGACCCGGAATGTTGCCGACGTACTACAATGAGTTGAGAAGACTGGGGGGGGGGGGGTGCACACAGCGGTGGTGGTGGGTGCTCGGTATTCGGTAAACTAGGCGGTCGCCCTAATGTAATGCTATATTTAGGGGAGATTGTTGCTCAGGTTTCCCCCGGCTATTAAATAAGAACATTGCAAAGTTTAGGAGAACTCCAAGCAAACTCTAGTTCTAAATCTGAAGAGCCTCTTGAGTGTTGTACACAGTACACAGATCTACGCATTTCCCATGCAATTTTAATTCACGTCTCGGGTGCTTGGGGGGAAAAGAAGGGGGAAAAAAGACATTCGCTTAACAAGCCCTTGTATGCCACAACCAGCATGTACGGCAACATCAGAAATTGTTTGTAACTGTGTCCCAAACCACCAGTACATGCCTTTTTTTTTCTTCTTCTTCTTGCAGGAGGAAAAAGTCATTTTGATGTTTTGTGGCAGCTGCAGAAGACGGAAGAGAGAGGCGCGTCTAAATTCTCCCGTACACCTTGGAGCGATCCGTGAGGTTTATTCAGGAACGATCCCTCTCCATCCTTCAAACAGGGTTCCTTCCCGACGTTGGCCTAGCAAACTTTACAATAGCAGAAATGGATTTTTTCCCCCTCCCTTTCTTCCTTCCTTCCTTCCATTTATTTCTTTATTTTTGCAAACAAGCAATCTGTGAAGATAGCAAAATAAATAACAGAGGGAAACAAAATTTAGGGCAGCCTGGTTTGAAACCATCGAGAATATATTTTAAAAAAAAAAAAAAACTGGAAAGGGGCACGCTTTTCTCAGAAGCTGCGAAAGCATTTGTTTTGCTCATTTTGTTTTTCCCGTTTTATTGAGGATTGGCGTGGAGTCAATCGGGTAATAACTTTCATGTTTCTTCTTTTTTTTTTCCTCCCCCCCCTCCCCCCTCCTTATGACTGGCTCAGGCTTTCAAAGGGCCTTTCAATAGCCATCCTGAAATAAGGTGGGGGAGGGGGGAAAATATCTGGAGCGATTCATTATAATAGAGCCTACTTTTACAGGAAATAAAGCTAAAATCTGTTTTATACCGGGCACCATTGTTTCTTTAATCTGTATAGCATTTAAAGGTACTTTAAAAGCTCCTATCACCATGACATCTAATCTTTTCCAATAACAGGCATTTAATGCTGCTTTTAAGTGGCATATTTGAAAGCATTCACGAAAAGCCCAAATCTCCGGTTTTATTTGTTAGAGCTGCTTGAATTCTCTACATTCTCTCTCTCTCTCCCTCTCTCTCTCTCTCTCTCTCTCTCTCTCTCTCTCCCTCCCTTCCTCCCTCCCTCAGTCTCTCTCTCTCACACACACACACACATACCCCCTCTCTCTCACACACACACATTCACCCTAACTCACTCCCTCTCCTTCTCTCCCTCTCTCTCTCACACACACACTCACTCTCACTCACTCACTCACTCTTTCCCTCCCCCCTCTCTCTCACACACACACCCTCTCTCTCCCACTCACTCTCACTCACTCACTCTCACTCTCCCTCCCTCTCTCTCTCTCACACACACACTTTTTTAGATAACACATTCTTTTGGGTAGACAATGTATACATTCTAAGACAGGAGCAAGGAAAGAGATTCCCAGATGTGAAATATCTCAGGGGCTGCCAGAAAGAAGAGGGGGTCAACCTATTCCCCAAAGCACCTAAAGGCAGGACAAGAATGGTCCAATGGTTGGAAACGAATCAAGGAGCGAAACAGCCTAGAACGAAGGAGAAATTCCTTGACAATTAGCAGCACAATCAACCAGTGGATCGCTCTTCTTCCAGAGGTTGTGGCTGCTCCATCACGGGAAGTTTTCAAGAAGAGACTGGACAACTAGAGTGACGGCTTTCCCCACCACCCCCCTGGAGACTCTCCAGAGACCGGAAATGGCCTGTTTGCCAACTTCCAGAAGTTAGCAAACTGGCCGTTTTTGGCCTCCGGAGGGCCTCTGGGGGGATGGGGAAGGCTGTTTTTGCCCTCCCCAGACTCCTAGAAAGGCTCTGGAGCCTGGGGAGAGAGAAAAACAGGGCTTCTCCACCACCACCACCCGAGGCCCTCCGGAGGCCGAAAATATGTTTCCCTGCTTCTGATGGGTCCAGAAAGCTCGAAAGTCAGCTGGTGCACGCCAGAGCTGAGCTCACGTGCCCATCAATACGGCTACATGTACCACCTGTGGCATGCGTTCCATAGGTTCGTCATCACGGGTATAGGGTCTCCTGCTCAGAGAGTACCAAGGACCCCAAAGTTGTTGTCCCCGTAACTTCTTGCAAACCCTACTCCCTTCTAGCACTGATGACGTTACATAGATGGGTCATCAGATGTCTGCAAGGAAACCACCAAGCTCAGAGGGCACCGAGGACCCCTCATTTCGTCCCCGAGTGACAAATATTTATTGAAAACAAGCACATTTGCTTCTGGGTCCTACCTTGAGACAGAAAGGCATGGCAATGAAATCAGAGCCCCCTCTTCTACTCGCTCCTTCACCAACCCATAAAAGTCGTCTCTCCCTCTCTCCCAAGCCTTCTTCTGCAGCTCTGTCATCTCATCCACTGATGTCACCCTTCATCCTATTGAGCTTCATCTTCGCATTGGCTTCCCTTTTGAGTTTTCCCTCCTTCCCCCTTTCCAATTTCTCTTCTTAGAAAGTCCGTGGAAGGCATTTTCAACCTTACAGAGCTCATGTAATTGTCCCCATCAAAACTAAGCGACAGTACAATGCCACTTAACAAAGGGAAAAAAAAATTTTTTTTTGGCTTCAAAGCCTTTGATGGCAATTCTTAGGAGCCAGAAAAAAAAAATCTTCGAGTGGTCCCTTGAAGCTATCAAAGAGGCTGATACAAAATGCGGGGAAAGCCTCTTAAAACTGTTGAAACAATTGCAAAGAGGCCTTGGAAGAGAAAGCTATGTAGCCCTTTTTTTTGCCTTTAGAACCGGGTGAGCCTATTACTTTATAGAGGCAGCTTCAAAAGAGGGCTTCGTGTAAGCCATCAAAGCACAGCAACCTTTTGAAGATCTGCTCACAACTCTAATAGTTAAGGCAGCATCGGCTCGTCTTGTGTTTCTCTCCACCCCTTTGGAGTTATTTAGAGAGAAAAAATGTAATGCAATTTAGTGCCAGGTTAAGTAGCATCTAGAACATCTAGAGCAGTGTCAAACTCGATTTCATTGAGGGCCCCATCAGGGTTAGAATAGAATAACAGAGTTGGAAGGGACCTTGGAGGTCTTCTAGTCCAACCCCCTGCTTAGGCAGGAAACCCTACACCACTTCAGACAAATGGTTATCCAAACTCTTCTTAAAAACTTCCAGTGTTGGATCATTCACAACTTCTGGAGGCCAGTTGCTCCACTGGTTAATTGTTCTAAACTGTCAGGAAATTTCTCCTTAGTTCTAGGCTGCTTCTCTCCTTGATTAGTTTTCACCAAGGGTGAAATGCTCCCGGATAGGACCGGATCGCCCGGTCCGATAGCAATCGTGGCCGTTGGTTCGGCGATCCGGTAGCGATGGCGGAGCAAAGCTCCGCCCACCCGCCTGGTTGTCATTACTTCCTGGTTTTAACCAGGAAGTAATGTGTTTTTTACCTTCTGCACATACACAGAAGGTTTTGCACATGCGCAGAAGTTCTATGAGCGGTGCGCGCGCTTCCGAACCAGTAAGGAAGGTAAGTAGATTTCACCCCTGGTTTCCACTCATTGCTTCTTGTCCTGCCCTCAGGTGCTTTGGAGAATAGCTTGACTCCCTCTTCTTTGTGGCAGCCCCTGAGATATTGGAACACTGTTATCATGTCTCCCCTAGTCCTTCTTTTCATCAAACTAGACATACCCAGTTCCTGCAACCGTTCTTCATATGTTTTAGTAAATGAGGACCCAATCTGTTGGGGGCAAAATGCTGACTCTGTAAACCGCTTAGAGAGGGCTGTAAAGCACTGTGAAGCAGTATATAAGTCTAAGTGCTATTGCTCTTCCTTCCTTCCTTCCTTCCTTCCTTCCTTCCTTCCTTCCTTCCTTCCTTCCATGGTACCGCAGTAGTTAGAATGCAGTATTGCAGGCTGACTCTGCCGACTGCCAGCAGTTCGATCCTGATCGGCTCAAGGTTGACTCAGCCTTCCATCCTTCCGAGGTGGGTAAAATGAGGACCCAGATTATTGGGGGCAAAAGGCTGACTCTGTAAAACTGCTTAGAGAGGGCTGTAAAGCACTGTAAAGCAGTATATAAGTCTAAGTGTTATTGCTATTGCTAAATATGTTTTTTTTTAAAAAAATGCCTTCAAGTCTGTTTGGACTCCTAGTGACTGCCCCCTTTGGTTTTCTCGATGGCGTTTTTTGGAAATAGTTGTCTTTTTGTCTTTTTCTTCCCCAGGGCTGAGAGAGAGAGGGACCGGCCCAAGACCACCCCATCTAGCTTTGCATCTAAGGCAGGAGCAGAATTCACAACCTCCTGGTTTGTAAACAGACACCTCCATCACTACGTCAAACTGGCTTTCCCTATGTTGGTTACCTCAGTACTAATTAGAATTGTCAGGGTCATCTGCATGCTGCAGAGTTAATGTAACATGTAGGTTGACCCAAAGAGCACTTCTTCACGATGTCAGAGGGAGGTCTCCTTGGCCATATGGACCACAAGCTGTTCCAATTTCAACCAAGTCCTGCAAAAGAGGAGAACGGGTAATCTACGAAGAGGCGCCGGCGTGAGGGTTGCAGAATAACGCGATTCCAGATAATTGACGATTTGCCTGAGCAGTTCTATAGAGAAATTCATTACCTGCATTCCTCGGGAAAGCCCAGTGAAGGAAAATTAACCTGCAAAATAAAAGATGTCACAGAACAGGAGCATTCTTTTAGAAGCGAACACGAGGCGCTGTTATAAATCCTCTCCACATATTCCGAGGAGGTTTGGAAACATCTCGATCATGCTTTAAATGGGACGTCTCTGTGTGAAAAAAGTTCTACCCTATTTGAAGCACCAGGAAAGCGTGAGATTCAAAGTAAGAAACAGGTCAGCCATGCTACTGTTGCCTGTGGTTTCAGTCCTCTTCCCAATCAGTCTTGCTGGGTAAATCCAAATTTGACACAAGAAATTGCTTAGAGAGTAGAAATACTTATTCAGGTTCATGGAGGAGCTGTCCAGCAGCTAAGACTAACAAAGTTGGTTAGTATTTTCCTCTACTCCTTCTCTTTCTTGGCTTCGGATTATGGCCAAGATCCAGAACTTGCTTCTTGCTTGCAAGAAGGAGTTGTGTTTCTGCTCTCTGCTCTAATGACCTTAGGATAATGCAACTATCATAAATAAATGCTGGTTGCCAAGTGCCTGGATTTTGATCACGTGTCACTAAGGATGCTATGATGGTTGTAAATATGTGGACCGTCACTTTTTTCAGTGCCATTGTAACCTCTAACCGTCACGAAGCGAATGGTTGTAAGTCGAGGGTTACCTGTATATGGGATGACCAAATTTGTTCAAAATCATCCATATGTAGGAAGGTAGCACCCACCCCTCTCCTAGGAAAATGAAATATTCTAGGAAATATTAAAAAGGCAGAATAGTATATTTTCCCTAAAGGAGAAACATGTTTCTAAAGACAAACTCAGAGCCTCAGCTCCCTTCCCCGCCCCCAGCAGATATTTTGGTGCCAACTTATCTACAAGACAAAGGTTGGGCTAGCTTATCTACAACACAAAAGACATGGCCCTCAGGACATGATATGATTAGCCCTCACTCAAGACTTGGCTTTCTGCTCTCTGCTCCTTTTCTTTCTTGGTTTTGGATTATGGCCGAGATCCAGAACCTGCTTCTTGCTTGCAGGTAGGACTTTGAGACTCTCTCTCTGCTCCTTCTCTTTCTTGTCTTTGGATTATGGCCATGATCCAGAACCTGCTTCTTGCTTACAAGTAGGACTTTGGAAAAAGTCAAAGTACAATTACCAATATGCTGACACTGTCCTATTCTCTCTCCAGTTATGTGCTATCCCTTTAAATCCATTTCTCTGAAAGGCCTCATAGGTTTCACCAGAATCTCCATGGGGTTCATGCCCACCCCCCAAAAAAATTAAGAATCTCAGCTTTATTTAGCAGATTGTTTCAGGAAAGCTAATTAATTTCTCTCATTCTAAGCAGTGCTTCTCAACCATGGTAGCTTCAAGATGCTTAGACTTCAACTCCCAGAATTCCTGGCTGGGGTATTCTGGGAGTTGAAGTCCACACATCTTAAAGCTGCTAAATTGAAAGATGCGGAGTTAGAAAGGGGTTAAATATATATATATCCGATTATTTCCTAGTTCTAGAGTATATGCCCGTGATGGCAAACCTATGGCACGGGTGCCTCAGGTGGCACGCGGAGCCATATTGCTGGGCACGCGAGTGTTGCCCTAGCTCAGCTCCAGCACGCATGCGCGCATCAGCCAACTGATTTTCAGGCCTTCCGGTCCCACCGGAAGTCAGAAAACTGGCTGTTTCCAGCCTCCAGAAGGCCTCCGGGGGGGGGGATGGGGAAGGCTGTTTTTGCCCTCCCCAGGCTCCTAGAAATCCTCTGGAGCCTGAAGAGGGGTGTGTGTGTGAAACGGGCCTACTGGGCCCACCATGCCATCGCTTGCCAAAAGCTAGGGAAAGTGTGGGGGGGTCACATGTGCATGCGCGGGAGGACGGGGCGCATCGAATTATGGATGTGGGCACAGGCACCCGTGACCCCCCATGCTCCCCACGCTTTTGGCACGTGACGGCAAAAAGGTTATCCATCACTGGTATATGCTATTAGAAATATAGTCCTGGGACATCATTATTTCCAGTTCTCCATTTCCATTTAGAATTCACAAGTTCCTCCTTTGTCTTGGAGAAAGTCAACAAAAAGAAAACATTTTTGCAGGTTTGGAAATTGGGCTGTTTGGGAGTGTCTGGCCTGAGCCACAGATAATGCCAAGAACCAGGGAATATGCCTCTAATCGTGGCTAAGACTAGGCCCAAACAATTTTATTTGTTTGTTTGTTTGTTTAGTAAAGCATGTATAAGATAACAGATATAAGTATAAACATGATTATGAATACAGGAAATGGATACAAATAAATGGGGACAGTAGGACAGCGACGGTAGGCATGCTGGTGTGCTTATGCACGCCCCTTACAGTAGATAGTCTAAGGTTAAAGTTTTGGGGGTTTGGGGACGAAACTACAGAGTCAGGTAGTGCATTCCAGGGACTGATCACTCTGTTGCTGAAGTCGTATTTTCTGCAATCGAGTTTGGAGCGTTTTACCTTAAGTTTGTATCTATTATGTGTTTGTGTATTATTGCAGTTGGAGCTGAAGTAGTCATTGATATGTAGGACGTTGTAGCAGACAATTTTGTGTACTACGCTTAGGTCAGACTGAAGGTGGCGTAGTTCTAAGTTGTCCAAGCCCAAAATGTCAAGCCTGGTGGCATAAGGGATTCCGTTGTGAGCAGAGGAGTGGAGGACTCTTCTCGTGAAATACCTCTGGACTCACTCAATTGTGTTAATGTCCGATATACACTGCGGGTTCCAGGCAGATGAGCTGTATTCGAGAATTGGTCTAGCAAAGGTTTTGTATGCCCTAGTTTGCAGTACAACATTACCGGAGAAGAAGTGTCACAAGATTAGGTTAAAAACTCTTAATGCCTTTCTGGCAATGCTGTTACAGTGAGCTCTGGCCCTTAGATCATTTGAATCATTTTCAGAGGATGTTGGCAAGGTTGCGCAGGTAATTCACAAGTTGATCAAGTGACATCTGTCTTTATTTTACCATTTGTTAAAAGGACAAAATGCTGTGAGTAGCAGATTTTTTTTTGCTTATATTTTTAAAGGTTTTCCAGACTGGTGTTCAGAATATCAGTCTGAGCTAACATAATGTGATCCCAGCCGTAGTTTGCAAAGAAATAAAAATGGCCCTCGCCAGCTGCTGATATCCGAGCTATGTTCACACAAGACCCTGACATGAGCCAAGCAACCACTGAGTGGTTAACCTACTGAGTTAGCCAAAGGTTCCTGTGTGGTTAGTTGATTGCTCAGTGTATCAGTGTATAACAGGATATAACAGAGTTGGAAGTCAACTCAAGGTATGCATTCTGTAGTGAATATTGTCAATGCAAAAAAAGGGGGGGGATCTTTTGTGCAGGTACCGTATTTTTGGGACTATAAAGCGTACCTAAATTTAGAAGAGGAAAACAACCAAAAAAGGTTTTTGGCCTCCCTTTTTTCGGGACCTTTGTCAGCCCTTTTCCAATCTTTTTTCAGCTTGTTTCCAGGGCTTTTTCCAGCCCATTTTCAAGGCTTTTTTTGGCCCATTTTGAGGGCTTTTTTTTGGCCCATTTTCAAGGCTTCTTTCAGCCCATTTTTGAGGCTTTTTTGGCCCATTTTGGGGGCTTTTTTTGGTCCTTTTTTGAGGCTTTTTCCAGCCTGTTTGGTATGGATGGGAGAGAGAGAGAAATGATAGAGATGATAGAGATGATAGAGATAGAGATAGAGATGATAGAGATAGAGATAGAGATAGAGATAGAGATAGAGATAGAGATAGATTGCTCAGCTGAGGGCTTCACGCCAATACAATGATCTTAACACCTTGTCTTCTGTTCCTCCCGTTGAAAACATTTCTGCAAGTATACATTGTGCAAGTGCTCATTCTTCATCTAGACAGAACCCTTTCAAAGATGAAATTCCAACCAAAACAGGTTTGCATTGATTTGCGCCCATTAGGAAGGCTGACGTCTCATCACACTGGTCCTGACACACACCAGAGCGCCTGCAGACAGCTTGACAAAAGAGATCCGTTTTTTAATGTTGGGAAGGGGGGCTTGCAAATGGAAATCACAACATCTATTCTTCTAAGCATCTCCTGCCTTGCCTCATTTCAGTTGTAGGGCTTTTCACTACTGCTAAAAGAAAACAAAGCGAGTCGAAGGAAATGTGAGGCTCACAGTGAATTTAAGTCATTCATTGGTACATCCGTATCAGCCAAGTAAATTTTGGTGGTCCGCAAAAAAACTTATTTGCATTTTTTATATTGCACTAAATCAGGGATCCTCACACTATGGCCCCTGGGATAGATACGTGCAATGAACATTTGTGTTGCTGCAGAGAATCTCCCCCTTCAGGGTCTTTTTGTGTGGGGCAGAGGGGGGCAGAAATTCTGACTTGGGGTCTGCTTCGGCCTCCTGGTATGGGGATTTGGGTGAAGGCTGGAGGGAAGTGCCGCTGGTGGCGAAGAGCCGGAGGGCCTCGTTCCAGTGGGACTGCATCATGGCCTGGAACTGGCTGACTATCTCAGCCTGCTGAGCCTCCAGGCGGCGGTACCTGGCCTTGCGCTCCCGCAGGTCTTCCCTCTGCTTGGAAAGCCTATGCTCCTAGTCCTCAGTGAGGTGTTTCTGCTGAGCCTCCTTCTCGGTCAGAGTCAATTTGAACTGAGCTGTTTTGCCAACTTTTTCTCGTGGTGGCTGCTTAGCTTCAACAACTGCTTCCCGTTGGGGCCCTAAGGAGCCCAGACGGGGAGGCGAGGAGTAGCTGGGAGGGGAGGAGCGAGTAGAGGCTGGTGAGGTGCCCCACAACATTGATTTGGCCATGCCCACCCAGTCACATGACCACCTAGCCACGCCCACCCACCCAGTCAGTAGGCAGATCATATTAGTGATCCGCGGGAGTTAAAATTATGAATTTAGTGGTCCTTGAGGTCCGAAAGTTTGGGGAATTGAACCCAGATGGACATTTCTTCCAACACATAAACATGTGTAAGAGAAGGGTCTGGACCAACCTACCTAAGATCTATCAAAAGTTGGGGGATAGCCCCCAAAAGCTATTCAAAGACCCCAATTATTGTCAATCTGGTTGTTTTCTTAAATTCACCCCTTTCTTTTGCTTCCCTACCCGCTTATAAAAGGAAAATTACTTTAGCAAGAATTTCCCCGAAGAGGCCAAAACCTACTCAACCCAATCTTCTAAATTCCTAATGCCCTTTTTGCTTGTACGTCTACAATACATCCTTCCCCAGTTGGCTGCAGATAACAAGGTCCTCTGGGTAGACTAAACCGGCATTTTCCAAAGCCTTTATTTTGTTTTATTGCCTCATTTTAATCATTGCACCTTAACAATGAGCCCAAAACGCCGTATTTCTCACAGATGACACAATACGGTCCAGTGGCTAGCTAATTTTTCCCCCCTCCGTAAAATCGAGGACGATGTGGAAAACAATGGGCTAAAAACTAAGGATGTTTTGGCATGCTAAAAGCTTCATTAGTTGTTATGCGGCTGTCTTGGGGATATGTACAAGTCCCAGGAGGTTTTTGTTGTTGCTGCTGTTCCTAGAATAGGACACAGATGTTCCATTTTTGTCAAGCCAAAAACCCTTTGGAATAAATTCAAGGCTTAGCTTCACTTCTAAGGGGTTGCCACTAAGAAAAAGGGGTCACTTTACAAAGTCCCTGAAGGCTGGACAAGAAGTAACGGGTGGAAACTAATAAGGAGAGAAGCAACGTAGAACTAAGGAGAGATTTCCTGACAGTGAGAACAATTAATCAGGGGAACGACTGGCCTCCAGAAGTTGTGGGTGTGTTGAGGAATTAGCAGAGCAACCCTAGAGTAGCAAGGGTGTTCACATGAAAGCGACTGAGAGCAGTTGCAAATAATCACAGTCAACACACAGATACACTGAGTTGTGTTTACTTTTAGGAAAATAGTAATAAAGCACAGTCCAATAAACAGTCCAGGTCATACACAGATAGTAAAGCAGTAGATAGTAAAACAATAGTCCAGGGATATTCCAATAACAAAGTCTTCTTACCAGTCGTTGTAGTCATAGACAATAAACAGTTGCAAACAGTAGCAAACACAGCAAATAGCAGTAACGTTCAGCAAAGAGTAGCAGAGAGCAGTAAAGAGAAACTACGGTAACCATGTCTCAAGCTCTCTCTTAAAGACATTGGCTACAGAGCTAACCAATCAGGACACAGTATGACGCAATACTGCAATACAGTCTTAAAGCTATAATGAAGTTTATACATTGCCAACCCAACAAGTTAGTAAATTATCATTTCCTAACAGGGTGTTCGCACCACTGGAGGCTTTTAAGAAGAGATTGGACAACCGTTTGTCTGAAATGGTATATTTCAGGGTTTTCAGGCAGTTGAACTGAAAGATTTCCAATTCTCTTATTCTGTTATTCTTAACCTGGCAAGATCTCGCTCAAAGAGCATCTGTTGACTACCACATCTCATTAAGTTCCTGACACCACCTGAAATATAGCTAGTCCTCGATTTACGACATTCATTCATTCATTCATTCATTCATTCATTTATTTATTTATTTATTGGTTCGATTTATATTATAATTTAGATTCAGGGCAGCTTATAATGCGTTAAGCAATAGCCTTCATACTTTTGTATATACCTGTTTAGTAGGGCTTTCAGGGCCCCCCTAAGCGGTGTTCCTTTTTATACAAAGTCAGCTTATTGCCCCCACAATCCGGGTCCTCATTTTACCTACCTCAAAAGGATGGAAGGCTGAGTCAACCTTGAGCCTGGTGAGATTCGAACTTGCAGTAATTGCAGGCAGCTGGAGCTATAACAGCACTTTAGTCTGCTGCATCACCAAGGCTCTGTAACTGCACTGCAAAATTTGGGAAAGAACTCGTTTATCCAAAAGATGGAGATTCAGGTCACATCACATCAGAATTGCCAAGGGGGGAAAAAAACTTCTGCAAGAAAATCCCGTTTTTAATATCAGTCGCTGGCGAAGGGAGGAAACCAAGGAAGGTAGTGAATTACTGAGAGATTTGAACTTGCATTAATTGCAGGCAGCTGGCAGCTAAGTGCTATTTTAACAGCACTTAGTCCGCTGCGCCACCAAGGCTGACCCTGACACACTGCGACCGTTGCCAAGGGTCCAGATTTTGACCACGTGACCGTGGAGATGCTGTAATGGTTGTAAAAATGGTCATAAGTCACTTTTTTTCGGTGCTGCTGTAACTTTGAATGGTCATTAAATGAACTGTTGTAAACCAAGGACTACCTGTACAGGTAATCCACGATTTACAAACATAAACACCATTACGGTGGCGCAATGGTCAGAGTGCAGTACGGCAGGCTACTTCCGCTGACTGCCAGCTGACTGCAATTTGGCAGTTCGAATCCCACCAGTCTCAAGGTTGACTCAGCCTTCCATCCTTCCGAGGTGGGTAAAATGAGGACCCAGATTGTTGGGGGCAAGAGACTGACTCTGTGAACCGCTTAGAGAGGGCTGTAAAGCACTGGGAAGCAGTATATAAGTCTAAGCACTATTGCTATTGCTGTAGTTGATTGAATGTTGCATTAGGAGCCCTGGTGGCTCAATGGTTAGAATGCAGTATTGCAAGCTAACTCTGCCGACTGCCAGGAGTTCGATCCTGACCGGCTTCAGGTTGACTCAGCCTTCCATCCTTCCGAGGTGGGTAAAATGAGGGCCCAGATAGTTGGGGGCAAGAGGCTGACTCTGTAAAACTGCTTAGAGAGGGCTGTAAAAGCACTGGGAAGCGGTATATAAGTCTAGGCGCTATTGCTATATTCCTTCCTTCCTTCCTTCCTTCCTTCCTTCCTTCCTTCCTTCCATGGTGCATAGTAGTTAGAATGCAGTATTGCAGGCTAACTCTGCCAACTGCCAAGAGTTCGATCCTGTCCGGCTCAAGGTTGACTCAGCCTTC
>WNWU01000025.1:6052304-6068098 GCA_012654045.1 Ptyas mucosa
GAGAAGGAGAAGGAGAAGGAGAAGGAGAAGGAGAAGGAGAAGGAGAAAGAGAAGGAGACGAAGATAGAGAAGGAGAAGGAGAAGGAGAAGGAGAAGGAGAAGGAGAAGGAGAAGGAGAAGGAGAAGAATGATGATGGTTTTCTATAACATGGTCAATCAAAACCAAGCCATAGGATTTGACCTATGGGCTTAACCAGGAGAGTGATTCAGTTTGCAATTGTCCTAAGCCAAATAGCAATAGCACTTAGACTTATATACCGCTTTATATCCAGTGTTTTTCAGCTCTCTCTAAGCGGTTTACATAGTCAGCATATTTTCCCCAATAATCTAGGTCAGGGGTCTGCAACCTTAAATACTCAAAAAGCCATTTGGACCCGTTTCCCACAGGAACGAAAACACCGGGAGCCACAAAACCTGGGTGGGCGTGGCCAACTCAACATCACTCACTTCCACCAGTCACATGACACCCCCCTAGCCACGCCTACCCAGCCGGTCATTAAGGCAGAGAACCAGTTGTTAAAAAACAGCGAGAACCACAAAACCCTTTTGACATCTCTCTCTCTCTCTCTCTCCCTCTCTCTGTATCTCTCTGTCTCTGCCCTGGCTGCTTCTCCATCCCCTGCCATTGCCCTTTCCTTCTCAGGCCACTCAAGGAGTGACTGGGAGGGGAGGGCGAGGGGCAGGGCCAGCCAGTGGTGGGATCACCCGACAGGGAACCATAGCAGAGGGCCCAAAGAGCCACATGCGGCTCTGGAGCCACAGGTTGCTGACACCCGATCTGCGTCCTCCATCTCGGAAGGATGGAAGGCTGACTCAAATGTTGGTTTCATTCTGGTTTGACCAAGATCTCGTCATCTGGCCTACATGTAAATGCTAAGCTATAAAGCCCGATTAACAAACTTTTCAGGCTGAATAAACACCTACTCTCCCCCCCCCAAACCAAAACCAAATCAGGTTAATACTGTGTGTGAAACAGAAGCCCAGCTGATTGCACAATACAAGTTTAGGATAATTTTATGCAAAGTTTGCCCCACGATCCTTAAAAAAACGCAAGAGTGAGGCAGCTACCAACCCCCCCCCATTTTTTGCCTGCTCTTAAGATCTGTAAGCCTCTTTACCCAAATCTTATGCCACTCCCTGAGAATTAATTTAGACTGACTTACGAGATAAAACATATGCATTTATATCTCTCATGTTGTTATTCTGAGCCCTGTGTTATTACTGCAAGTGGAGCCTTAATTGCCTTCCTTGTTATCCATTATCTAAGGACGTATTCTGTGATATCCCCTATAATGAAAGGACTATTCAGATCACATCTTGAGTAGCATTAATGGTTGGAGATAGTTGGATGTCTAAAGAAAAGGATGCGGGGAGTTAAAACACACACACACACACACGAGGATAGAATTTTTCGAGAGTGTAAGTTTTTCAAGAACTTCAAAGCACCACAAATGAATGCTGATTTTCTGCACGACAGAAAATGTTCAGAAAGAATGTGTGCTCAGTCTCTCTTTCTCTCTTGACCCAAGAGAAGTGGATGATGATTTATATCAATATAAGGGTTTAAAATAATATTAATTGCAAATAGCAAAATGGATAGACTCAGTTACAGCAGTGATGGGTGCTGTTGTGGTCCGCCAGCAGCCTGCGAAGCTGGCAGCGGAGTCGGACAGCGATGAGGCTGAGGAAGAACCTGGGCCAGTCCTGGAGGCTGGGGAAGGCCCAGATGAGGGCTCTGCGTCGGAGGCAGAGATGGGGCCAGGGATATCAGGGAGTGATGTGCGGACTCCGGAGCCTCCAGAGGCTGACAGTACAGAGGCAGAGGAACAGGAGGAGCCTGTTCCTAGTGCACGTATGAGAAGAGCTGCCAGAAGGCAAGAGCAGCTGAAGCAAAGAGGACGACTCAGAAGTAAAGCCAAGAGATGATTGGCCCCTCCCATAAGGCTTAAAAAACCAGCAACGACTCTTGGGCTCTTTGTCAGAAAACAATGTTGTTCTTGTCTTGCTGCACTTATCTCTGTTCGGCGTCTTCTGCTTCTGAACTTTTGCCAAGAGAAGCCTTTGGCAGTTTGCCTAATTATACCCAGGTTGGTGATTAGACTGAAGAATTTGTGTTATGAAGAATTTGTTTTGATTTAGTTTGGACTACGCTGAGAATGAGTTAATTCTCAGCTGTTCTAATAAAGTCTGTTTGTTTTGGAACTGTTTGCGTTGATTACTACCTACTCAGGCCTGGGTCACAACAGGTGCCCTGTCTGAAGGACCAGGTTGGTGTTCTAACCTAGGCTCCCTTAAAAAGCAGGAATTGGCCAGAAAAGCTCTTTTATTTACATGACTGTGAATTACTTTCATTCACAGTCAGCAAGGCTTGTCCAAACAGTTTTTCAAAGGAATATTTATCAACGCACCTTATCTCGCTTGGCAAGCTGCCACGTAACTTGTTTCCAAAAGCAGAATAAGGCAAAACTTGACACAGAGTCTCTCAGAGTCACGAACAGAACTTTCCACTCTTGAAACTACCAATGTTTCCTATGGGAGGGGCCAATCATCTCCAAGATGTGGCTTTACTCCCAAGTCGACCCTGCTTTCTGAGTTGTTCTTGTCTTCTGGCAGCTCTGTGCATGCGCACACTGGGAACAGGCTCCAGCTGTTCCACTGCCTCGCTGCTGTCTATCTCCCTCTCTGCCTCCAACGCAGAGCCTTCGTACGAGCTTTCCCCAGCCCCCAGGACTGGCCATGTTCCTTCCCAACCTCCTTACTGTCTGATTCTGCTGCCAGCTCCACTGGCCACCGGCTGGCCATAACAGTTGGGCACAGGTAAACGGGGATCTATCACCAAGAAGAGGCATTGACTTGATGGCATATAATCAACAATCAATCAATCCAAGTAATGCCATAATGTCATGGGCCCAATGGATTTCCCCACCCATACAAAATATTGTTGAGTCCACATTACACGTTAGTTTCTTTGTTACTCAAAGAATCACTTGGGTAATTCCTAGATTTGGGGCTAAAACTTGGTTTTCAAAGCCAAAGATGTGATTATTTTTCTTTGTCTTTGCATTGTGTTATTTTGGGATGAACAAAAACATTATTATAATGTGTTTGTTTCCCAATATTCTACAGTCCTTGTGTGCATGTTGTAGTGTTTCTTGGATTCCCTCTTCACCCCCTTTAAGGATGTTTTTCCTCCTTGAACATTTATTCTCTAGTCTTATTTATATTTCTAATTTAATTTAATTTAACTTAATTCAATATAATTTAATTGATGTAGATGCTGCTCATCTCCAAATTATTCTGGGCAGCTTACAGAGTAACAAAAGAATGCAACCCAATTAAGAAACAAAACCAACAAAAAGATCAGAAAAGTAATTAACACCACCATCTCCATGAGCGCACATACACAAAATGGTAAATCTGGCCAGCAACAAAACTCAGTTTCCTTCACCCTGGCC
The DNA here is from genome assembly GCA_012654045.1 of Ptyas mucosa. Lineage (NCBI taxonomy): Eukaryota > Metazoa > Chordata > Lepidosauria > Squamata > Colubridae > Ptyas > Ptyas mucosa. The sequence goes on from WNWU01000025.1 coordinate 6,055,760, forward strand.
CAAGGCCTGGGAGAAGAGTCAAGTCTTCAAAGCCTTCTAGAACATTGTTGAGTGCCAGGTGTGGTGGCCTAGAGGTGGAGCTCTCGCCTCCCAATCAGGAGACTGTGAGTTCGATCCTAGATAGAGACAGATATTTCTCTCTCTGGGCATGTTGAGAATATATCTGCTGAACAAAACTCCTCATTGGCAACAGGAAGGGCATCTGACTATTTAAAACATTCTGCTAGCTCCGTTCGGTTGGCCAGACCCCACCCCGCAAGGGATTATGGGGTCATTAAATAAAGATGATGATGTGGTCGTACGCTGAGAACTACCTGTATATCTTTTAGCTATTATGTAGGCTTTGTCCTACTAAAAGTTAGGAGGTTACTTTTGATTTTACAAACTGTTTGGTGGTTGGAATACCACAAGGTTAAGCATGACCGTATTTCCATCCCGATTCCAAAGGAAAGCGTTTCCAGGCGGAAAACATGGGGTGTGCAGAGACCAAAAAAAGTGCATCGCGTTTCGGGCGGCGGATCTGGCCAGGAGGAAAGAGAAGGTGAGTGTGCTGAGGAGGATGAGGGCGCGTGGCTCTGCAATGTACAATGGGCAGAAAAGCATTTTCTGGTGGCAGCGCTGCGATCCCCTCCCCGAATCCAAGACGGTTCCCGGTTCCCCGCTGCACATTGCAGGGGAACTGGCCACCGCCTGAAACGCGGCTCTGAGAATTGCGTTGGGGAATCTGGCCAACGGGCAGCGGTGGCTGGAAAGGAGGGACGCTTCACTTTATGGATTCCCATTCGGCTCAGCTCCTGGGCGTGGAGAGGGATTAGGCAACGGCGGCAACGGCGGCAACGGCGGCAACGGCGGCAACAGCGGCAACGGCGGCAACGGCGGCAACGGCGGCAACGGCTCTGCACATTGCTGGGGAGTGAAGTCATCACGACCATTGTCTGCCCTGAGCTGCCCGCTGAGCAGCCAGAGGGGTGACCAGCCATGAACCGTGGGGCCTGCCTTGTTCCCCGAAGCTGACAGGCAGGTTCCCCCCCCCACCAAACCGTCCCAAAGAGGTTTGTTCCTCAGGCTGTGCTCCGACCCAGATCTCTGCCGCCTGGAACTGCCCAAAAATATCTGAAGGGTGGGGGTCGGTGGGTGGGCAGGGCTACATTCAGACTATAAGACGCACCCAGATTTTCACCCTCTTTTGGGGGGTAAAATGGTGCGTCTTATACTCCGAAAAATACGGTAAGTATAACCGTATTTACACTACCCGGGTTTTCAAACACCGCAACACCACAAGAATCTAAGGATGTGGATTAACAGACACAACACCTCTCAAAGTAACAGTAACAGAGTTGGAAGGGACCTTGGAGGTCATCTAGTCCAACCCCCCCCCCCCCCCGCTCACACAGGAGACCTATACGAGGGATTCGAACCACCGACCTTTCTGTTCGGCATATGGAACTATGGAAACAATAACAAAGAATGTATTCAAGTCAACAAAAGAAGCCAAGTGTGAATTGCCAGGGTTTTACAGTCTGTTTAAAATGGACCATTTCACAATCCAAGATAGCGTAATAGTGAGCATGTTAAAGTGAGATTGGGAGACTACCTGATTTGCAAGAACAAAAAATGAGAAACGATGCCTTTGTTATGCTGCCTTTTCTCCCCTTAGAGGCAAACCAGGCTATTAAAAAAAATGCATGAAATGAAAACGAAAATGAAATGAAATATGGACAATAATCATAAATCATGGGCTGGGGAATTCCAGAGGAATGGGCCCGCCGTTGGGAAAAAATCTCTGCTGTTTCTCCTTAGAAAACCTCATCGATCTGTATTAAGCACTGTGCCTCTTTCCTTGAAATGCAATTTCAGTTGGTAATGCAGTCTTATTTTATTAAAGAACGGCACTGCAAATGAGCAATTTTTTTTATTATTATTTTTAAATCGGCTTGCATTCATTGTATACGTTTCAACGCATTGGTCTCTATTATAGTCGGCCTTTGTCTTGCAACCATTCATTTAGTCAACTCGCGAAGCACCTCTGGTCTGCTCTTGAGTTGCCATAGGCAAGGGGGATGGGAAACAGACGAAGCAGCACGGCAGCCCAAGACAGGAGCACATTCCAGACATATCTTTCTCAAGGCTGTCTCCCAAGGTTATCCACAACCGCTGGAGGGGAATGATCTCTACAACCCTCGAAATTGCTCCGTTGGTGAATGTGATTGATGACACACCCTGGGGGGAGGGGGGAAACAAGGTCATGATTGGGGCCGTAAATTACGTGGGGTCAGAGCTGGCTTCACTTGGGAACATGCTGACATGAAGCTCCTAATAAATAACTGGATTTCTTTTGAAGCTTGGCTCAAAGCTCATGATTTAATTGGGGCATCCGTCGGAACCCTGACATCATATTTAGAACGACACTGAAAAAAGTGACTTATGACCAGTCCACACACTTATGGCCGTCGCAGCATTCCCCACAGTCATGGGGTCAGAATTTGGGTACCTGGCAACTGGCACATATTTACAGTGGTTGCAGGGTCCCAGGGTGAAGGGATTGTCATTTTCAAATCTTCCCAGCCAATTTCTGAAAAAGCAAAGTCAATGAGAGGTGAAGCCAGATTTGCTTAATGACCATATGATTCACTTATCCACTGGAGTGATTGGCTTAACAATTGTGGCCAAAAAACTCACTTAACAACCGCCTTGTTTAACAGTGGAAATTCTGGTCCCGATTATAATTTGAGGACTTCGTGTATTCTCAGGAAGGCTTGAGTGACATCACAATAGATAACTGTATCTCTGGGTACATAATCCTAGTATGGGCAGTCCTTGACTTACGACCACAATTGAGCCCAAAATTTCTGTTGTTAAGTGACAACATTTGTTAAGTGAATTTTGCCCCATTTCATGGCCCTCCTTGACTCAGTTGTTAAGTGAATTAGTGCAGTTGATAAGTTAGTTATGAGCTGCGGTGGCACAGTGGTTAGAGTGCAGTACTGCAGGCTACTTCTGCTGATCACCGGCTGCCAGCAGTTTGGCGGTTTGATTCTCACCAGGCTCCATGTTGACTCAGCCTTCCATCCTTCCGAGGTGGGTAAAATGAGGACCCAGATAGTTGGGGGAAAATAGGCTGACTCTGTAAACAGCTTAGAGAGGGCTGCAAAGCACTGTGAAGTGGTATATAAGACTAAGCGCTGTTGCTAAATGAATTGTTAAGTGAATCTGGCTTCCCCATTGATATTGCTGGTCAGAAGGTCGCAATCATGTGACGTTGGGACACAACAATGGCCATAAATATGAACCCGTTGCCAAGCGTCTGAATTTTGATCACACAATCATGGGAATGGTGGAAAGGTCGTAACTATGAAAAATGGTTGTAAGTCACTTTTTTTCAGTGCTGTTGTAACTTTGGACAGTCACTAAACAAACAGTCACTAAACAAAAGGATTACCTGTACATTGTGCAAAAATTAGAAACTATTAATTATGTATTTCCTGATTAAAGGTAAAGGTTCTCCTCGCACATATGTGCTAGTCGTTCCCAACTCTAGGGGGCGGTGCTCATCTCCGTTTTAAAGCCGAAGAGCCAGAGCTGTCCGAAGACGTCGTCATATGATGTCATATGACCAGCATGACTAAACGCCAAAGGCTCACGGAACGCTGTTCCCTTCCCACCAAAGGTGGTCCCTATTTTTCTACTTGCATTTTTTTACGTGCTTTCGAACTGCTAGGTTGGCAAAAGCTGAGACAATTAACGGGAGCTCGCCCCATTATGCGGCACTCGGGATTCAAACCGCTGAACTGCCGACCTTTTGATCGACAAGCTCAGTGTCTTAGCCACTGAGCCAACACCTATCAATTTCCTGATTGCCATCTGATAAATTCAGAAAATAAAATCTGACAGCATCCAACCTATAGAATGGGGTCACCAAACCAATAGAAGAAAAAGACCTGATTATGACTTTTTAAAAATATGTGTATTTTTGTTTGTGTGTGTGTGAGAGAGAGAGAGGGAGGGAGGGAGGGAGGGGGAGAGGGAGGGGGAGAGGGGGAGGGAGGGAGAGAGAGAGAGGAAAGGAGGGAGAGAGAGGAGGAGGGGAGGGGAAGGGGAGGGAGGGAGAGAGAGAGAGGGAGGGAGAGAGAGAGAGGGAGGGAGAGGGGGAGATGGGGAGGGAGGGAGAGAGAGGGAGGGAGGGGGGAGGGGGAGAGAGAGAGAGAAATATTCAGTTATACTGTAATGGCCCTGGAGAAACGACCCTTATCAAATAACCATTTCTGAATTAGAATCTGAAGTGAGGAACATCCAGAAGAGCCCTACAGTAAATAATTTTGAATTTGCATACCTTTTAAGTAAATTAACCTGCTCATATGCATAATTGCTTCTTTCTGGGCCAGTGCAGATAGACATAATTATGGCAAGGGAAAGAAAAAAAAAGGGGGGGGGAATTCTAGCCAAGAGGCAGGATTAATTTTTTTTATGCAACGGTTTTCCTTTCCTTTAATATTTTGAAGGTTACTCCAGCAGCCTTTTAGCTTTTAATTAAAGGTAACCTATCATGATGATGGAATGTATCCACCATGCTGAATTGCTGCCAAAACTCTTTATTTTTGTAAAATATGAAAGAGAGAGAGACAGAGAGACAGAGAGACAGAGAGAGGGAGAGAGAGAAAGGGAGAGAGAGAAAGAGAGAGAGAGAGACTGAGACTGAGACTCCATTATCTTGTACCCAGTTCAGAATCCCTGCAATTATTTCAGAATAAAATATGCAACCTGGCATGACACTATAATGAAAGAGTTTGAATGAGATTTAGATAAGTAGTGTCAAGGGTACAGCCTACCTTAATGTGTAAATTCCAGCCTCTTCACATTTCCCCAAACTTTATGACAGGACTGGTAGTTAAACCCAATATGAGATCAGTAGATCGCAGAAGAGATACTATGGATGGTTTCTCTAAGTCTGGAAGGTTTCTTAGTCATTGACCTCCTCGAAGCTTTCAAGGAACCACCATGGCTAATTTTAACCCTACCTGAAAGGTTGAAGTTTCTGTAACATGGAATCCCACAAACCAATACAAGCAAGGTAGGAGAATATCTGAACCACAGGTCAGCAACCTGTGGCTCCGGAGCCACATGAGGCTCTTTGGGCCCTCTGCTGTGGCTTCCTGTCAGGTAATCTCACCACTGGCTGGCCCCGCCCCTCACCCTCCCCTCCCAGTCGCTCCTCGCCTGGCCTGAGAAGGTAAGGGTGACAGCAGGGGATGGAGAAGCAGCCAGGGCAGAGACAGAGAGATACAGAGAGAGGAGAGAGAGAGACATAGAGAGATATAGAGAGAGAGGGAGAGGGGGGAAGAGAGGGATGGAGGGAGGGGAGAGAGAAAGATGTCAAAAGAACTTTGTGGTTCCGGCATTTTTTAACAACTGGTTCTCTGCCCTAATGACCCGCTGGGTAGGCGTGGCTAGGGGTGGTGGTCATGTGACTGATGGAAGTGAGTGACATCAAATTGGCCATGCCCATCCAGGTTTTGTGGCTCCTAGTGTTTTCTTTTCTGTGGGAAACGAGTCCAAATGGCTCTTTGAGTGCTTAAGGTTGCAGACCCCTGCCCTAGATAAATGACTGGCTGGGTAGGCATGGCTGGGGGGAGGGGGTGTTAATCATGTGACTGGTGGAAGTGAGTGACATCGAGTTGGCCACACCCACCCAGGTTTTGTGGCTCCCAGTGTTTTCTTTTCTGTGGGAAACAGGTCCAAATGGCTCTTTGAATATTTAAGGTTGCAGACCCCTGATCTAAACAGTCAAGCAATAAACAACAGCCTCACTAAGGAACCACCAGAACCAGGGAGGTAATGCTACCGGTACGCACCAGTTCGGGCAAAACGGTAGCGGCAGCGGTGCGTAGTTCGGCAAACTGGTAGCGGCAGCAGCACATAACTCGGCCCACCCGCCCGGATGTCATTACTTCCTGGTTTTAACCAGAAAGTAACCTGTTTTTGAACCTCTGTGCATGCGCAGAAGGCTTTGTGCATGTGCAGAGGGTCCAGAAACACATGTGGCGCATGCACAAGCAGAGCGAGCACTCATGGAGCATGCACTTCCGAACAGGTAGGGAAGGTAAGTAGATTTCACTCCTGACCAGAACATCCTCTCCAACACAGAGAGCGCAATTTTTTTTTTAATTTGATTTATATGCCGCCCTTCTCCGGAGACTCAGGGCGGCTTACAGTGCGTTAAGCAATAGCCTTCATACTTTTGTATATTTATACAAAGTCAGCTTATTGCCCCCACAATCTGGGTCCTCATTTTACCCACCTTAGAAAGGATGGAAGGCTGAGTCAACCTTGAGCCTGGTGGGATTCGAACTTGCAGTAATTGCAAGCAGCAGATGTTAATAGATATTAATAGCAGGGTGCTTTAAACCACTGTACTACAGGCTCTGTAGTATGTAAGCCACTTGTATGTAAATAGAGAGTAAATCTCCATGCTTGAAGACTGATTATGTTACTTAGTTGGGTAATGAAATGTCTGCAAGAAAAGAACCAAGCTTAACGAGCACCAAGGACCCCACAGTCATTGTCCACCTCCTCCTCCTCCTCCTCCTCTCTACAAACCCCATTCCCTTCTAGCACAGATGATGTTACCTAGTTGGGTAATGAAACATCGACAAGAAAATCAAGTTCTGAGAGCACCAAGGACCTCATAGTTGTCCTCGTCCTCCTCTTTCTCCTTTTCCTCCTCCTCCTCCCACAACCCATTCCTTTCTAGCACTGATGATGTTACCTAGTTGGGTAACAAAACATCTGCAAGAAAACCACCAAGCTCAGAGAGCACCAAGGACTTCACATGGCCATTACAATCAATCAGTCAATCAATCGAGCAATCAATCAATCTTGCCTTAGATCTTCTAAGTCCAAGGAACCTAGCAAGGCAAAATCTTGGGGCTCAGAAGATTCCATGGAAGGAGACCAAGGGTTGTAGCTTCTCATGCCTTTCTTCTAAATCTGTTGGGGCATCGCAGCAGGGGTGAAATCCAGCAGGTTCTGACAGGTTCTGGAGAACCAGTAGCGGAAATCTTGAGTAGTTCAGAGAACTGGCAAATGCCACCTCTGGCTGGCCCCAGAGTGGGGTGGCAATGGGGATTTTGTAGTATCCTTCCCCTGGAGTGGGGTGGGAATGGGGATTTTTCAGTATCCTTCCGTGGGAGTGGGGTGGGAATGGGGCTTTTGCGGTATCCTTCCCCTGCCACACCCACCCACCAAGCCATGCCCACAGAACCAGTAGTAAAAAAAATTGGATTTCACCACTGCATTGCAGCCAAAGAACATGCCAGATTGTTGGGGACCTCTGGAGACCAAAGGACATCATTTGATTCCAAGAGGCTATTCTTAGCTTAAGGGACACACTTTCTTAAATAAAATATAACCCCCTCCCCACTTTAAATAAGAAGATCTCATGCAACCCTTTTCTTTCTCTATCTTTGGCATGCATGTATGCAGAGGTGGGCTCCAGCCAGTTCGGACCGATTCGGACGAACCAGTAGTTCCGACCAGCAGCTGGGCCCGCCCACTCGCCCCGGCGCTATCCCGTCCTATATAATCGCCATGTGTTTCCTGCCGTGCGCATGCTTGGATGGCACTCACTCACATTTTCGCATTCTGGGTGAACCGTTCGTTACAGTATGTGTGATGCCCACCTCTGCATGTATGTGTGTGAAATTAGTTTTGCATTCCTTATTTCTCCCGGGGGGTGGGGGTGGAGGGAGAAATCCCATCCGCTTACAGCAGATTTATATGGCAGACAATTGCCCTGGTTGATTAATACCTAGAGAGGTCCCAGCTTTCAGGATATCATCTGCAGGCTGACAAACAATTTATGATCAAGCACCTAATTGCTTGTAATCGGATCTATCCTTGTAACAAGGCAAGTGACGATCAGCTTGGATGACTTCAGCTGTCGTTGCATTAAGGTGATTTGTTTTTAACATCTACCAACTCCAATCAAAGGCTGTTCAGATACCTGGGGATTGCAGCTGTTGTGGTCTGAGGCTGAGGAAGAACATGGGCCAGTCCTGGAGGCTGGGGAAGGCCCAGATGAGGGCTCTGCGTCGGAGGCAGAGATGGAGCCAAGGATATCAGGGAGTGATGTGCAGACTCTGGAGCCTCCAGAGCTGACAGTAGAGAGGCAGGGTAACAGGAGGAGCCTGTTCCTAGTGCACGCATGAGAAGAGCTGCCGGAAGGCAAGAGCAGCTAAAGCAAAGAGGACAACTCGGGAGTAAGGCCAAGAGATGATTAGCCCCTCCCATCAGGCTTAAAAGACTAGCAACGGCTCTTGGGCTCTTTGTCGGAAAACAACGTTGATAGTATTGCTGCACTTTTGCCTTGTCGGTGTCTTCTGCTTTTGAACTTTTGCCAAGAGGAGCCTTTGGCAGTTTGCCTAATTATACCAAAGTTGGTGATTAGACTGAAGGATTTGTTTTATGAAGAGTTTGTTTTAATTTAGTTTGGACTACGCTGAGAATGAGTTAATTCTCAACTGTTCTAATAAAATCTGTTTGTTTTGGAACTGTTTGTGTCGATTACTACCTACTTGGGCCTGGATCACAACAGCAGCTTTCTCGTTTTCCAGCTGGTACGACCAAGAGCAAAACCGAAAGGCAGGTATGGTCAGGGTCAGGGTTCCAAGTAACACACCTAACAGAATCAAAACACCAAGGCAGGCAATGTTCCTCAAAGTATAGATTTATTAGGCATGTCATATTGGCATATCTGGGGAAACCCAATGCTAAACCATCCTCCCTCGGGTTTTCCCCCTAGTTAAAAGTAGAATTTTCTCTCCCCTACAGAGGTGGTATTCAGCCGGTTCTGACCGGTTCTAGCGAACCGGTAGTGGAAGTTCGGAGAATATTGGCAAATAGCACCTCTGGCTGGCCCCGCCCTGATCTATTTGCTGCCTCCCGAGTCTCAGCTGATGGATCTTCTTTAGTTGCCCTGCACAGGAGAACAGAGCTGAAAGCAGGTTAGTGGGGTAGGGAGGGAATGGGGATTTTGCAGTATCCTTCCCCCAGGAATAGGGTGGGAATGGAGATTTTGCAGCATCCTTTTTTCAGGAGTGGGGTGGGAATGGGGATTTTGCAGCATCCTTTTTTCAGGAGTGGGGTGGGAATGGGGATTTTGCAATATCCTTCCCCCAAGAGTGGGGAAGGAATGGGGATTTTGCAGTATCCTTCTCCTGCCATGCCTGCCAAGCCAAGCCAAGCCACACCTACCAAGCTACACCCATAGAACCAGTAGTAAAAAATTTTGAATCCCACCACTGTCCCCTACCCAGGTAGTCCGTCACATGGTCCAATCAGGCCACAGTCCAAAGCTCGCTTGGTCTCAGATCGCACCTCCTTGCCCCTGGTGGGAAAGTTTTTGGTTCTCAGAAGAAAGAATTTTATTATGGCTACAATCCCCTAGCTATCTCTTCCTCCTCCATCTTGTTCCCACAGCTCACCTCGCTTCGCTGTAGCAGCCCTGAAAGTGCCGGGGGGGGGGTTGGGGAGTGGTTCTAGGGCTAACAGTCAGACTAGTTGTTTCAGCAATGTTTTTCTCCTATCCGTCCTTATCTGAACCCTTACAGGTAGTCCTCGACCTACAACAGTCCGTCGAGTGACCGTTCGAATTTACAATGGTACTGAAAAAAAGTGACTTATGACTGTTTTTCACACTTATGACCATTCCAGAATCAACACCCCCCCGCACCCCCCACCCCCCGGACACGTGATTTACATTCGGATGCTTGATGACTGGTTCATATTTATGACCGTTGCGGGGTCATTGAGAGAAGTATGGATTATTCCTGTAAAAAGTATACCCTGAGCTACGCCATTTTAGGTACCTTATTTTACCTTGTATAACCTGATTATATAACTGAACTATAAGAACATAATAAGTACATGAGAAGAGGAACTGTGTTGTTCCTGAGATGCTTGTTTTGCAAGATATATGATGCATATTTTTGAGGAAACAAATGTTCTGGTAAAATTCCGAAATGGGCCTGTTTGGGGCATTCCAGAAGGGGATAACGATACCACGTATAAAAGAGGTATTTTTGTAGGGTATTTCTACTGGGAAGAATGGGAATTTCCAGGGCGGAACATGTGCTAAATATGTTATATAAGACCTGAAACTGATGCTCTGGGGAATCGTTTGTATCCTGTTGTATTGGACTTCTGTATCCAGAAAACTGTATTTATACCATGTAAGCACAGCCGTAGATTGTTCTTTCTTTGAGGAGAGGACCCTTTTGCAAAAGTTCGTAATAAACTGCTTTTGGCTTGTTTATTGTCTCTGTTTCATTCCTTAAAAGGTAATGCTGGTTTCCTGTATTTCACAGTCATAAATATGACCCCACAATGGGGTCATAATTGATCCCCTTTTGCAACCTTCTGATGAGCCAAATCAATGGGGAAAAGCCAGATTCACTTAACAACCGTGTTACTAATTTAACGACTGGAGTGGTTCACTTCACGAATGCGGCAAGAAAAGTCGTAAAATGGGGGAGGGGCAAAACTCACTTAACAAATGTCTTACTTAGCAACATAAATTCCGGGCTCAATTGTGGTCATACGTCGAGGACTGCCTGTGTTAGACAAATGTGCTATGGCCCTATGCGAGATCAGTGGAACTGACCTTCCTGCTGACCGAGGAATTCTGGGAGTTGAAGTCCATATAATCTTCACATCGCCAACATTTGGAAAACACCGCTTTATGCATTGTTACAGAGCTGTGTTCCCTGTCAATCAAAAAACTCCGAAACTGTTCTTCACGTAAGGTTTACAGCCTGCTTGTCAAATGCCCAAGCGTCTTCCATTTGAAACGTATTGCATTTATTAATAAATCAATCGCTGTTCTATGTTCTACTGTTTTTAAAAGATGTCGATGTCTTTTTAAAAAAAAAAAAGCCAAACAAGAATGCAATTTCTTTTCTCCCTCAGGTTTGCTCTTGTTTGGCATTTCATCAGAATGCGTCCTTCCTTATTGTCCCTTTTCTTTTTTTCCATCCAAAAGATGGGGAGCACATTTGATTTCAACCCACTTCAGAAGGTTTTTTTAAAAAAACCTCTGTAAGGAAAGGAAAGGAGAGGGGAGGGAAACGAGAGTCGTATTTTTCAGTCTTTTAATTGCATTTCTTTTTCTTTTAAGGAAGGGCATCCTTTTCAATAATTGAATTCCAGTATGAAAGTTGCCCTCCAGAAGATATATGCTGGAAAGGAGAAATTTAAAATTATATATATATATATATATATATATATATATATATATATATATATTATTCTGTTCAAATGTTCTAGCCATCCCATATGCCCTGGGCTCTGCCCTGAGTATCAACAGCCTGAAATTTTCATTAACCCTTTTTCTACAAGACTATTAGACAGTGACTACTCCGGATTGAATTTCAGATAGAAGAAACCACATGGCTTAGCAAGGGAACCAAAGTCCCGAGTCAAAAAACTGGGCACCATGATCAAATACAACAATCAAAGAACACCAAGGACTCCACACAATAATCAGAGAAAGTGAAAGACGTTAGACCAGTGTTTCCCAATCTTGGCAACTTTAAGATGCGCGGACTTCAACTCCCAGAATTCTGGGAGTTGAAGTCTGCGCGTCTTAAAGTTGCCAAGATTGGGAATCCCTGCGTTAGACCATAGATGATAATAATAGGATAGGAAAGGACCAGGATAATAATAGGATAGGAAGTCTTCCAGTCCAACCTCAAGTAGAAGATCCCATACCATTCCATACAAATGCCTGTCCAGTTTCTTCTTGGAAACCTCCAATGATGGCGCACCTACACCTTCTGAAGGCAAGTTGTTCCACTGATTCATTGTTCTCGCTGTCACGAAATTTCTCCTCTGGTTCTTGGTTGGGTTCCTCTTTCATGATCTTCTACTTCTTACTTCTTGTCCTGCCCTCAAGTGCTTTGGAGAATAAGTCGAGTCCCTGTGACAGGCTCTCAAATGTTGGAAGATTGCTATCATGTCACCCTTCGTTGGGCATATCTACTTCCTTCAATTGTTCATCGTATACTTTAGCCTCCAGATGCCTTATCATCTTCATTGTTCTTCTTTGCACTCTTACTAGGGTTTCAATATCTTTTTTTGTATTGTGATGTCCAGAACTGGATACAGTGATAATAGAGTAGAGTAGAGTAGAGTAGAGTAGAGTAGAGTAGAGTAGAGTAGAATAGAATAGAATAGAATAGGGGAGGGGAGAGGAAAGGGGAGGGGAGGGGACGGGAGAGGAGAGGAGAGGAGAGGAGAGGAGAAGAGAAGAGAAGAGAAGAGAAGAGAAGAGAAGAGAAGAGAAGA
>WNWU01000025.1:6109629-6123374 GCA_012654045.1 Ptyas mucosa
TCTATTCTATTCTATTCTATTCTATTCTATTCTATTCTATTCTATTCTATTCTATTCTATTCTATCACTGCATCCAGAAGAGACTGGACAAACATTTGTCCAGAATGGTATAGTGCCGTGATGGCGAACCTATGGCACGCGTGCCACAGGTGACACGTGGAGCCATATTGGTGGGCACACGAGTGTTGCTCTAGCTCAGCTCCAGCATGCATGCACATGCCAGCCAACTGATTTTCAGGCCTTCCGGACCCACCGGAAGTTAGGAAATAGGCTGTTTCCAGCCTCCGGGGCATGGGGGAGGCCGTTTTTGTCCTCCCCAGGCTCCAAGAAAGCCTCTGGAGCCTGGAGAGGGAGAAAAACAGGCCTACTGACCCCACATGCCAAAAGTGGGGGGAGCACGGAGGGGTCACGTGCACAGGGGCGGGGCACATTGAATTATGGGTGTGGGCATGCACGTGCGTGACCCCTCCGTGCCCCCTCTGCTTTTGGCACGCGATGGCGAAAAGGTTACCATCACTGGTATAGTGTCTCTTGCTTGAGCAGGGGACCTGCCCAGTCCCTTCCAATTCTGTTAGACTATTCTGTTATTCTGTACTGATGGATCTCTTAATTCTTGTTGTCTGTTTTCAAATAGGAAATCCTAAACGCTTGACATCCGCCCGCTCACGCTATGTCAACAATAATAGACAAGTGCCCCGGAATGCCTTTTTTTTTTTATTGTCAAACTAGGAAGGTGAAGCCATCAGTATAATCCCACCAAAAACAAAGGCTGCTATTGCCCTCCGAAGGGTATGTCCCAGCCCCAATTTGGAGTAGAATCAAAAGCTACAATTCACAGCTTGGACCGGTGCTGCTGTTGGGTACTTAGCAATCCAAAAGAGGATGACTAATCGGTCTCACAATGCAATTCGGGGGGCGTGGGGGGGGAGAAATCAAAGCTGTATAATTTGCCTTCGTGTCATAACTGAGCTACATTTTATTGGCTACAGCTACTCTGCAATTAGCGTTTATCACAGATACATTGGACTCGGAATTAAGCCGGCTTTTCAAGAACGCCAGCCAAGGAATCATTTATGGTTAATAAGAGACTTAGAATCTCCTCTAAAGTATCTGCATCGTTTTCAAACTGGGGCAATAGTGGCCACATGTTTCTCATGCATTATTTTTCGAGACCTTCCCCAGGAATGGAGCTCGTGGGTGTCTGCGGAACTCAAAACAAGTCAAAACAGGGCCGGATTTCTACTGCATGGTCATTGCGACTTTTATTAAAGGTGAAGGTTCCCCTCACACATATGTGCTAGTCATTCCTGACTCTAGGGGGCGGTGCTCATCTCCATTTCAAAGCCAAAGAGCCAGCGCTGTCCGAAGACATCTCCGTGGTCATGTGCCCAGCATGACTCAACACCAAAGGCACACAGAACGCTGTTACATTCCCACCAAAAGTGATCCCTATTTTTCTACTTACATTTTTTACGGGCTTTCGAACTGCTAGATTGGCAGAAGCTGGGACAAGTAACAGGAGCTCACCCCGTTATGTGGCACTAGGGATTCGAACCGCTGAACTGCCGACCTTTCGATCGACAAGCTCAGCGCCTTAGCCACTGAGCCACAGCGTCCCTTGTGATTTTTATTAGAGGCACACAAATATCTTGTGGGTGCCTCTGATCAAGCTGATGTTTTGTTCATTGCTTCTGGTCTGATTTGAGAGCGAGAACAGATAATTTTATCTTAGACCAAGACGGTGGTCTACATGTCAGCTTACGTTATCATTGATTATAAAATAAACCACTGTGGCCATCTTCAAAATCTGTCTATAGAAGAGCAGGCAGAGTTGGTGGGAGGAGTTAAGTGTGTCATCAGCTTAGAGTCACAAGCAGCCCAAGTCCAATCCATCTTGAATTCCATCAACCTTTATCTGGCACCAATTCAGATTTGAATTTAGTTGCCTAGATTCTTGTGTATGGGCAACAAATCTCGCTGAGCCGCAACTTACTGTTTGGTCCTGATCCTTTGCACCTGGCATTAATCTTGTCAACTAAAATTCAAATCTGAATCAGCATCAAATAAGGGTCAACGGAATTCAACGGGGGGAGCTCAACCTTGACCATCTGTGGCAACGTAATGACTCTAAGCTGATTACATGCTTAACTCACCCCCTCCCCAGTTCTGCCTGCTCTTCTACACCGTCTCAGAGGCAGAAGTAGAGTGACAAGAACAGGCCAATGGAAGCTATAGGATCTCTTGAAGCTTTCAATACCCATCATGACCTTCTGCATAAGATCCCACCAGATGCCTGGCAGATGGTCCAAGGGAAACGGTGCCATGCTTATCCAAAACACAGGGCTGGGTAGGGGTGGTGAAAACCTGCCCACCCACAGAATGTGAGATCAGTAGCTGCTTGGGATTATTTGCTCCAAGTTGGCCACTAGCTTTGACACAGCATTTAATAGAGTGCTGTGGGATCCAACCAGGCATGATTACAGTCCTATGTCTAAGACTGACAGTACCTCTGAATCTCTCTCATTATGAAGGTGGCACCAAAGTCGCATAATGGGGGGAATGATTATAAGTATTTAGACTGACCCAGTTTTTTGTCATCAAATGTCACTACTCAACTCTCCGTATCAAAGGGAAGCCAGCCTACACATAATTTCCAAAGGGAAGGCAATCTGAAGATGTGTCAAAAGGAAGACGATGATGGATGGTCTTTGAAAGGCTAGAGTCTTGCCCTAAATCAGGGGTGCCCAACTTTGGCAACTTTAAGATTTGTGGACTTCAACTCCCAGATGAAGCATGACTGGCTGGGACATTCTGGGAATTGAAGTCCATGTCAACCCTGAAGCTGGCCTGGCTGAAGCCATCTTCACTCTAACCCTAACCCTAACCCTAACCCTAACCCTAACCCTAACCCTAACCCTAACCCTAACCCTAACCTACCCCACTCCAGGGGAAGGATACTGCAAAATCTCCATTCCCTCCCCACTCCAGGGGAAGGATATTGCAAAATCTCCATTCCCTCCCTACTCCTGGGAGAAGGATATTGCAAAATCTCCATTCCCTCCCTACTCCTGGGAGAAGGATATTGCAAAATCTCCATTCAGAGGTGGTATTTGCCGATTTTCCAAACTACTCAAATTTTCCGCTGCCGGTTCTCCAGAACATGTCAGAACCTGCTGGATTTCACCCCCTGGTCTAAACCCAAGCAATATTCATAGGAGATGGAGAAGTTAAAAAAAAGGAGAACTAAGATCTCTGATTCGCTTTAATGGCTCGCTTACAAGACTCAGCAGCTCTTCTTCTTTACAAGCACATGCTCACAAATACAGCAGGCTGTGTCATCTGGGCCTAAGCAAGTTCCCCAACAGATATACTAAATTAAAAACTATTTAAGCCAAAGAAACATCTGCTTTTGAAGATAAGGGAGGTATGAATTTAGAATGCCGCCGTATCGGAGGCCCACAAAACAGACTCTCTCATTTGTTGAATTTTAAAATACATTTGCACTGATATTTCTTGCTCTCTGTTCCCTTATCAATTGTGCCAAGCAAGATTGGAAGCGCTCCATTCTTTGCATTGCGAGGGACATTTCCAACCTATGCTTACTTTTTTTTGCATGCTTTTGGAAAAGGGAAAAAGGGCAGCTTGCCAAACAATGTTTGAAAGGAAGGGGAGAGAAAAACCCCAACAACCAACCAACCAACCAAACCTCCAGGCAAGCTAGACTCTTCTCCTTAATCAAAAAGAATTTCAAAGGAAAATCTGGCTTTCTTCAATTGGATTTCTCCCCGTGGAAGTTTTAGCTCCAGCTGATAGTCCTCTGAGCCTGGAGCAGAAGAGTAGAATCAAAAAGGTCCCCCAAAGGCCGGATGGTCAGACTTCTTCCTTCTTCTCAACCAGAAGACCCAGCTGTGCTGCAATCTTGAAACTCCATGGCTCCACTCTGCTGACTCCCCAGATGTTTCTCCTCACCATCAATCAAAATCTACCTTCTTGGAACTTAAGACCGGGAAGTCTATTAACCCGGCCTTTATGGAAAGCTGAGAACAAATCCTTGTGTTATCCTCTACAGGTAATTTCATCCCGACTTTCTTGTTTGAAATGCACTACCGAGCCACGACGAATCTCTTGGAGATGTCTATTTCGCTCTCTGAGTTCACGGAGACCTAACCCTAAGTGGAGTTGCCCCCCAATGGGATTTTCCCATGTATTTTACCAGGTGACATCAATAAGGCAGGGCCAAAAGGTCAGCACCCTCTTAAGCATACCCATCTGCTAGAAATCCATTGGTGATGTCCCTTTTGCTCTCTGAATTCATGGAGACCTAACCCTAACCCTAAGTGGAAATCCCACCAATGGGATTTTCCCATGTATTCCCTAACCCTAACCCTAACATAAAGGAAACCTATGGCAAATCTAGACAGCATACTAAGAACCAGAGACATCACCCTGCCAGCAAAAGTGCGTATAGTCAAGGCTATGGTTTTCCCAGTTGCAATGTATGGCGGGGAAAGTTGGACCATAAGGAAGGCCGAGCGCCAAAGAATTGAGGCCTTTGAATTCTGGTGCTGGAGAAGACTCCTGCGAGTCCCTTGGACTGCAAGGCGATCAAACTGGTCAGTCCTAAAGGAGATCGACCGTGACTGCTCTTTAGAAGGCCAGATCCTGAAGATGAAACTCAGATCCTTTGGCCACCTAATGAGAAGGAAGGAAGGACTCCCTGGAGAAGAGCCTAATGCTGGGAACCATGGAGGGCAAAAGAAGAAGGGGACGGCAGAGGATGAGGTGGCTGGAATGGAGTCACTGAAGCAGTCAGCGTGAGCTTAAATGGACTCCAGAGGATGGTAGAGGACAGGAAGGCCTGGAGGAAAGTTGTCCATGGGGTTGTGATGGGTCAGACACAACTTTCCAACTAACAACAACAATCCCTAACTTTAAGTGGATTTACCACCCAATGGGATTTTCCCATGTATTTTACCAGGGAACGTAGATAGTGAGGGCCAGTGGTGGGTTCTAATCAGTGTTACCACCAGTTCGCATCGCGCACGCTAATTTCCCTACTATTTACTTTTGCATTTTCTTTGTATGCTATACTAGCTGGACGCCCATGCTTCGCTATGAAACTATGTGCTGGGGCTTGATAAATTAACACTTGCAGCCTGAAACTTAATGTAGAATGTGTAACTCCATAGCATCAGAGTGTGCTAATATAATGCAACTGGCAGTTGGAACAGAGTGGGAAGAGGAGTAGAATGTCCCAGCCCGCAGCATCCATCGGTATTCATCTGGCTAGCATTCTGTCAGTGTGTGAGAGAGTTGAGGGGTGTTTGGAAACTCAAACAGTATTTGCTGTGTGAGCAAGAAGGAGACAGGAAGGAGGCTGGGCGTGGCTTAGCTCAACTGTTCTGTAGTAAAGCTGCTTGCTGCTGTGAAAGTAAAACTGAAAATGAAACTCCTCTCCTCTGCTTGTGTTTTGCATTTGGAACAGATTTCTTCTGAGGTGGGGAGGGGGACTAGAACGTCTAACTAATTAGCATCAGAGAGTTTTAATAATAATCTAGGAAATACTAATGCTGTGATGGTCATTTTGAAAAATCCTTTCTTAGTGAGCACCTAGAAGCCAAGAGGAACATAAGTGGCAAATTTCAAGTTTGTAGGCTTTACGGTTCTGGAGATTTCGTGATTAATGCCTGAGTGGTTTTCACTTTTATATATAGATAGATTATAAACTAATAAAATTGTTTGAGAAAAAACAACAACCATGTGATTCGCTTAACAACCATGACACAAAGTTCATAAAATCGGAAGTGACTCGCTTATTAACCACTGCCTCGCTTAGCAATGAAAATTCTGGTTCCAATTGTGGTCATATATCGAGGACTACCTGTATAATGGAAGCACCATGTTATAATTATCTCAATTAATTTGCCATCTTTCCAACCTAATTAAAATTGGCTTCCTTTAAAGGCGAAGCCAATTTCCTAACATTTACTCAATGCTTTTCTCTTTAATAGAGCAACTGTTTGTCCTGAGCGCTTTTTGGATTAAACAAAACTCAAGTGGAGATCAAGAGCTGTAGATGAAATATATATTTTGTTTGCACTACTCTGCCCTAATCTAACATATTTATTTAAAATTTATCCATTAATAAGCTAAGCACGGAGCAGTGAGTGTACAGAAATAGAAAGGAAATTCATTCGGTTCTTATTTTTAACTCAAACGTTTCCAAATTCTACAGTTCCCAACCCTTTCCTTTCAGTGTTAAATTTTTTGGCAGTGCCATTTTATTAGAGAAAAAGAATTGGGGGGGGGGAGGGAGGGAGAGAGGGAGGGAGAGAGGGAGGGAGAGGGAGAGATGCAACATTTAAAAATAGACAAAATGGTTTGCAAAATTTAGGATGGAAACAAATAAATGAAAAAAAAAAGGAAACATATAAAACCTGTTGTAACCCAGGCCCAAGTAGGTATTATCAGACGCAATCAGTTCTAAATGAACAGATTTTATTAGAACAGCTGAGAATTAACTCATTCTCAGCATAGTCCAAACTAATTCAAAACAAATTCTTCATAACACAGTTCTTCGGCCTTATCACCAACCTTGGTCCATCTTGGCAACCTGCCAAAGGCTCCTCTTGGCAAAAGTTCAGAAACAGGAGATGCCGACAAGAAATAAATGCAGCAAGACAAGAAACAAATCTATCAACGTTGTTTTCCGACAAAGAGGCCAAGAGCTGTTGCTGGTCTTTTAAGCCTTATGGGAGGGGCCAATCATCTCTTGGCCTTACTCCTGAGTCGTCCTTTTTGCTTTAGCTGCTCTTGCCTTCTGGCACTCTTCTCATGCATGCACTAGGAACAGGCTCCCCCCGTTCCTCTGCCTCTCTGATGTCAGCCTCTGGAGGCTCCAGAGTCCGCACATCACTCCCTGATGGCCCTGGCCCCAACTCTGCCTCTGACGCAGAGCCCTCATCCGGGCTTTCCCCAGACTCCAGGACTGACCCATGTTCCTCCCCAGCCTTCTCATGTTCCGACTCCGCTGCCAGGTCCACAGGCTGCTGGAGGACCACAACAAAACCCAGCCTTAAAAAAACACCGTCCAATGGATGTAGGACAGAGTGGGAATGCTTCTTCTCTGATCCCCCCACCCCCATGGATTGCCAGAGGTATTTTTAATGCCAAACAGACCTTCAAAGGTTTTTGAAGGCCAGTGGCCGCTACTTATCATTTGTCAGCAACATGTCATTTCATCCAGCACAAAAAAATTCAGGAGCCAGGGTAGAGTTCAAAAGCACAACAAGTTTGTTTCACAAGAATCTGATCTACTAACACAAGAATCTACACAAGAATCTGATCTACTAATGGTAAATGTGAATTGACACCAGATAGGAATCAATGCACTTCAAGGGGAGGGCTGGACTTAGGTTTCTTATGGGGTGTAGAGACTCCAAACTGATGATGTATTTGACCCCACCCTCAGGCTCAGCCTGCTTATCTCCTACACCAGAGCTCCCCAACTTTCTGGGTTGGCGGCCCGGAGTGGGACAGGCACCTTCACCCATGCATGTGTGCATGCGAACAGGGCCATGAGTACACGGATGAAGTTCACGGTGATGGTAGCACCCACATAAATAGGACCATGAGCGCACATGGAGAAAGGCGGCATACAAGTTGAACAAATACATGTGACATTCACAATGTGTCAGTTGTGGTGGCAGTTATGACACTTACAGTTGTCAGAGTTTGCAACAGCAATCAAATCCAGAAAGCACACACAGGTAACTGATTCAGGAGGATTCGTTAACTTCTCTTTATATATAATAACACATGAAATAAATGTACAATACCAATGGCAGATTCTCCAACGTGGTAGTAGTTACTGGCAAAACACAGGCAGAGAGAGAAGAGTTTCAGTTTCAGTTTCAATTCTCAGCACAGCACTCAGAGCTAAGCACACCTAAGCCACGCCCAGGCTCCTTATTGTCTCAGCTCCCATTGGCTGACCTTGTTACCACATCTCTGCCAGTCATGAATACATTGACAACGGTGGCGCTAGCGCACGGGTGGGTTCCACTTACCTTTACTACCGGTTCGCATCGTGCCCGTGCACGCTCGCTTCTTCGCATGCACAGATCACTTTTGATGACGTCCGGGTCAGTGGGTGGAGCCTCCCGTTGGTTTTACTACCAGTTCTTACAAACCAATGCGAACCGGGGGCAACCCACCACTGCGGTAGAGCCTGTGCGATGCTCACAGCGATGCTAGAGCCCACGTGGTGACACTAGCATGAATGAGAGGTGTGCACAAGTGCACATACACTGGCCAGCCAGTCACACAGCCCGGTGGCCCAACAGGCCATGGGCCAGTAGTGGGCCACGGCACACAGGTTGGGGACCCCTGTCCTACACTACAATAGCCAAGCAAGGGCATTTGGGAAGCACACAAACCAGGGATGGTCCATGGGGTGTGGTTGGGATCTGCCTGGTTTTTATGTGCTGACCTTCAAGGTGGCTGCCGTCATTGACTTCTTCTCCTGATCATATTCTGCATATTCTAGAACCCAGGGGTGGGTTCTAAATTTTTTTACTACTGGTTCTGTGGGCGTGGCTTATTTTGTGGGCGTGGCTTGGTGGAGGTAATGTGACTAGGTGGGCCTGGCCAACTTTCTTTTTTTTTTTTTTTTACTTTTAAAAGCATTTTTTCTACAACCTTAAGAGGTTGCCGAAAAAAAATGCTTTTAAAAGCCTCTGACGATCCCAGCTGAGCCGCGTGATCGTCAGAGGCTTTTTTTTTTAAATTTTAGAAGCATTTTTTCGGCCAAAGAGGTTGTAGAAAAAATGCTTTTAAAAGTTTTTTTTTAAAAAGCCTCTGATAAGGTGGGCGGGGTAAGTGAGCGGGGATGGGGCCAGGGACCAGTTTGGGGGCGTGGCCAGCCAATGTTATTACCGGTTCTCCGAACAAATTTTTACTACCGGTTCTTGCGAACCGGTGCGAACCGAGAGCAACCCACCACCGCTGCGGACGCTCCTAACAGAAACACATCATGTTACAAAGTGGGTGGAACCCACCCCAATGTCCTGTTTATTAGCGTCTTGATGGACAATTCAGGCATCCTACTTATTTTTGCATGGAGATCGAGCTCTGTCAGCAGGAGTTGCCTTTCCTATTCAGGTTCTCTGCGAGGGTTTTTTGAGCGCAATGGCATTTGGCAGCCGAAGGATGTTGTTTTTCTTGGCAATTTGCTCGGCTTCATCTCAGGCCCTTGGAAAAACCCTGGGAGTTTGCTTCCAGTAATCAAAGGCTAACGTAATGTTTGCTACAGAGAGGAGGGAAATGTCAGCCGGTGGTGGGAGATATGCTCCACAAAGATTTCAAGGTCCTATTCCAATACAACCTGGGCTTGTTTGTACATAATATATATTACCGCCTGCCTTTGTTAAAACCTAGGAACCGCTCCCCATCCTGAAGAGATAGAAGCTCCAGGAAAATATGCAGTATAAACTCATTAGCTTGACAGGATTGCAAGTACGCACCAGAAACTGCTGCCTTCGGAGAAGAATTGACTGGTTCTGGGCCAGCTTTTTGGGTGGATGAGTCAGTCTTTGTCTAATTGGGGCTAAAGACTTACATGGGATTATACCAGGGGTGGGCTTCAAATATTTTAGCAAAGGGTTCTCTGCCTGGTTGCTGGGTGGGCGTGGCCATGGTGGGTGTGGCCTAGTCAGCCTCCTGCACCATGGTGGGGGGATGTTTTTGCCCTGCCTGGACTCCGGAGTTTTCCTCAAACCTCTGGGAGGGTGAAAACAACCTCCCCAGGCTCCGGAGGCCCTCTGGAGGCCGCAAATGGGCCTCCCAAACTTCCGGTACGCCCATTTTTCACCCTCCCAAAGCCTCCGTGCGTGCCCTGCACTTAACTGCATCCAAAACGAGCCACGTGGGGACTCCTGGGAGGGGAGGGGCAGGGTGACTGGGACCAGCCAGGAGTGGGAATTGGGGGTTCTCGGAACTGCACAGAATCTTAGCTAGAGGTTCTCCCGAACCCCTGCGAACCCCCAGCAGCCCACCCCTGGATTATACCTTCCTCTCCCTCCCCCGCTGAAAGAGAGCGAGAGATTGGCCCAGAGTCACCCAGCAGCTTTCATGCCTAAAGTGGGGACTAGAACTCACAGTCTTCTTGTTTCTGGGCCAACATTTTAACAATTCAGTAAGAATTGGTTCTTACTGAATTGATATGCTGCCTATCTCACTATCTATCCAGAGACCTATAAGGGGAGCAGACAGATAGATAGCAGATAGTGTGTGAAATTAGTCTTGCGACCATATCAATAAAATTAAAAAAAACAAAAACAAACAAACAAACAAATGCAAGATCTAATTCTCAGAGGTGTTCTAGTACGTAAAATAGATTTTTTTTAAAAAAAATAGCAGTCCTAAAATACCACATGTGATCAATACAGAGAATCAACCATTAGATCAGGACATCACGTTTCTAGCATACCCCGATCTGTTCAATATACCAATTCAACGGCCTTAAGTATAATATACGGCCGTAAGTATAAACTTAGTAGTTCTTTTCGCAATGTATATTCATCGATCAGACATTAGAGTCCAGGAGGAAATAGGACAGTCCTTGATTCAGATCCCAGTGTGATCTTCTTTTAGGAAAAGATCATAAGGGGAGCCAACGACAATGTGAGCATCATGTTAAGGGCACACTTTCTGTACCTGCATTAAGCATCCTAACACAATTACATAACACCCTGCTGTCCTTTTGTCTCTTCCGGTCTGCTATGTCAGCAGCATTTGTCTATAATGCAATTATTCTCTCATACTCTCTCTCTCCCTCTCCCTCCCTCCGTCCCTCTCTCTCTCTCTCTCCCTCTCTCTCTCTCTGTCTCCCTGTCACTCTCTCTCTCTTTTTTTTTAATTGAAAAGTTTTACACAAAAAACATTTCCCCACCCAATACTCCCCCCACCCTTTTTCCCTCCCCCCCACCTCCCCAACACCCCTTCCCTCCCTCCCCCCCAGACTTCCCAGAGCAAAATACAGGGTATTTCAATTAACAATCATAAGCTAAATTAAACTAACTATCCTTAAACTAACAAATCCCCCCTTAAAATCTTAACTCTATTATGGATAACATAATACTTCTAAAGTTTAACATTCATTCATAGGCTATTTGGTATTTTCTTGTCTGATACTTATTTTGAATATAATCAATCCATCTTCTCCATTCCGATATATATCTTTCTTGTGAATAGTCCTTCAAATACACTGAAATTTTCGCCATTTCCGCTAAGTTCGCTACTTTCAGTATCCACTCTTCAATAGTAGGCAAAGAGTCCTTCTTCCAATATTGCGCAACCAGCAGCCTACCTGCCAATATTAGATTTAAGATCAATTTAGTCTCTGATGATGTACAATCCAATGTTATACCCAATAAAAACAATTGCGGAGTAAATTTCAACCTTTTTTTCAAAATATTCTGCATCACCCACCAAATTTTTATCCAAAATGCTTTGATTTTCTTACAAG
Organism: Ptyas mucosa; assembly: GCA_012654045.1. NCBI lineage: Eukaryota > Metazoa > Chordata > Lepidosauria > Squamata > Colubridae > Ptyas > Ptyas mucosa. The sequence continues at coordinate 6,121,157 of WNWU01000025.1, forward strand.
TCCACCATATATGATAATAAGTTGCATCCTCACAATCACATCTCCAACATTTAGCTTGCAAATTTGGGTACATACATGATATTTTTTTTAGGATCTAAATGCCATCTATAAAACATTTTATAAAAATTTTCTCTTAAATTTTGTGCTTGTGTAGATTTAACATTTCTAACCCAGATCTTTTCCCATGTTTCTATCATCACTGGTTCCTGAAAGTTTTGTGCCCATTTTATCATACAATCCTTAACCAATTCTGTTTCCGAATCTATTTCCAGTAATGCGTTATACAACCTTTAAATATGCATCTGGCTTTGATCTCTAATCTGTTTTACCAAATTTTCCTCATTTTGCATAACACCAATTTTTTGATCTTCCCTCCATCTAACTTGGAGCTGACCATACTGAAACCAAGTATAAATTATCCCTTCTTCTTTCAATACATTCAAAGATTTCAACTGCAATTTACCCCTTTCCATAAAAAGGAGCTCTTTATAGGTAATCACTTCCTTTTTTGTTCTATCCTTATATTTTCTATTGCATGTCTGGGATTTGCCCATATAGGTATTTTGTAATTTAACTTATATTGATACTTTTCCCAAGCCCTCAACAAAGCATTTCTAATAAGTATGTGACCTTTAAACACCTTATCCACTTTTTTTTCATATAACAAGTAAGCATGCCATCCATATAACAAGTCATAACCTTCTATATTTAACATTCTCTCTTCGGTTAGATTAAACCAGTCACTAATTTGTGATAAGACAGCTGCTTCATAGTACAATCTTAAATTAGGCATTTTAAGACCTCCTCTCTCACATGTATCCTGTATAATTTTCAATTTTATTCTTGGTTTTTTTCCCATCCCAAATAAAAGTATTAACCCCTTTCTGCCACTCCCTCAAATTTCCATCATTCTTAAGCACTGATATCATTTGGAACAAAAATAAAAACCTAGGTAGCACATTCATTTTTATTACTGCTATCCTTCCCAATAAAGAAAACTATGGAACGCTTCACGAATTTGTGTGTCATCCTTGCGCAGGGGCTATGCTAATCTTCTCTATATCGTTCCAATTTTAGTATATGTGCTGCCGAAGCGAGCACATCCCTCTCTCTGTCTCTCTCCCTCCCTCCCTCCCAGTGGTGAAATCCAAATTTTTTTACTACCGGTTCTGTGGGCGTGGCTTGGTGGGCGTGGTGTGACTTGGTGGGCGTGGTGTGACTTGATGGGCGTGACAGGGGAAGGATACTGCAAAATCTCCATTTCCACCCCATTCCAAGACCCGATGGCCTAGAGGTGGAGCTCTTGCCTCACAATCAGGAGGTTGTGAGTTCGATCCTAGGTAGAGGCAGACTTAGGGTCTCTCTCCTGTTTGGGCAGGGGGTTGGATTCGATGACCTGCAAGGTCCCTTCCAACTCTGTTAATCTGTTAAATCCCCATTCCCTCCCCACTCCTGGGGGAAGGATATTGCAAAATCTCCATTCCCACCCCATTCTGGGACCAGCCAGAGGTGGTATTTGCTGGTTCTCTGAACTGCTCAAAATTTCCACTACCGGTTCTCCAGAATCTGTCGGAACCTGCTGGATTTCACCCCCTGCTCCCTCCCTCTCTTTTCCCTCTGCTCTCTTAAATCAGTTTTAACCAACCACAACTTTTTGAGATAGTCAAGCTGGCAGAGCAAAAGAAGCAGATTTGAAATCAGCAAAAATGTGTCCTTTCAGTACCGTTTAAAAAGTGTTGCTCATTCTTTGCAAGATTCTGTAAACATTAGCTGCAGGGGCATTAGCTCAACACTTAACTTTCCATTTCAAATTACGCTCGGCAGAATTCACAATGACACACTCACTTTTAGCTGGGTGCCTGTTGTTTATACACATTAGAAGCTTCAGGTTTAAGTTCCAGGGCGTTCTAACGGGTGCCGATGGAAAGGTACACGTAGGATGAAGCTACGAGATGCAAAAGATGTGTGATACCAACCTTGACTCACCGTGGATTGCTACCGTAAACCTAGCTGACCTGTTCCACTTCCTTGGAGAACGCTCAGCTAGTAAAGTTTTGTGTGTGTGTGTGTGTATGTGCGCACACAAACAGATATGGATATAGAACATGGAAGCATAGCAAGGGTGAAATGCTCCTGGTTCGGACCGGATCGCCCGATCCGGTAGCGATGGAGGCGGGTGGTTCGGAGAACCGGTAGCAAAAAATCCTTTCCCCCCCCC
>WNWU01000025.1:6146330-6166668 GCA_012654045.1 Ptyas mucosa
ATTCTATTCTATTCTATTCTATTCTATTCTATTCTATTCTATTCTATTCTATTCTATTCTATTCTATTCTATTCTATTCCATTCCATTCCATTCCATTCCATTCCATTCCATTCCATTCCATTCTATTCCATTTTTCTTTTCCTATTCCTATTATTCCTATTCCTTTTCCTGTTCCTATTCCTATTCCATTCCATCCCATCCCATCCCATCCCATCCCATCCCAATCTATTCCATTATTCCATTCCATTCCGTATTTTACTCCCATTCCATTCCATTATTCTATTCCATTCCATTCCATTCCATTCCATATTTTACTCCCATTCCATTCTATTCTATACTTCTATTCCATTCCATTCCATATTTTACTCCTATTCTATTCTAGTCTATTCCATTCCATTCTCTATGCTATTCTATTCTATATTTTATTCCATTCCATTCCATTCCACTCCACTCCACTCCATTCCATGTCTGTCTGTCTGTCTGTCTATCTATTTCTTGATAGAATGCAACTATCTCAACAGTACTATCAATTGATTTCAAGTGTTTCCACTACCCGCTGCAGATCAATAAAGGCTGTGTGAATCCAACCAAAATCTTTAAAAAGAAATAAATCAGAGTTTAGGATGCTGGGTGAACCCAACTAAGTTCTTCACAAGCAAACAAATGCTTGGCAAAAGAGGGCAGGCTATTTGCAGGACTGTCTCTCCCTTATCACATCCAACCAACAATCCCACCTTGGAACAATTAATCCGTGGAACGACTTTCCTCCAGAAGTTGTGAATGTGCCAACACTGGAAGTTTTTAAAAAGAGATCAGATAACCATTTCTCTGAAATGGTATAGAATTTCCTGCTTGAGGATGAATTAGAAGATCTCTAAGGTCCCTTCCAACTCTTCTGTACTGTACTGTACTGTACTGTACTGACTGCACTGCACTGCACTGCACTACACACTACACTATACACTACACCGGGGTCACCAACTTTTCGGACCTCAGGGACCACTAAGTTCATAATTTTAAATCCTCTTTGTTGCTCTTCTCTGCACACTTTCTAGAGTCTCAACATATTTTTTGCATCGTGGCGACCAAAACTAGATGCAGTGTACCAAGTGTGGCCTTACCAAGGCCTTATAAAGTAATATTAACACTTTTAGATCTTGATTCTATCCCTCTGTTTATGCAGCCTAGAACTATGTTGGCTTTTTTGGCAGCTGCTGCTGCTGCACACAATAAATGGGATCCACTTTCCAATCAGCCTCCAGCCTCCATTTTGTTTCCAGTGCCTTTCTCCCGGCTTGGAACTGAACCAGATGGATATTTCTTCCAACATTAGAGTAGCCCCCAAATAAATTTAAGACATAAACAAATAATAAATAAAGTCTAACTGCCCAAAGAATGATAACTCCTTTAAAATAACTGGACCTCCTCCCTCCCTGTTCACCCAAAGTTTCGTTGATCTTAATCTCTGTTGAGATTCTCCCAAGGGGACTGAAGGGCAATTGCTGTTGATGAGGAAGTCATTCAACCATGAGGAAAGACACTCCCAATCGTAGTAAATCCAAGAGTATTGAATATTTCAGAAGCATTCCTTTGGGGAATTCTTCCTCCTGAAATAAAAATTGCACTTATGATTCATCCGGCATTAATATTAAAGTATTCGTCTCAGGGGCCTTATCCAAATCTCCGTGGTTGTTCTCCAGGGGGGAAAGCTACAATTGGCTATCCACATCTGTGATTCATTTAAACTTCTCACTTTTGCTCTCTTAATAACACTTAGCACTTACACTCTACCTTCCGCTGGCACTTGGCACATATTAACTCATTAATCTTTATTCCATGGGAGGCAGACGAGAGAGAGAAAGGAAAACGGAGAAGAACGATAGAGGGGCAAAAAAAAAGAAGAAGAAGAAGAAGAAAAACCATTAGCGTTTAGGTGAGGTTATGCAAGACACTCGCCTAACCGTTGCCAAGGGAAACGGAACTCAAAGAAAAAGCCTTTTATTGGGATTTTGTGGCCAGGACTGTAGGCCCAGTTTTTTCCTTCCCCTTCCTTTCCTCCTTCTACAAATACATCTTTGGCTACCATGTCCCTGGAACTGCAGATTTGGTCCCCTTTCTCCATCATAGGTAAAGGTAAAGGTTCTCCTCGTACATATGTCCCAGTCGTTCCTGACTCTAGGGGGCAGTGTTCATCTCCGTTTCAAAGCCAAAGAGCCAGCGCTGTCCAAAGACGTCTCCATGGTCATGTGGCTGGCATGACTCAATGACAAAGGCGCACGGAACGCTGTTACCTTCCCACCAAAGGGGATCCCTATTTTTCTACTTGCATTTTTTTTAACATGCTTTCGAACTGCTAGATCGGCAAAAGCTGGGATAAGTAACAGGAGCTCATCCCGTTATGCAGTACTAAAGATTCGAACCAGTGAACTGGTGGTTTCGATCGACAAGCTTTCAATCGATCGACAAGCTCAGCATCTTAGCCACTGAGCCACCGCATCATAACCTTGTTTAATAACCGCATCATAACCGTGTTTAATTGAAAAATCAGGGCTCCATCAATGGAGCTTCACGAGGGTTGCATCTGGAAGAAAGAAGCTTCAATGGGATCTTTACAAGATCTCTTTCAAATGGTTGCAGTTCTTGGTCCTTCTGAAATTACTACTCCTGTTTTGTTTAGTTGCTTTGGGGTGGGTTTTTTTTTACAGAAAACACTGATTGTTAGGCAGGCACTCTGTGGATAAGAAGACGAAGTTCTAAGAGATCGAGACGGGACATTTGGATAAAGTTCTCCGCATCCAGTCCGTTTCTTTCTAACTTCTTTCTAAAGTATAGCAGCAAATTTTATTCCAGGGAAATAGCAAGCCTTAATTACGTACTGCCTTTACACAAGAGACAGGCAGCCGTAGCCTATGCTTAATCACAACTTACACACACATAAAAATTACTGCCTTCAACATACATGCATTTCTTTTTAATTATACATAGGAAAGAGGGAATCAGTCTAATTAAGGAGCTCGGGTAAAAGCAGAAAAACAAAAATCTTTCCACCCAAATCAGAACAGGCCCCAAATTACTTTAAAGTGTGCTTGTTTTATACTTCCGAAGCTTTGAATGTCACAGTCTTAAGTATACTCGAGATACGGCTTATGTTCAGAGGTAATTTTCATATAATTTTACCACCGGTTCGCCGCGCGCTGAAAATGTGAGCATGCCTTTCCACTCATGTGCACAGTCTACCACATATAATTATAATAACTTTATTGTCATTGGTTATTAGGTTATTTTGCTTTCCAAAGGTTTGCTTTGATCGTATTTTCTCTCCCCCCCCCCCCACCCCGGCGGTTTTACTACTATCTCTGTCTCTCACGCATACATAAAGAACAGCAACTTCCTACAAAGGGAGGAAGCAAAAAAATCAAATCACAAGAAATCATGTAATCTTAGACTGGCAGTATCATCATTTAAGTTCTTGATCGTTTTCAAACACTGTAATTATAAACTCCCCAATCGCTACACAAAACTCAGAGCGTCCAATCGATATTATAGAATCAAGGTTTAATTTGAAATTTCTCATCTCTGAAGCTTGTTATTTATTTATTTATTTATTTTTGTAGAAATGTGTCCATTGTCTTGTGATGAAATCAACTCCATTCACAAGCTGAATGTCTTCCTGACACACGGAAGAGTCTTTAATGACTTTGTTAATACCGGATTAAATGTGTTGTGTTGATAATACAGGTAGTCCTTGGCTTACAACCATTTGTTTAATGGCTGCTTGAAGTTACTGTAAGAAGTGACTTTAAGGGTGGTCCTCACACATACAATCTAGGGGTGGGATTCAGCCGGTTTGGACTGGTTCAGGTGAACCAGATGCTAATTTTACATCTGGTTCGCTGAACCGGTAGTTGCAAGGACTGGCTGGCCCCGCCCACACTGCCTCGCCCTTCCCAGGAGTCTCCATGTGGCCCATTTTGGATTCCAGGTAAGTGCAGGGTGTGCGTGGAGGTTCTGGGAGGGCAAAAAATGGGCCTCCCGGAATTTCCGTAAGTCTAGAAACAGGCCCATTTCTGGCCTCCGGAGCCGGGGGAGGCTGTTTTCACCCTCCCAGGGGCTCAAGGAAAGTCTCTGGAGCCTGGGGAGGGTGAAAAATGGGCCTCCCAGAAGTTCCGGAAGTCCGGAAATGGGCCCGTTTCTGGATGGTCTGAGACCACCTCCGGATGGTCTCCGGAGCCCAGGGGAGGCCATTTTTGCCTTCCCGGAGACTCAAGGAAAGCCTCCAGAGCCTGGGGAGGGTGGAAAATGGGCCTCCCGGAAGTTCCAGAAGTCCAGAAATGGGCCCATTTCTGGCCTCCGGACAGCCTCTGGAGCACGAGGGAGGCTGTTTTCGCCATCCCGGAGGCTCGAGAAAAGCCTCCAGAGCTTGGGGAGGGCAAAAATGCCCCCTCTCATCATGGTGCAGGAGGCTGAGTAGGCCACGCCTACCATAGCCACGCCCACCCAGCAACTGGGCAGAGAGCAGATTGCTAAAATTTTTGAATCCCAACCCCGATACAATCCCTTAGTCATGTGAATTGGTCATGTGATTTGGGCAACCGATGTATTTACAATGGTTGTGTTAGAGTTTGCAGCAATCCAACACACAAGTAAAGAATTCAGCAGGATTCGTTTATAAAAGAAACTTCTTGATATACAATATAAAGCATGATGCATGTATACCATACCCATGCAGCAGAACTCAGAATCCAGAAGCACAGAATCAGTCAGAAACTATATAATACAGAGGCTATATCACAAGGACAAAGCAACTCTTATATACAAATCAGTCAAGCTAAGCCACGTCTAGGCTTCCAGCCATCTGGGTCACATTGACTGACCTGTTGCCATGTCTATTCCAATTCATGAACTCTCATACACCTAGAGGTTGCAGCATCCTGACGTCATGCGATCTCCACTTGTGACCTTTCCAGGCAACTTCTAACAAGCAAAGTCAACAGGGGAAAGCTGGGTTTGCTTAACTACCAGCTGTTTCACTTAGTGACTGTTGCAAAAAAGATAAAATCAGGCAAGTCTCACTTAAAGGCCGCCTTGCTTAGCAACAGAAATCCTGGTCCCAATCATAATTCAAGGACTACCTGTGCATTTCCATCAGTTTTACATTTATTTTCGGGGGGGGGGGGTCCTTTTGCTTTCCAGTGCTGTAAAATAGCTTTAGTGTTAGCGAACAGCTGTTGTCTTGCCATTTGTTGAATTAGAATTTCATTCCAAAATTAACCTTACTTACTTACTTCACTTCATTGGGGTCATTAACCCGCACGAGATAATTGCTATTCAAACATTCAAAAATATCCAAAATTACATTGACATTGCCAGGATAAGCATGTACAGACAAAATAGAAAAGAAAAATGGCTAAAAGACAGTATTAAATCAAATATGCTAAAAGGCTTGCTCAGGCTACACACATCTAAAAAGAAATTAAAATTTGCCATCTGGATAATATAAACTTGGAATAGCCATATTTTTTTTTTAAAAAAAGCCCAATACTATATAAAGACATGCAGATATAGACGAAGACAGAGACACAGGCGGATGTTACAACCACAGTTGGGACCAAAATTTCTGTCGTTAAGCAAGTGGTTGTTGAGTCAGTCGTGCCGGATTTTACAATCCTTTTTACTGCAGCTGTTAAGCGAATCCTGCAGTTGTTAAATGAACCTAGCTTCCCCCATTGGATGCTTCTCTGAAGCCAGCTGGCAAGGTCCCAAATGGCGATCATGTGATCCTGGGAGTGTTGTGGCCTGTCGGTTGCCTGCCCCTCCATCAACTGAATCAGAGGAGGAGGCGGCGTGGAAGTCAGGGTCAGCATCAAAACAACCTGAGAGCTCCGAGGGGGAAGAGGAAATGGAGCTGGCAGAGAGAGAGACAGAGAGACAGAGGAAGAGCCTGGGCCGTCCGTCAGCCCTCAGATGGAGAGTCAACAACCCCCAGGTCTGGAAGTGGCTGATGAGGAAGAGGAAGAGGAAGAGAACAGCTGGGTCCAGTGCCTGATTTGTGGATGCGAAGAAGGCAGAGGAGAGGAGAGCAGTGGAAATCTATGGGCCGATCCTCGGGACAGAAGAGCCACCTCTGCTAGTGAAGCCCCACCCTAGCTCTGGGGATAAAAGGCAGGGGGTGGAGATGAATAGATGTGGCGGACAACTATTCATCTCTCTGCCGGACAGACTTGTTAGCCTGAGGTGAGAGAGAAACTTTTTGCCGGGGCTGCTGGAGTTCTTAATAAAGGAATCATTGATTTAAATACAGAGGATGTGTCGTGTTTGGGGAGCTGAATCTGAACACCTAGCTTTCCCCACTGACTGCTTGTCAGAAGCCAGCTGGCAAGGTCCTAAATGGCAACTGTGTGATCCCGGGACACTGTAAACCATTGTAAGTAGATGCCGGTTGCTGAGTGTCCAAATTTTGATCATGTGACCATGGATTTTGCTACAATGGTCATAAAATGCAAGGGCCAGTCAGAAATCCCTTTTTTCCCAATGCTGTTGTAACTTCAAGTGGTCACTAAATGAATGGCTGTAAGTCCAGAACCACCTGTGTACATATATACGTGCATATTCATAAATAAAACAATAAAATTACCCAGGGTCCCAACGAAAGAAGACTCTGAGGTTTGAAGTTCCTCAAAGTGCCATTTTATTAAAGAGGTCATATTGGCACATCTGTGAAAACCCGAATCTGAAAGCTTCGGGGTTTTCCCCACCCAAAGGAAAGTCCGAGTCCCTGCCCAGCACCCACAAGTCCATCACATGGTCCAATCATCCACCCTCCAAACTAGAAACACCTCCCAGTCATCCGACTCAAGGTGCCAGGGCAAGGTGTCCTTGACTCTCTGAGAAAGGAATGTTATTATGACTACATATCTCCCATACTCCATACAATGCCCCCTCCCATTTTCCCACAATAGAAAATGTGGCAGGCTTGAAGGCCCAAATGTAAAAGATGGCTTCCAGGTCTGACACCGAGAGGATTTATTCCCTTACAGAACTCTGCCAAACCTGAGAAAAACGTGATATCAATATCTATCAATATCTGAGCTATCAGTTTTCAATATTTAACATGGCATATACACCACTGGTGAAATGTAAAATTCGTTACTACCAGTTCTGTGGGCGTGGCTTGGTGGGGGTGGTGGTAATATGACTGGGTGGGCGTGGCCAACTTTTTTTTTTTTTAACTTTTAAAACCATTTTTTTCTACAACCTCTTCAGCCGAAGAGGTTGTTAAAAAAAATGCTTTTAAAAGCCTCTGACGATCCCAGCTGAGCCACGCGATCATCAGAGGCTTTTTTTTTTTTTTTACTTTTAAAAGCATTTTTTGGGCCAAAGAGGGTTGTAGAAAAAATGCTTTTAAAAATTAAAAAAAAGCCTCTGATGATTGTGCGGCTCACCTAGGCATTGGGGTGGGGGTGGGGGCAGAGATTTTTGCTACTGGTTCTCGGAACCACCCACCTCCATCGCTACCGGATCAGGTGATCCAGTCCGAACCGGGAGCATTTCACCCCTGATATACACCCCAAAGCTAATTAATAGCCCCAGTTTTTGGACACGTTTAAAAACCACAGAGAAACTCTTCCTCTGAACGGAGAATTCCGCCTCCCGTTTATAATGCTAATAAAATTACCTAGTTTCTTATTTTTAAACATCCAAAAAAACCATCTTTATTTAACCGCACCTCCCCACCCTTCTTATATGTTTGTCTTCCCTTTATATATGTTTTCTTCCATTCCATTTTAGTATTATTTAGTATTTATCTAGATAAATGACAATAATACTTTCATTTTACGTAATTTATGTTTAGACAATTTGTTCTCCAAACTCAGTTGTGGATGTTTTCTCCACATAGATGTCTGTACTTAATCAGAAGCATATGACAAGGTCAGAAATACAAAAATGTGGGGAGAAAGCATCTTTCCATAAATATTGTGAATTCATTATAACACATTACACAATTCTTAATCATCGGTGTTTAGAGCGCTAGAGAGATCATTTTGGTACATGTCAAAAAAGCTTAATGGCTAGGCTTGAATGACTGTAGCCGTTGTAAGTGTGTACATTTGTCACACAATAACATTTCTGAGGGTAATGCCGAGGACATTAAAAAATAAAAGTCCTGCAGACATTTAAAAGTGCTCTTTGCCAAGGCTGGTGATAACTTTATGTGGCCGTGATGGCAAACCTGTGGCACCAGTGGTGGGTGTCAATTTTTTTTACCACCAGTTTTGTGGGCGTGGCTTGGTGGGCGTGGCATGGCTTGGTGGGTGTGGCTTGGTGGGCCTGGCATGGGAATGATACTGTAAAATCTCCATTCCCACCCCACTCCAGGGAAAGAAAAAAGGCTTTTAAAAGTAAAAAAAAAAAAGCTTCTGATGATTGCGTGGCTCAGCTGAGCATGGGGGGGGGAGGGATTTTTGCTACCAGTTCTCCGAACCACCCGCCGTCATCGCTACCAGATCGGGTGATCAGGTCCGATCATTTCACCCCAGGCCATGGGGATGCTGCAACGGTCCTGTCACTTTTTTCAATACCGTTTTAACTTCAAGCGGTCACTAAACAAATGATTGTAAAGTGAGGATTACCTGTGTGTGACTCTTCACAATGATGGACACCACCTTAGTGCTACTGCCGACAGTTGTGGCCAAGGACTTGCTTCCCACAACATGATATCCTCTAACGTGGTTTAGTTTGGGCTTAGTGCCTTGTGCAGAGTTTCTCCAGAAAACCATGGCTTTACATGTTGAGTCAATTTAGCTATTGAGTGCACGACCAAATCACATTGTTGCTTCCCTTTAGGGCAGAGAAGGGGAACACTCAAGTCTCCAGTGGCCATTATGCCTTGGTGCTTAGGGCTTTTGGAAGACTGTCAACACCTGGAGAACCATAACACTGTAGGTGCACAGTGTTCTGACCCAGCCTTAGCAGAATTCAGAAACAGACTCCTTGTTCTGAAAAAACCCTCCTTATTTAACTACAGTGAGTTCATGGCATTCACACACGGAAAAGTCCAGGCAATAATCCTTCCAAGGGTTAATTGCAACAACAGACCTTATCAGTCCTTGGATAATTGCCAGGCCGAGAGCTTCCAGTCGCAAAGCTGTAAATTAAACTCTCTCAAGCAGTCTCTGAGACACGAACCACGATAAGCAAATCTTCCGAAAGAAATACGAACGGTTGTCTCATACGACGCCACTCCCCTTTTGCTTCTATTTATTCCCCAGCCAGGGAGGGGCCATTCAGCATCCATGTGTGCCTTTCTTCCCGAGTCAGCTCCTTGTCCTCAGTTGTTCTCCTCTCCTGACAGCTCTGCGCATACGTGCATCTGGAACAGGCTCCAGCTGTTCTTCTTCCCCACTTCTCTCCGACTCCGAAGGCAGCTGGCAAATGTCGGATGGTCCTGGCTCAGTGGTAGGTTGCTCCCAGTTCTGTCCGGTTCTTGAGAACCGGTAGTAAAAACGGCAGGAGATTCCGCTCACTCACCCTGACATCAAATTTGGTGATCTGTGCATGCGCAGAAGCAAGCGTGTGCACTCCTGTTGTGAACCGGTAATAAAGGTAAGTAGAACCTGCCCGTACCCTGGCTCTATCTCTGCTTCCGACGCAGAGCATCCATCAGAGCCTTCCCCAGACTCCAGGATTGGCCCAAGTTCCTCCCCAACCTCCTCATCGTCCAAGCCCACCACCAGCTCTGCTGGCAGCTGGCGGGCCACAACACGCAGCTTCTCCTGGGTTCCTATTGAAAATTCCAGGTGAAACAGGATCACGGCATGAATTAACCTTTTCTGTAGTCTAGAAGGCATCGGAACACAAGTTTCCTGGGGTGCCCTTTGGGCAGGCAAGACTACAATTCCCGTTACCCCTCGGCAGTTCGATTGTTCTTTCCTCTTGTGTCCTGCATGTCCCTCTCAATATCAAAGGCAAGAGGTGATCGTTGTCCTACTTAAACTTTCTCCAAAGACTTCTTGAACTTGAAGCTGGATTTCCTGTGAGAACCCTAGACTCTTCTTGCAAACTTAGACGTCCCTAGGCTCTTAAATTCCATGGAATAACGTTTGAATTAAGTTTTGCAATCTTAACATGGGAATAAATCTCCACTGAAAGCAAAGATTGCTTGGAGCCAGGTTCATATTTGTTTATTTTCCACTACCTTCCTTGGTTTCCTCCCTTTGCCAGCGACTGATATTAAAAAGGGGATTTTCTTGCAAAAGTGTTTGTTTTTTTTCTTGGCAATTCTGATGTGATGTGACCTGAATCTCCATCTTTTAGATAAATGAGTTCTTTCCCAAATTTTGCACCGCAGTTACAGATATACAGATTAACAGAGTTGGAAGGGACCTTGTAGATCATCTATTCCAACCCCCTGCCCAATCAGGAGACCCTACCCCATTTCTGGCAGATGGCTGTCCAGTCTCTTCTTGATAGCTTCCAGTGATGAAGCTCCCACAACTTCCGAAGGCAACTTCTGTTCCACGAGTTGATGGTTCTCACTGTCAGAAAATTTCTCCTTATTTCTAGGTTGAATCTCTCCTTGGTCAGTTTCCATCCATTATTCCTTGTCTGGCCTTCGGGTGCTTTGGAAAATAGCTTGACCCCCTCCTCTCTGGGGCAGCCCCTCAAAAAATTGGAACACAATTCTCAGATACATGTTTAGAATAAAATAAAATTTGAAGTCTACATGATGAAAAAAAAATTAGAATATAAATTAATGTGTTCATTTTCTTAAGAGCATATTAATACTGTAGATACACCTGGTTACTTTTTTTTCCCCCAGAAGGGTGGGCTTTTGATTTGTAAATGTTGTTAGCCTTTAAAGTACCCCCAAGAACTCTTGAAAGAGTGACTGGATCTGATCAGCATAATCAGCTTTATCTAAAGTTACTTTTCAGAGGCAATGTGATCAAATCACTTCTTTTAATCACATCTCCCAACTGAGTCACCCTGAAGCATACAGTGCATCAAAGCAGGATGAATTCTTGACTTCAACAGTCTTCTGCCCTTAGACATACTGTACTTTTTAACCATACTGACTATCCGAATCAGCTCCAATTATCTGAATTGAGCCGATTAGATTTACAAATCAACTCCATGATGCAAATTGAATTGGGAGTAGATCACACCTCTCCAGGGTTAAGTGGCCACGACAGAAAAAGAAATTCCAGCACTGGAGCCAAATCCAGGCCAATAAACATAACAATACACAACACTTGCCAGCAGATTGATAATAATTTGATAGCTCTTTGGGAGTTGGGCATCAGATACATTTAGAATGGAATGGAATGGAATGGAATGGAATGGAATGGAATGGAATGGAAGGGACCTTGGAGGTCTTCTATTGAACCCCCTGCTTAGGCAAGAAACCCTAAAGGTCAAGGTCAAGGTTCCCCTCACACATATGTGCTAGTTGTTCCCAACTCTAGGGGGCGGTGCTCATCTCCATTTCAAAGCCGAAGAGCCAGCGCTGTCCAAAGACGTCTCTGTGGTCATGTGGCTGGCATGACTCAACACCAAAGCCACACGGAACGCTGTTCCCTTCCCACCAAAGGTGGTCCCTATTTTTCTACTTGCATTTTTTACATGCTTTTGAACTGCTAGGTTGGCAGAAGCTGGGACAAGTCACGGGAGCTCACCCCGTTATGCGGCACTAGGGATTCGAACCGCTGAACTGCCGACCTTTCGATCGACAAGCTCAGCTTTAATAAATTATGGTTGGTGGGTTGCATAGTCAAATGGATGTTTAGATTGGATTTGGCAATTTGGATAAAAGGACTTGAGATGGGCAGATGTTATTATTTGATGGCATTAAAGGTTTCGTTGCAGGATGTGTCAGCTGTTCCAAATAAAGCTGCCATTTGCAATTGACCGATGGCGATTTTGTCAATGCCAATTATTATGGTTGGTCACACAGTCAGCCAGTTGTTTATATTGGATTTGGCATTTTTATGCACCCACTGAGTCTTTCTCAAGGACCTGAGATAGGCAAATGTTGTTTGAAATGTCTTAAAACGCATTGTAAGCCGCCCTGAGTCTCCGGAGAAGGGCGGCATATAAATCAAATTATTAAAAAAAAAAACAACTGTCGTCGCAGGATGTCAGCTGTTCCAAGTAAAGCTGCCTTTTGCAATTGACAGACAGTCATTTTGTCAATGTCGATGGTGTTGCAGTTTCTACCTGTTCTTGACTTTGGCACCCCATTTACTGAACAGGAAAGAATTACCTCTGCCACCAGACACCCAACAATGAATCTGGGTGTCCTTCAATAACCAAGATTGCTCTGAAGTCCATCCCCCAACTTGTCATCACATCAAAGCTCACCTCTTAACAGAAGAACCCAACAAGGATATGGGCTCCAAGGCCTGGAAATGAAGTTTTTTTTTCAGTAATCAGACCCCAAACTTTGACAGTTGCACCAGCCTGGAAGGGAGACAACATTTGTTTTCCTTGCATCTTTTAACATTTGTTGTTTTCCAAGGCCAGAATGACCTCCCTTGGTTATCGGAACAGAAATGTAAAGTAACAGCAAAATATCCAAGGAAATCAAAGATGGTAAAAACAAATCTATTTGGCTTGCAAAGAGGTTGGCAAGAAAATTGCTTCGGTTGACATGCCTGACAACAAGAGAAACCCGATCCTTTGAAAAAAAGGAGATTTAATTCACATGATATGACAACCACCGCAAATCCTCTCCACCTTCAGAGACAGCTGCAGGAAATTAAGACTCACCACAGCCTAGTATCTGATAGTGTGACAGTGTTACTTCTCCCACAAGAGCATCTCTTGAGTGAAATCCTCAATATGTTTGAAAAGGGCCTGACCATGGCTTCAAAAGGATGCCGCTAGCCACACTTCCCCATGAAGGACTTGGGAGACATAATTAGATGGACTTCAAAAGCTAGCCACAGATTCCAGGGCTCCGTCTGCTGTGTCATAACTGTGTGGAACAGTGGTGGGTTCCTCCCGGTTCGGCTGAACTGGTAGCGGTGATGATATGTCATCACCGAACCGGTTCTCTTTGCTCGGGAGCTGGGCCCTCCCACCCCGCACATTATTCTTACCTTTTATTTGGCCCCACCCCCAATCTATTCACTGCCTCCCGAGTCCCAGCTGATCAACTAGAAGGAAAAAAACTGTTTAAACTCTTGCTTCAAAGGGCCGCCCTACAGCTGATCAGTGTTAAAAGGCAGTGTGGTGGTAGACCAGTGCCTCCAAAAACAAATGGGTAGACCGGAATGCTCCAAGAACAAATGGGTAGACCAGTACAGCTCTGCAAGCAGTTAAAACCCTAGTAGACCAGTACCTCTGCCAAATCCTAAAGTATTATCACATGACCATCAAGCCACGCCCACAAAATAAGCCACGCCCACAGAACCGGTATTAAAAAAATTTAGAACTCAGCCCTGGTGTGGAAGGATCTCTTGTTCATCAACACATTCACGCTTTGACTTTCCACATATTTGGATCCAAAAAAATTGGACCATCAAGAATATCTGCAGTCGAAAGGAATGCAACCTCTGTCTTATTTATTTGTATCCCTTTATTATTTTTACAAAAAACTCAAGATGGTGAATATAACCAACATACCTTCTTTCTCCTATGTTCCCTACAACTACCCTAACAGGTGTGTTGATCTGAGAGAGGATGTCTAGTTCAAGGTCACCCAGCTCACTTTGGTAGCTAAGGCAGGACTAGAACTCAGTCTCTGGTGATTGGCCCAAAGTCATCCTATTGGCTTTCACGATTAAGGTGGAACTAGAACTCACACTCTCCTGGTAATTGGCCCAAAGTCATCCTATTGGCTTTCACGATTAAGGTGGTACTAGAACTCATAGTCTCCTGGTGATTGGCCCAAAGTCACGCAGATGGCTTTCATGGATAAGGCAGGACTAGAACTCACACTCTCCTGGTAATTGGCCTAAAATCACCCTATTGGCTTTCATTGCTAAGGCAGGATTAGAACTCACACTCTCCTAGTGATTGGCACAAAGTCACGCAGATGGCTTTCATGGATAAGGCAGGACTAGAACTCACACTCTCGTGGTGATTGGCCCAAAGTCACCCTATTGGCTTTCACGATTAAGGTGGGACTAGAACTCACAGTCTCCTGGTTTCTAACTTGGTGTCTTAACCATTGGACCAAACTGAAGTGGTTCTCTTATTCTGTTCACATGTGTTGTGGCTCCGACCCCCGAGCCCATCGTATCGGAGGATGAAGGCTCCGAACATGAAGGAGAGGAGCCGGCCAGGCCTCCCTCTCCCGGCCCCTCCTCTCTGGCAATTCCTCAGGTGTCGGCCAAAGGAGAGGAGATTGGCCAGGAGCCAGGTGTCTCCGATCTGTCGGACAGTGATGAGGGAGACAAGTTGTGGTTGGATCCACGCCAGCGTCGGCGTGCTAAACGGTCACAGCAGATGAGGAGGCGTGCCAGAGATTGAGCTGAGTCACTGGACCACACCCCACAGGCTATATAAGGGAGGGTGATGGCCATTCCAGCTCTGTGACAGACAAAGCAAAAACTCTGGCGAGTCACTTGCACTTTTGGGACAAACAACGCCTCATCTGTTGTGGATTTCTGTTACTGGACTACTTCAAACTGTCTGTATTTTGGTGTTATCTGGTGGAGGAACAACCCCTCCTTCTTGGAGTAAAAGCTCTTGGCAGGCAGCTGCTGCATTGCTGCCAAGTTTTGATAATGAACCTTTGACTGTTTTGAAACAATTATTTAACCCTTTGGGGTGGGTGTTTGTGCGTGTGGGAGATGGGGACAGAACAACATGGATTCCAGGGCAGTTGGTTTTTAACAATCCCTCTTATATACACCCTTGGAGATGGACTTGTAAAGGTAGTAGGAACAAAAGCTATTGGCTTTCACCAACTCCAGGTGTGTTGGTTAGCAATTCTTTGCACAATTCAACAAGCAGAGTTGGCCTGTATGCTCAGACATCGGTGCAAAAACTGGCCTCAGTTATACCAGAACCTTGAAATAGCTAAGATCCCCATTCACATGGAAAGCTCTGCAGCCATGCTGTTCTGACCTAGGCTTCCTTGGAAAGTATACAGCACAAAGTTAGTCCCGGCAAAACTCTTTTATTCATAAGGCTGTGAATTATTGTCATTCCCAGTCCAAAAGGCTTCTCAAACAGTCTTTCAGGGGAGTATTTACAAACACCCACCTTATCTCCCTTGGAATGCTGCCAGAGAACTAACTGCTACACGCAGGGCAAGGCCAAACTTAGCACAGAGTCAAACAGAGCTTTTCCAAACCAGATGAACTAATTGCTTCCTGCAAAAACTCCCATCCCGTTCGCTTCTCTTTTATGTCTTATGGGAGGGGCCAATCATCTCCAAGCCTTACTCCCAAGTCGACCCTGTTTCCTTAATTGTTCCTGTCTCCTGGCAGCTCTGCGCATGCGCACACTGGGAACAGGCTCCCGCTGTTCTTCTGCCTCGCTGATGTCAGACTCCGGAGACTCCGGAGGCAGCAAAGAACTACCAGATGGCCTTGGTCCCCTCTCTGCCTCCGACTCAGAGCCCACGTCCAAGCCTTCCCTAGACTCCACGACTGGCCACGTTCCTCCCCAACCTCCTCACTGTCCGACTCTGCTGCCAGCTCTGCTGGCCGCTGGTGGGCCACAACACATGCATCTGAGGTCACTTCAGTCGGTTGAGAAAAGCTGCCCCTCTTCCACTAATTTTTCCCACTAATTTTCAGTCTCGCATAGCCCATCTATCACTTTCTCCTCATTTAGAGTCTCCGGATCCACAGTCGCCTCGTTCTAATTTACACCCAGTTGCCACTGCTGACTTCGAGTGTCATAACAAAAGGCAACATGGTGTGTCTGTTTTCATTTGTTGTATTTTTTGGGGTGTGTAATTATACAAGGATATAACTTTCTATCCATCTGAGAAAACCCACCCCCTTTTCTATTTTATTATTGCTTATTAAAGCCTACCGCTGCTTGATTGAAGTGTGTGGGTTGCACTGTACTTACAATACCTTGAAATATATATATATATATATATATATATATATATATATATATATATATATATATATATGGTGCTTGGCTTCTACCTCTGTTTGCTTGCTTCACTCGGCTGCCCAGCAAGCTCTCTTCATTAGATGTGGTAACATTGATTGTTTATTTTCTCTTGCAGAAATTAGAGGGATGCCTTGAACAGTTTAGCTATTTCTGAATTTTTATTTTAGGGCTTGGGTGTGATTACAGTGGTTTTCATTCTCTAGTTTTATCTGCTCTTTTTTTTTTTTTTAATGGATGTCTGTATCTTTCTGTAAATTGAACACGCCATACAAGTAGTCCTCAACTTACAACAATAACGGAGCCTGCCCATTACGTTCATAAGATGGGATGGGTTATTATCTTACGATCTTTGGAGTGAGAACATCTCTTCTTCTTCTTCATAAAGCTGGTAGGTTCATATCCCCATTGTAAAAATACTCCATTAGTACTGTAGGAGGCTAGCACCCACCCCTCTCCTAGGAAAATGAGATATTCTAGGAAATATTAAAAAGGCAGAATATTATACCCTCCTGGATGAGAAACGGAGAAACGTGGTTTTTTAAGGCAGGAAGCAGGCTCACTCTTAATAGCCCTTACATTCTCAATAGCCCACAGCAGATGTCAGCAAGAGATAAAGAAATAGCTAGGTCTATTCATAAGCAAATGCCCTCAACCCAAGATCCAACAAAGGTAGGATTAGCCCTCTACCCATCTAGCAACAGAACTCACCACATGGCACTTGGGGAGATGGCATCACCCAGCAAGGCTCAACCAAGCCTGGGGCTCAAAAGACAACCTACAAAGTTACCCCTGCGTGTCCCCATGGGAGTCTGACAACCAATCAGAATACAAGCTCAAATTCAAAGCCCAACAGAGGGCATAAATCTCTCTCTCTCTCTTTCTCTCTCTCTCACCCATGTGCCTTTTTTGCCCAGGACCTCAAAACCATGTGGTTCTGTCCACCATTAAACCATCTTTTCAAGCAGCCTCCATGTTTCCAGTGTCTTTCTCCCCACTTGGAACTGAACCCAAGTGAACATTTCCTCCAACAGTAGACCTCAACCAAATCAACCCAGTAGGGTTTTGAAAGCATATAGAACATCCCTAAAACAGTTATGTCTCCATCCCTACTCAACAAGTTTGATAGATATCAGTAGAGATATGCAAGGTTTTACTCCTCTCCCTCTCGGATTCTCCTTTTGCAACGCAGGAAGCAAGGAATGCTAAGTCTTTTGTACTTGCAAGAGACAATTGTGAAGCATTAACATGAAAGCAGGTAATAATTGTGTAAATTCTCATTTACAACGCAGTCCTTAATCCCAGGTGAGTGTACAATCTGCAAGTTTTAGCAGCTTCCTCTTTCTTCTGGCTCTCTCTTCTGGCTGCCTTGGATTTCTCAGCAACAACAAAAAGCTAGGATTAAAAAAAAAAACACTTAACCACAAGTGTGTGCTGCAGTGAAAAGTTACTACTACGAAAAATGGAAAGAAGTAGTAACAAAAGCTTGGGAGCCGGGAGGCTGAATCCAGATGGAGAAATCTGACAGTGCCATCTTGTGGATGTTCTTGGAAACGATCAAACGCAATTTGCCAGGAGTGGCAAATTGAAAAACTAAGCTGATACGGTTTTTTGAAACAAAAATCTTTTTTTCCAAATCAATAAAATCCTGCTCTTTCACAAACAAAAGGAAATCTGATTTCCTCCCCCACCCCCCACCCCCAATGGATTTTGGGGCTGAGAATGTTGTGAGTTGCTTCCTCCTGCAATCTGAAGCTTTACTCGTATGCACACAATTCAATTCAAATTCAAATCTTTATTGTCAGTGCACAATGGATGCATAATGAAATTGGTTGAGTGCACCCCTCCCCAACACAATACAACTCACAGTGAAGACAAAAACCCCTAACCCAATAAATCATATTTAACAAAACACCCAGTCCTATTGCACCAGTGTGAACATGTTACACGTTGCACCGGCCCTACAGTCCATCATACTACGTAATTATGATGTTATTTCACATTCGGGAGTCTTGACAGCCCAGGGATAAAAACTGTTCTTCCACCTGTTTTGTGTGGCTGGCTATGCTTCTATATCACCTTCCCGATAGTAGAAGAGTAAAGAAGTGATGACCAGGATGAGAGTCGTCCCAGAGAATTTTCCTCACTCTTCTAAGGCAACGAGGATTTGCTATCCAAAGGTCCAAAATTGGGATGGAAAAGAATTTTAATGCTGTCATGAAATTTCTGGAACAGTCAAAGCTAGTGAAAAACAAAGTTGAATACTCCAATTGGGGTAGTCTGTTGCAGAAGAAAGATTTGAATTGGGCTAGAAAAGGGGTGAAATGCTCCCGGTTCGGACCGGATCGCCCGATCTGGTAGCGATGGCGGTGGGTGGTTTGGAGAACCGGTAGCAAAAATCCCTCCCCATCCCCATGCCCAGCTGAACCGCGCAATCATCAGAGGCTTTTTATTTTATTTTTAAAAGCATTTTTTGTACAACCTCTTCGGCCGAAAAAATGCTTTGGAAAGTAAAAAAAAAAAGCCTCTGCCGATCAGGCAAGTCAGCTGGGATCATCAGAAGCGTTTAAAAGCATTTTTTTACAACCTCTTTGCCAAAGAGGTTGTAGAAAAAATGGTTTTAAAAGTAAAAAAAAAAAGTTGGCCACGCCCACTCAGTTATATTACCCCACTGCCACCAAGCCACGCCCACAGAACCGGTAGTAACAAATTTTACATTTCACCACTGGCTAGAAATGATCTGCCAGGTTCCTCTGTGGAGCTGTCTAATGTACCAAACAGGCATCGCCACAGACAGTCTCTGATTCAATCCAGAAAGGCCCTGCTTGGGTCCTCTGAGGAGCTATCCAAGGTGCTGAACAGGCAGCACCACGGCCAGCTGCATAGAGGATCCAGGCAGACCACTTATAGATTAATTCAAATATTGCTTCAGCAACAGGCTGTACTTAAATTTACAGCAGATTTTTTAAAAAAATCTCTGTATGACCCTGTAATCCCTTTTATTGAATGGACTCGGGGTGGCTGAGCATTTACTGGCTGGATGCCCTTCCTGATGCCTACACGGAGTTCACAGCAGATATTTTCCTCTTTGTGCCCTGATAGCGAAACGTTTGTCGCTGCCTAGGATTGAACTCTCAACCTCCCAAGGGAGAGGCAAGCATCTCCACCCCTAGGCCACCGCACCGCTAAAATTTAGAGCCGCAATAATGCTAAAATACCATTTTCAGTTTCCTTCTCTGGTGCTATTTTAGCCAGGGATGATGAGAACTGTATTTCAATCCTTGTAGAGCACCAATTGTAACTTAATACTAGAGGAGAGTAAGGCTAAGTTGTAACAGCCTGCCTCCTGTTTTAATAAAAAGTCCAAAGAATTCTGCGGGAAGGGAAGGAAACGTTCACATGATTTCTCAACACAAAGCTTCATATTTCATGCATCAAACAGCCTGTCTGATTGGGGAAAAACAAGCCATTTGTTCGGCTTGCAAAGATAACCAGAATATTCCTTGCGCGTGCAAAATTTGACAGGGCTTCGTTTGTTTCCCCTCACCTCCCACTCCCCACCACCGCATGCATAAAAACAATTAAAAATAAATAAATTATGCTGCCAAAACAGAGGCACTTTAATGGGCATCACAAGTCAGCCTCTATGTTAAATACCTTTTTTTTTTCTCGAGAGTCAAACAAATCCTTTTGCTTCTTTAGGCGGGGGAAAAAACATACTTCTGCAGTGTGCCGAGCTTTTTTTTTTTTTTTCAAAATTCCCCAAAATTTGTTTTGGGGAAATATATTCTCCAGTAATTTTTTTTTCCAGTAAATCTAATGCAATTACAACGTTTAGCGTGCTATCGAAGTTTGTTCTATTCATATAGGGAAAGAGTAAGCAGAATATGTGGTGGAGTCAAGAGAGGAATCAGCCTGGAATCATTACATTCCCACAAGCAGTTTAAGTCCAAGCCCTTTTCAGAGATGGTATTCAGCCGGTTCAGACCGGTTCGCCTGAACCGGTAGCGGAAATTGCAGGTGGGCCCACCCACCGGCCTCGTCTCTATGACCGTCCTATTTAGGCATGTTTTTGAGGCTGGGTGCATGCGTGGAAGGCACGCACATGAACAAAGCGCATACATATGCAGAAGGCACACGCATGAACGAACCGGTAGTAACATAATCCGAAACCCACCGCTGGCCCTCTTGTATTCTGTTGGTTCTTATCTACCATGTTTCCCCGAAAATAAGACCGTGTCTTATATTTTTTTGAAC
>WNWU01000025.1:6178898-6190455 GCA_012654045.1 Ptyas mucosa
AGGAAGGAAGGAAGGAAGGAAGGAAGGAAGGAAGGAAGGAAGGAAGGAAGGAAGGAAGGAAGGAAGGAAGGGAGAAAAGGAAAAGCATTAGCACTTAGACTTATATACCACTTCAGTGTTTTAAAGCCCCCTCTAAGCAGTTTAGAAAGTCAGCCTCTTGCCTCCAACAACCTGGGTCCTCATTTTACCCACCTCGGAAGGATGGAAGGCTGAGTCAACCTTGAGCCTGGTGGGATTTGAACTGCCAAATTGTAGGCATCTGGCAATCAGCAGAAGTTGCCTGCAGTACTGCACTCTAACCACTGCACCGCAAATCAATGGTAAATCGAGGACTGCCTGATTATAACTTCTCCAAAGCTAAAAGAGCTCAGTTGGATCGAAAACCTTGTTTGGCCAAATATTTCCTCATTTTAAACTATGTTGTACTCGGGATCGAATCTGGGTCGGTCACTGGGACCAGAGATTTAATCCTCCAAGTTTTCGGGACTGTGTTGTGACTCAGTTAACCCAATTTTCTCGGTACACACAAGATATCATCTTTTAAATTGTGATAGCTGGAGCCTCCCAACCCACATTAAAACCAATGGAGTGAATAGCGACAACTGTAATTCCCCCCCCCCTTTTTTTTCTTTTTAAATTTGATTTATATGCTGCCCTTCTCCGGAGACTCAGGGCGGCTTACAATGCGTTAAGCCAGAGGTTCCCAATCTTTTTCGGTTCGCGGCTCCCCTAGCAATCCGACTTGCAACTGCGCATGCGCACTAGACGTTTCAGAAATGGCGCATCAGCGTTAGACCCAGCGGGCGGAATATTTCGCGGCGCCCTTATGAGGATAGCGCGGCTCCCCAGGGAGCCGCGGCGCACACTTTGGGAACCACTGCGTTAAGCAATAGCCTTCATACTTTTGTATATTTATACAAAGTCAGCTTATTGCCCCCACAAACCGGGTTCTCATTTTACCTACCTTAGAAAGGATGGAAGGCTGAGTCAACCTTGACTCTGGTGGGATTTGAACTTGCAGTAATTGCAGGCAGCTGGCAACTTAAGTGCTACTTTAACAGCACTTAGTCCACTGCGCCACCAGGCTCTTTTTTAAAAAATCATTGTGTAAATGATTGCGGCAACGTTCCTCAGTTCTAATAGGATGCAACAAAGCAGAGTGATTAGAAAAGTCAATCACACCGGCTTAAAATCCCACATTTGCAGCTTTCAAATTAATACAAAAATGTTTTTTTAATTGTCAGTCTGCCGAGTTTTCTTATCAAATTACTTTCTCATTGGAGAAAATTAAACCTCCTAACAGGGGAGATGGCTGACAGAATGCTAAAGAGGCTTTGATAGAATGAGTGCGTTGCGCTAACTAAATGGAAAAAGGAGCATTATGTTTAAACACCGATACGCAGATTAAAAAAATACAGTGTTATTTTCACACTCCTCCTCCTGCTTTAAGCATCTATCTTATTAAACCACTCCCTGCTTAATCCAGATGAGGATATTCTGGGGGACTAAGGAACCGGAGGCTCTCCAAGGCTTAGATTCCAGCACCCATCATCCTTGGACGTAATCGTGGGAGCTAGTAGCAACTAAAATAAAATATCTCCAGGCCACAGAATCTAGAAGACTGGTCTATATCCTGGGAAGTTCACAAAGGAAGTTTATTTATATATTAAAGAAGTGGTGTATGGCCATCCCTTCAAGCTCAGTGACTCTGGGCGGCTTACAGAAATAAAATATATAGAGAGATAATCCTTGATTTACAACAGTTCATTTAGTCGTCGTTTAAAGTTACAGCAGCACTGGAAAAAGGTATGAGTGTTTTCACACTTATGACCACTGCAGCATCTCTATGGTCACATGTGTCAGGGTTCCGACGGATGCCCTAATTAAATCATGAGCCTCGAGCTAAGCTTCAAAAGAAATCCAGTTATTTATTAGGAGCTCCATGTTGGCACGTTCCCAAGTGAAGCGAACTCTGACCCCACGTAATTTATGGCCCCAATCATGACCCTGTTTCCCCCCTCCCCCCAGGGTGTGTCATCAATCACATTCGCTAACGGAGCAATTTCACAGGTTGTAGAGATCACTCCCCTCCGGCCACTGTGGGTAACCCTGGGAGACAGCCTTGAGAAAGATATGTCTGGAATGTGCTCCTGTCTTTGGCTGCCGTACTGCTTTGCCGGTTTCCCATCCCCCTTGCCTATGGCAACTCGAGAGCAGGTCAGGGATGCTTTACGAGTTGACATGATCAAAATTTGGACGCTTGGCAACTGGCACATATTTATGATAGTTGCAATGTCCCGGTATCAAGTGTTTCCTTTTTCAGACCTTCTGACAAGCAAAGTCAATGGGGAAAAGCCAGGTTCACATAACAACCGTATTACTAACCTATCAACTGCGGTGATTCATTTAACAACTGTGGCAAAACGGTTGTAAAATGAAGCAAAGCTCACTTAACAACTGCCTTGCTTAGCAACAGAAATTGTGGGGCTCAACTGTAGTTGTAAATCAAGGATTAACAGTACTTCAAAATCTTTTATTAGTCAGCCACAAAAAAAAAAAAAAAAGATTTTTCTGTCCCGATTTCTAAGATGAAAAAGCTCTCCAAAGCTTTTGGTTGGTTCAGTGTTTTGTTTTCTCCCCGAGGAATCTTTCAGCAACTCTTCTGCAATTCAGTAACAGTAAGATAATTGTATATTTTTTAAAAAGAGTCAGATAGGACTGAATGGATGTATCAAGATTATCATTTTAAAAAAAACCAATCGAAAGCACAAGGCATTATTGGCTTTTCGAGGAAACCCCTATTACCGTGTTTCCCTGAAAATAAGACCCTGTCTTATATTTTTTTGAATCCTGAAATAAGCGCTTGGCCTTATTGCCATGCGCTCAAAAGCCCGATTGGGCTTATTATCAGGGGATGTCTTCTTTTGGGGGAAACAGGGTAGATAGATACTGTAGATAGATAGATAGATACAATAGATAGATAGATAGATAGATAGATAGATAGATAGATAGAATAGATAGATAGATACTGTAGATAGATACTATAGATAGATAGATAGATACGATAGATAGATAGATAGATCGATACTGTAGATAGATAGATACTGTAGATAGATAGATAGATAGATAGATAGATAAGATACTGTAGATAGATAGATACTGTAGATAAATAGATAGATAGATAGATACTATAGATAGATAGATAGATAGATAGATACTGTAGATAGATACTATAGATAGATAGATAGATACGATAGATCGATACTGTAGATAGATACTGTAGATAGATAGATAGATAGATAAGATACTGTAGATAGATAGATACTATAGATAGATAGATAGATAGATAGATAGATAGATACTATAGATAGATAGATACTGTAGATAAATAGATAGATAGTTAGATAGATAGATACAATAGATAGATAGAGATAGATAGATAGATACAATAGATACGATAGATAGATAGATAGATAAATAGATACTGTAGATTGATAGATAGATAGATACCATGTTTCCCCAGAACGTAAGAACCTGCCTTATATTTTTTTTGAACCCTGAAATAAGCGCTTGGCCTTATTGCCATGCGCTCAAAAACCTTATTGGGCTTATTCTCAGAGGATGTCTTATTTTGGGGGACCCAGGGTAGATAGATACTGTAGATAGATAGATAGATAGATAGATAGATAGATAGATAGATAGATACAATAGATAGATACATAAATAGATAGATAGATAGATACAATAGATACAATATAGATACAATAGATAAAGAGATAGATAGATACAATAGATAGATAGATAAATAGATACAATAGATAGATACAATAGATAGATACAATAGATAGATAGATAAAGAGATAGATAGATACAATAGATAGATAGATAGATAGATACTGTAGATTGATAGATACCATCTTTCCCCAGAACATAAGACCCTGCCTTATATTTTTTTGAACCCTGAAATAAGCGCTTGGCCTTATTGCCATGTCCTCAAAAACCTGATTGGGCTTATTCTCAGGGGATGTCTTATTTTGGGGGAAAACGGTATTATGCAGATGAGGAGTCAATCAATGACAAGCGCTCCCTGCTTTGCTGAGATGTTTGTTCTGCCCTTAAAATGAAATTAAGTCACACATTAAAAAGAAAACCGAAGACGGCCAATTATTACTTTTGCAAAAGAAGTTTCATGAACATTTCCAGCGGGTGTCACTGTAAGAGCTGGCAAGATTCCAATAATATATCCGAGTTATTTTCTAAGGTGATGATCTGATCATTACATGCTCTGGGATAAAGAGTGGAGGCCTTTAGAGACACTAAAACATACCTGAAGCACACATGTAAAAACTTAAGTGACGCGGCAATGCGGTGTTGCCCAAGGAAATGCTTCCATTCAGGAGTGACACCATTTCTCCACCAAGCCAGTTCATAATGTCCATCTGTTTCACTGGACAGCTCTGGCACGCATTCACCGTATCCATGATTTTAACATTTTTTTATTTTATTTATTTCTATCCTGCTTTTATTATTTTTATAGGGACGCAGCGGCTCAGACGCTGAGCTTGTCGATCGAAAGGTCGGCAGTTCAGCGGTTCGAATCCCTAGTGCCGCAGAACGGGGTGAGCTCCCGTTCCTTGTCCCAGCTTCTGCCAACCTAGCAGTTCGAAAGCACGTAAAAAATGCAAGTAGAAAAATAGGGACCACCTTTGGTGGGAAAGTAATAGCGTTCTGTGCGCCTTTAGTGTTGAGTCATGCCGGCCACATGACCATGGAGACGTCTTCGGACAGCGCTGGCTCTTTGGCTTTGAAACGGAGATGAGCACCGCCCCCTAGAGTCGGGAACGGCTAGCACATATGTGCAAGGGGAACCTTTACCTTTACCTTGTTTATTTTTACAAATAACTCACGGCGGCGAACATACCTAATACTCCTTCTTCCTATTTTCCCCATAACAAGCCTGCTTCATTCCACCAATACATTTGAAAAGACAGGAAAGAACAATGCCACTTCTGAAAGAACAGACTGAGCCTATATATTTTTTTTTAATTGGCATACAGTTACACAACATCACATTTTAAGATTGTGACTGGATTTAGGGGAGGAAGATGGTGCAGTGCTAGGACACAGATCAATCTCTGTTCCAATCAATTGTTTTAATTAAAAGGTAAAGGTAAAGGTTCCCCTCGCACATATGTGCTAGTTGTTCCCGACTGTAGGGGGCGGTGCTCATCTCCGTTTCAAAGCCGAAGAGCCAGCGCTGTCCGAAGACGTCTCCGTGGTCATGTGCCGGCATGACTCAACGCCAAAGGCTCATGGAACGCTCTTACTTTTCCACCAAAGGTGCTCTCTATTTTTTCTACTTGCATTTTTTTACGTGCTTTCGAACTGCTAGGTTGGCAGAAGCTGGGACAAATAACGGGAGCTCACCCCGTTACGCGGCACTAGGGATTCGAACCGCTGAACTGCCGACTTTTCGATCGACAAGCTCAGCATCTTAGCCACTGAGCCACCGCGTCCCTTTTAATTTAATTAGGAGTCTCTTTCATTTATATGGCCTCATTATTAAAAAAAAACAAATAGATTGATGTCCTTTCCCTGGACTTGATAAGGAAGCAACAAGAAGAAACACGGCAATGGGAAATAAAAACAATTCTAAAAAAAAACCAAGACAGGATAATGGGGGAAATGTCAATGGAAGATTCGGAGAGCAAAATTGTCTTATAATTTTACTTATTGCTGGTGGGGGGGGGGGGTTTCCCCACACCCAGCCTCAGCGACAGGATCATATTTCACGGAAACATTTCAGTGCAAGGCAGAATAGGAAAGTTGGGCTGTGTGATCACACCTGAGAACGTCAGAAAACAAGAGCCGTATCCTAAAGTCCTACAGCCTTCAGACTGGAGTCCCTTCGGCTTGGTTTCTGGGGGACGTATTTTGGAGGTGAACCGTCGGCTCCAAATCTAGCATAGGTTCTTCTTCAGTCAGTTTGCCTTCCTTCTGTCTCTGCGCAAGGATCATGGCCCGCAGCAGTGGTGGATAGAGGACATACCGGATTTTCTCCTCTTCCTCAGGAGGGGTAAATTTCTTAAAGGCTTCCTCCTCGTGTTTTGGTACCATGCGCCAGTCGTGGTACATTACTTTGTCTATTTCTTTCTCTTCGGTTTCGGGCTTGCCTAAGAAGCAATTGAGAAGATGTAGAGAGGTCCTTTTAGGCAGGCAAATCTTGTCAGGATGGGACACAAAGTGAAAAGAAAGATTTGAAAGCCTATAACCAGGGGTCGGCAACCTGAAACACTCAAAAGAGCCATTTGGACCCGTTTCCCACAGAAAAGAAAACACCGGGAGCCACAAAACCCTTCCCGTGCCTGACTATTTCTTGAGCGGCCACAAAACTAGCATATGTAGTTGAATTAAACGTTCTGTTTTCTTCTGAAACTTTTCTTTTCTTGCATTTATCCATGGTTGGCCTATCGGGGGTCGAAAAGCTCAATAAATCGCATGCCGGCGGATGTCGCACATTGGCGGTTGTGACACATATTTTGAGTGACAAGGAGTCGCAGCAGAACGGTGAAAGAGCCACATGCGGCTCCAGAGCCGCAGGTTGCTGACCCCTGGCCTAGACTGCATGCTGTTTTGTTTTACTTGTTATTTTGTTTTTGTAATTGTTTTTGTGTTTCTTTATGTAATACATAGCACCACATGATTGGACTGTGCATTATAAACACACACACACACATATATACAGTGGTGGAATGTTGCCGGTCTGACAACTGGTTCGGTGAGCATGCACTTCGCACGCTTGCACTTGTGCTGAAAATGGAGCAGTTAGAAGCTCAGCCGCTTACCTTCCAAGTCAGCAACGGTAAGTAAAACAGCGAGGGCAGGGGAGGGGGGGAGATCAGCTGTGCTGATTGGGATGAGCTACAAAGCAGGAAATAAAGGACAGGATAGAGGAGTGGTGGTGGGCGGGGCCAGCTGATCGTTGGAGCTACCGGTTCGCCTGAACTGGTCCGAACCAGCTGAATTCCATCTCTGCATATACATACATCGAGAGATATATATAAATCTCATTCACTAGATTTTTTGGCTTTATCAGACAGCAGAGCAGCATTTTGCTGTCTGTTGTGAGATTTAAGGGAGACTAAGATAGCTATTTCTGACTTGTTTGCCTTCTTCAGTTAGCCACACCCTCATCTCCTGACTCCTCCCTGTAAAGGTCAAATACTTATTTTATTTTATTCTCTTTTCGTAGGTCTTTGTGTATTTTTGTTTCATCCAGGTTTTTCCTACGTAAATCAATCATAAATATATATATATATAAATCATATATATATATATATATATATATATATATATATATATATATGTATGTATGTATGTATATGTATATACCAAATTTATATTTCGCTGATAAAGAAATAAAGGTAGACTAGTATAGACCTATTTCAAGCTATTTAGATCTCATCAGCTAGCCATACCTTTACTTGGATTAGAACTTGGGCTGCCTGCATGTTAAGCAGTTGTATTAACCTCTGAGCCACAAGTTCTCCTCCCTTCATCAGCTTGAGCCAGGGGAGAGATTAAGTGTTTTTCTATCGAGGCACCTGGTCTACCCCAGGGTGTGGGAGGGAGCATACTGCATCCCTTTTGCCTTTCAGCTCCAATCCAGGAGCCCTCAAGCAGTCGCATTCACGACAATACCAGATTGATTGATTGATTGATTTAGATTTAGATTTAGATTTAGATTTAGATTTAGATTTAGATTTAGATTTAGATTTATATACCGCCCTTCTCCCCGGGGGACTCAGGACAGTGAACAGCCAAAAGTAAAAAACATACATACAAAATTTAAAAGCCAAATAAAACCAAATTAAACAAGGGCCCCGATTATTTAAAATCCCAATTATAAAATTTATACCAAATTTATATTTCGCTGATAAAGAAATAAAGGGAGACTGGTATAGATCTATTTCAAGCTATTTAGCTCTCATCAGCCAGCGAAATATACATTTGGTATAAAATGGTTTGTCATGAATGCGACAGCTGAGGGCTTCTGGATTGGAGCTGAAAGGCGAAAGGGAAGCAGTATGCTCCCTCCCACATGCTGGGGTAGACCAGGTGCCTTGATAGAAAAACATAGATAGATAGATAGATAGATAGATAGATAGATAGATAGATAGATAGATAGATTAGATAGATAGATAGATAGATAGATAGATAGATAGATAGATAGATAGATGATAGATAGATGATAGATGCATAAAGAATTCTCTTTTGTTCAGAGTTGGGGACGTGTCTGACACATCAGCAGAATCAAGTTAGGCATTTCCTAATTTTTGACTCCCTCGAGCCGAAAAGATTTGCCCTCACTGCTCTACCTCATGAGAACTCGTCCTTGCTACAGGCTTCATCATGAAATCTTCACCCATAAAATCAAATCTTCCCTTACCTCTAAAGGTCAGATATCCCCAAGCCTTTCCAAATTCCATTTTCTGTAACAAAAGAACATCAAATGATTATAGTCCATTCAAGATGAAGGGAAGAGGGAGCGTCTTAAATTTGAACCAAAACTGAAAGTCCATTTTCAAGAAATCCCCATCCAACTACGGTTGTGGATTGAGGATTGCGCTTGCACCTTGGAACATCTTGCCTTTTGAAGTGAGGTCGGCTCTAACCCTCCTAACCCTCTTCTGCAAGAACTTCAAACCCCGGCTCTGTCGGTTGGCTTGAGGCTCCAACGAAAAACAGTCACGTTGGGGGTGGTTGATACGATCTACGACACATCCCATCCTCTCCTCTCCTCATCCTTACTCCCCATCTTTTAAGCTAGGTTGATTTTTTATTTATATCATTAGGTTTTGTACAGTTTTCTCTTTTAATATTGTAAGTGGATCAGTTACCTTCTTATAAGATGGGCAACAGGGGTGAAATCTACTTACCTTCCCTACAGGTTCGGAAGTGCGCGCTCCGCTCGCACGTCGATCATGTGCAATTTTGGACCCTCTGCACAGGCACAAAGCCTTCTGCACATGCGCAGAGGGTCAAAAACAGGTTACTTCTTGGTTAAAACCAGGAAGTAAGGACATCCAGGCCGGTGGGCGGAGCTCCATGCTGCCGCCGCTACCAGTTCTCTGAACCACGTGCCACCGCCGCTACCAGTTCAGTCGAACCGGTCCGAACCGGTAACATTTCACCCCTGGATGGGCAGCTAATAAATTTTATAAATAAAATGAATAAATGAATAACCTGTATACAGGCAGTTCTCGACTTACGTCCATAATGGAGCCTAACATTTCTGTTGCTAAGCGAGACACTTGTTAAGCGAGTTTGGCCCCGTTTTGCAACCTTTTTTTTTTGCCACATTTGTTCAGTTAGTAACATGACTGTTAAGTGAATCTGGCTTCCCCGTTGATTTTGCTTGTCAGAAAGTCACAATAGGTGATCACATGACCCCAGGACCATCATCAATATGAGCCGGTTGCCAAGCATCTGAATTTTGATCATGGGGATGCCCAGGGGTGGATTCTAACATTTTTTACTACCGGTCCTGTGGGCGTGGCTTATTTTATGGGTGTTGCTTGATGGTCATGTGACAATTCTTTAGGATTTAGCAGAGGTACTGGTCTACCAAGCTTTTAACTGCTTGCAGAGCTGTACTGGTCTACTCATTTGTTTTTGCAGGCACTGGTCTACCCATTTAGTTTTGCAGGCACCTGTCTACTCATTAGTTTTTGGAGGCACCGGTCTATCACCACACTGCCTTTTAACACTGATCAGCTGTAGGGTGGCCCTTTGAAGCCCCCAGCAAGAGTTTAAACAGTTTTTTTCCTTCTAGCCGATCAGCTGGGACTTGGGAGGCAGCAATAGATTGGGGGTGGGGCCAAATAAAAGGTAAGAATAATGGGGGGGGGGGGCAGAACCGGTTCGGTGACATCATATCATCACCGCTACTGGCTCGGCCGAACTGGGCTGAACCGGGAGGAACCTACCAATGGGGATGCCACAACAATCGTGTGAAAAACAGTCATAAGTCACTTTTTTTTTCAGTGCCGCTGTAACTTCGAACACAGTCACTATATGAATTGTTGTAAATCGAGGACTGCCTGTTCTAGGATGCCTGAATTTACTCCTTTCTCCAACCAAAGAAAACACTCACCTCGGCCGTATAATCGACTTTTATTTTAGTAATGACCCAATAGCAAGGCTCATCGTATTCCCATAGCCAGGATTTACGGGTGACCATCCTGCCAATGCCAAAGAGGCGCAACCGGGAGAGGAGCATAAAAAGCCGATTCTCATTTCTCACATCCTCCCAGGCCAGCACAGGGAGGTGCTTGCCTGTAAAAGCCCGGGTCATCTTCTCGTAATCCACCGCATAACGTTGGGAGTCCCGAGGTCGGTTTTTTAAAGCCCAGTATTCGCGGATTTTCTTGGCCTTGGCTGCAATCGGGCGGTATCCCATATAACGACCCATCACTGCCTATGGAAAGATAACCCTGAAGAGTTAGCTGTTCAAAGGCTAAGAACGAATCTCCCACCTGCCGCAAAGCTGATTGGGGGAAACTGTCATCCAATCAAGCCTACCTTACAAAGAAGTCAGGAGGATAAAAGAGGACGGAGAAGACTCCTGAGAATTCCCCCTTGGGAAAGGTAAAAAGCCACACACACACACAAAGAGACAAAATCTGTAGCTGACTTGATAAATATCAACACTCTGCTTTTCAGGATTTCAACAATGCTTTGAACCAAAATTAACCAAGGGTTACATAATGCCATAATGCAACCAAGGGGTGCAGCACCCCTTCTGTCACTTGGGGAATTATATTATTATTGAAATTATATTACTTATCAGGTTCACTCTCTGACTTGTGGCTTGTAGGTTTCCAAGCATTTCATTACCAGGCTAGGTAACATCTTCAGCAGAGATTAGGGGATGTCAGTGTATATTATATTATCATTGTTATGCTTATTGATGTTATCCTTCCTTTATAGTTAGTTAGTTAGTTAGTTAGTTACTTTATTGCCATTGCACCTCGTACAACGAAATTAAATGCCATCTTTAGGGTACATTATAACTATAAAAATAAAACACAAACACACATCCTTGACATTCTATGCAATTGAATTGAAAACCCCTGATATTGCATTAATATTGCACTATACAGTAGAATTCAAGATGGTTACTGCCCTGGGATAGAAGCTTGTTTTTCAGCCTATTTGTCTTTGTTTTTTATTGACCTGTACCATCTGACAGAGGGTAATAGTTAAAAAAAAGGTGCCCAGGATGAGATGGATCTTTAAGAATGTTTTGAACTTTCTTAAGGCAGTGGGAGCTATAAAGCTTTTCCAAGGAGGGGAGAGGGCAACCAATGATCCTCTGGGCAATGATGTTGACCCTCTGGAGTGCTGTCCTATCTGCCACTATGCAATTGGCAAGCCATACACAGATGCAGTAAGTTAGAGTAGAGTAGAGTAGAGTAGAGTAGAGTAGAGTAGGGAATGGAATGGAATGGAATGGAACGGAACGGAACGGAATTAACAGTAGGGTGGGGTGGGG
>WNWU01000025.1:6197095-6214343 GCA_012654045.1 Ptyas mucosa
TGTGTGTGTGTGTGTGTGTGTGTGTGTGTGTGTGTGTGTGTGTGTGTAAAGGTTCCCCTCGCACATATGTGCTAGTCATTCCCAACTCTAGGGGGCGGTGCTCATCTCTGTTTCAAAGCCGAAGAGCCAGCACTGTCCAAAGACGTCTCCGTGCTCATTTGGCCGGCATAACTCAACGCCGAAGGCGCACAGAACGCTGTTCCGTTCCCACCAAAGGGGGTCCCTATTTTTCTACTTGCATTTTTTACCTGCTTTCGAACTGCTAGGTTGGCAGAAGCTGGGACAAATCACGGGAGCTCACCCCGTTACCCGGCGCTAGGGATTCGAACTGCAGTCTGTTTTTAATTCAGGAAAGATTAGAACCCCAGGAATTGTTTTAAAAGTAAGACCGTTCAAAATCCGGCACCTGTAAATAGAACACAAATATATTCAACTACTGAAGAAAGAAAGATAGCCAAGTGACGGGTATTAACACAAAGGAAGAAGGTTCAAATAACGAGCAACTGTGACAGTATTTATGCTAAGAATCCACCACAATATTCCAACCTCAAAAAGCACATCAGGGAAGGTTCGTGCTATTGATAACCATTGGTAAAATAACTCCAGTGCAGTTACCTGGGTGTTTAATATTAATGAAGAAAGTTAATGCAAGCACATTTGAGGTTACAGTTTCTTCACCAGTGGAATCCAAAATAGTTTTTACAAATTCATATGTAAAAAGTGGTGGATGAGTTTTTGATTCTAAAACCTTGTTCTAATTCTAGAACGCAAGTCCTGATGGCCAGCAGAATGTACCAGATCTTATTCCTCTGTGTCCCTTTCACAATCTGGAAGATCCTTCTGCAGTATCTTACAGTGTGGTTGTCATTGGACTAGACACCTATCAATGGTACACGGGATTGGAAGGGCTGTGTGAGGTGTGGGTCCCAAGGAGCAAAGGGTTGTGCGAGTTGTGGGCGAGCTGCAGATCCCAAGAAGCTAAGTTTCACAGTGTTCTTTGACATACAGAATTGTAGGTCTTCATCTTTGACCCTTATGTTTTGTTTCATGACAGTCTTGGTTTTATTTATGATAGTGCAGATTACCAATAACGATTTTGCTGTTTTACCCCACTTAACTGGGGAAAAAATGGATTCAAAGGGTATTAATGTGTAAACAGTCTTGCTTGTGCTTGTTCACTTGAGGCTGTTTGAGGCAGGGATGTAGTAAGTCTAACTGGGCTTAGGATTCTGGGATTTCAGCTGTATAGCCGGCTTTCTGGTCAAAGGATAAGCTGGTACTAAATACAGAACAAACTCCAATGCTGACGGGAAGACTCAAAAGTGCACCACATCTCCTGGTTCTCCATTACCTTCTGCGGGATGTGAATTCAGCTTTCCAGTCTTGTTTATAGTGCTGGGATTTCCTGCATCCCTTCCAAGTAGCAACCAATCTAATCCTTCTTAGCATTTTCAAGCTCGTTTTAAGATTCTTAGGAAGAAGCAGCAACATTTCTAACAACAAAAGGCAGCAAGACAAGTTCATTCTTTGCTATTGACTGCCTCAAAATGCCTCGGTGGCTTAAATTAACATACACTTTCCCTGCGTGCAAGTTTCCAAGCCACAGTAGGTTGACAAAAATAATTTTGTGTGTCTTTGAAACAGCCTTGACTCCTGGTGATTGAACAAGTCCCTGCAGGTTTCTCAGTAAGAATTTTGGAAGTGGTTTCATGCTGCTTTCTTCCGAGGATGGGGGGAAAAAAAAGACTGGGCTGAACTTAGCCAGCTGGCTTTTTTTTTTTTTTTAATTTGATTTATATGCCGCCCTTCTCCGGAGACTCAGGGCGGCTTACAATGCGCTAAGCAATAGCCTTCATACTTTTGTATATCTATACTAAGTCAGCTTATTGCCCCCACAAACTGGGTCCTCAATTTACCTACCTTAGAAAGGATGGAAGGCTGAGTCAACCTTGAGCCTGGTGAGATTCGAACCTGCAATAATTGGAGGCAGCTGGTGTTAATAACAGGGTACTTTAGACCACTGTACTACCAAGGCTTTGTGCTTAAGATAGAAGAACTGGGTTCTAGCCTGGTACTTTTAAACCATTCTACCAAAATATTAATTCCCGAATTGGGGTTCTTCTCTGAATTGCCTAGGTATCATCAGCTTCCGCAAGAAGAACCACTCACTGGAATGGAGAATGAAACATCGCAGCTTGGTCCAGAACAGTCCATGACACGGCATGAAATTGAAGAGGTAAACAAAGCAATGAGTTTATCAACCAGAACAAAGGGCGCCGTTCTCCCAGGGGCATCCGGGTTCTCCTTCGAATCCCTTGCCTGATTTAACTTAACACCCCTACACCACATCAAGGATGATATAGCAAACACACTAAAACAGGAATTACCAGTTCGTCATTGCCTGAACGTTAGCCGAGATGGACGGGAAGAGTGTTCAAGCCTGGAACCTCACCATGGATATGCAAGAAAGGCCAAATGTGTTTTTCTTCTTGTTTTGAGTCTCTACTTTCTCCTTGCAGGCTCTGGTGGTGTTGCAACTCCGGGGTAACATAACCGTCCTATTCCTGGAAACGTGGCAAGAATTGGCTCAGCATGTTTCCGCGGTGACCAGAGCTATAGCACAACGTCCTTTTAAGTGAGTGTCAGTTGTCAGGTTGCCTTGGCGCAATGCTTTGGAGCTGTGAAGTAGGAACCAAAAGATACTATCCCACAATCTTTTTTATAAAGGAACCTAACCTGTAAATTAAGGCTTTTGTGTGAGGCTTTATCTTTGCAGGGCCAAAGAGATATCATGAGATTGTTTCTTTTAAAAAAATATTCAGCATTCGGATACAGCTACTGCTTGGTTTAGAATAAGCCACAAAGTATGCTTGTTTTGTTCTTCCTTACTTGCAAGTGGTTAGTGTTACAGGGTCCATTGATAATACCTACTTCGTGTTTAATAATGTTTTAGCAGGGAACGTCCTGAGCTCCGAATGGTCCCAGCCCAATCTTAGGAATGGGACATCCTGACTGTTGTGGTCCGCCAGCAGCCTGCGGAACTGGCAGCGGAGTCAGACAGCGATGAGGCTGACGAAGAACATGGGCCAGTCCTGGAGGGCAGGGAAGGCCCAGATGAGGGCTCTGCGTCAGAGGCAGAGATGGGGCCAGGGCCATCGGGGATTGAGGTGTGGACTCCAGAGACTGATAGGAGTGAGGCAGAGGAACGGGAGGAGCCTGTTCCTAATGCAGGCATGAGAAGAGCTGCCAGAAGGCAAGAGCAGCTCAAGCAAAGAGGACAACTCGGGAGTAGGGCCAAGAGATGATTGGCCCCTCCCATAAGGCTTAAAACAGACCAGCAATGGCGTTTGGGCTTTGCCGGAAAACATTAGTAGCTTTGTCATCTTCTTAGTCTACGTCTTGTATTTATTTTTGTATCTGTGACTTCTGAACGTTTGCCAAGGAAGGCCTTTGGCAGTTTTGCCTAATTGGACCAAGGTTTGCGATAGGACTGAGGAATTTGTGTTGGGAGGAATTTGCTTTAATTTAGTTGAACGACGCTGGGAATGAAGTCATTCTCAGCTGTTCAAATAAAGTTAGTTTGTTTTTTCACTGACTGATTTTCCTACTACTTACTTGGGCCTGGGTCACAACACTGACCAACATGGAAACTGTCTGACTCAAGACAACCCCTTCGGAACAGGTTATTGTGTGGTCAGTTCCGACATGTTAAGCCAAAATGGTAGCCTATGTATAACCCGTACCTAATGGCTTCTTCGACAGGAAACATCAGGAAAAGCAGCCTTTCTCCTTCTGTGCCAAAGGCAAGTGGGCTAGTGGTGTGCATATTGGCAAGGACGGGAAAGGGCTCCAAGAGACCTGGCTGAAACAGATCCAGCAGTTCAACCGAGTCAGTC
The DNA here is from genome assembly GCA_012654045.1 of Ptyas mucosa. NCBI lineage: Eukaryota > Metazoa > Chordata > Lepidosauria > Squamata > Colubridae > Ptyas > Ptyas mucosa. The sequence goes on from WNWU01000025.1 coordinate 6,200,992, forward strand.
CAGCCATGGCAACAGCTATTGCCCAAGCCTACCCTTCGCCAAGTCTCCTGCTACGGGTCAGTTCATTCCATCAGTTGCTTTATCTTGGCTAGTGGTCGGCAACCTTAAACACTCAGAGCCAAAAAGTTCTGCAGCAGACCGGAAGTCCAGTTCCCCCACCATAGTGTCTCCTCCTAGCGTGGTGTCCTTTTCCCTCTACTTGTCCTAACCAAAAGCCCTATCAATTGTGGAGCCGAACAGAAAACCTGTCCCTTGCCCATGCTTTTCTCCCTCCTAACTGGAAGCTCCTTGTAAAATTGTGGTGCCGACTGGCGACGGAGCTGCAGCAGAGGGATGAAAGAGCCGCATGCGGCTCCAGAGCCGCGGATTGCCGACTCCTGGTCTTCGCTGTAGAGAAGGGAAGAGAAATCAAGGGAGGCAATTCTCAAGAATAGGGGCTAAAATCAGGCACTAGATCTCTTGTTGTCTCAGAGTAGGATTAAGTAGGCCGCAAGTAAAAGACACAGACTTCAGAGAAGGGGAAAATAATACTAGTGGGATGTTTACTCAGATGTTGCAGTGTCGAGAATTACTATGAAGGCTGGATAAAGCCACTCCTAGTAAACTTCATTCCATTCTCTCCGGGGGTCAGTTTCTCATTATTCCAAGCTTATTGAGTTCTCCTGGGCAAGGAAGCATTTCTGGGCTAGGTTTTTTTCCCCTCCTCTAAATACTTCTGTTTCCCTGCAATACCCCCAGGTTTTTTGCTTCTTGATGGCTGCAGGGCTTATGTTTTATTTACACAAGGATCCTCCTTAAGAAAACAAATTGTAAATCAGATCTTTAATGATAAAAGCCATAAATGAACTCATTATTTCCATTGGACCTTGCCCAATGCTGAATTTTTCTTAACCCAAAGCCTTGTTAGTGATGCTCCAGATCCGTTCTCGTGGCAAACCAGGCTTGCTTATACCTCATCACTTTTGCTATCAAGAGCTCTTTTCTAGACAATTAAGTTTTAAAACAGCAAGGGAGAAGCAGGGATTGACAGTGAAATAACCTCACATAAGCACAGAGACCAGATTACCAGAAATATATGGCAACTGGGTATCCTTGCTTTCTTTCAGGCCTACCAGGAATGCAAAACAGAGGCAGAAAGACGACTTCTCCTAAGCAACCTCCAGGTCAGAACTGAGGACAATAAAACGGAGAGACGGATCGGCCCAGACCTGTCTCGCCGGGTCTACCTTTTCATGGTATCTACAAATCCAGAGCTTGTCCTAGATTTAAATTGCTGAAGCACCTTGTGCTGTTCTGACCACTGGGTCATATAGCTCCTTAGCCTTATAGCTTACTGCCAAAGCTACAGGATTTATTGCAGAAACAGAGTTTGGCAAAATCAATAAATGTCCTTGCGCACAAATGTTATCAATGAGCCTATCTTGACAGTGTTTTTTTAAATTTCCAATCTTCTGCCAAATAATTTATTTTATGCTATTATTTCATATCATTATGCTGTTTGTTTGAGTGTGTAAAGATACCCCTGGCATATTTTGGGGGGGTTCATGCATTAAACCATAATGTGGCTTGGTGGCTCTATGTTTGAGAAGAACCTAGCTTGAGTATAAAAGTGTGAATGGGTATTTTAACTGCAGGAAACATTATATAAAAAAAAAAGAACACTGAATCCCTTATCTTAGTGCAAGCTTAATCCCAGTTAAGTAATCAATTCTGTGAAACGAAAGCTCGGTGTTCGCTTTCATTTAATCAGACAACACAAGGGAGTTGGAAGGGAATCTATTATACTGCCAAATCACAGTGGTTAAATTCAGAAATTAATACTAATCCATGGTTTATTACAAAATGATGCAGCTTTGTTCCCTTCATACACCTCCTTTCACAATGAACCACACTTTGTCATTTGCATTAAGGATAGGAGAAACCGAAGGGAATGTAATTGCCCTTGTGCTTATCCATACATTAAAAATATCAAGAGAGTCTTTTCTGGTTACCCACATAACCATAAGTAATCATTAGGGAAAGACCATACCAATACTGGCTTTTAAACTGCAAAATGCCCCGCCAGTACGTATCCTTGCGGTTAGTTTTTAATGACGCAAATCAAAGAAAGAATTGGCATATTAAAACTTACCTCCCCAGGAAATATACATGGGATGTGAATACCTCTAAATAAGTAAATTACAGCTGGCTGTGAAAGAGGAAATGCAGGACTCAAGATCCAGAAGAAAGCAGGAGAATCCAGAGCTGAAGTTCATCCACATAATTCCAACTATTAGCCTGGTATTACATTTGAATCAGATCATTAAGAATTAGGGAACCTGGTTAGAATTCTCTCGAGGTGAGGGGACAGTAAGGTTGACGGACTAGCCTATCATCACTGATCAAAGTCTGTATATATTTTAATTCATTTGGGTAATAGTTCAATACAGGAGAAGCAATAAGACATGCAAAGAAGGTTGAAGAGTTGCAGGGCTCACATGATACCACTTAACGCTGTCAACGGTTAACGTTCTCTTCTGAATACCAAAGCACTGAGAATCGAGGAGAGCCATTTGGCTCTGAAAAGACTTGTTTGCTCCTCTGCTCCAAAAGACTGGAGCCCTCTACTGCAATTCACACAGCACATGTGGTAGTTTCTGAGGTTTCCCTAAGCATTCCCTTGGCTGCAGGAAAGGATTACTTATTGATACACTGGGCTGCCAAAAGCCTGACTTTCGAACAACCTGTTCCAGGAAACGTGGCAAACCAGAGTTGATGACCTGCCGGGCCACGTGGTACAATGAAGCTGTGGAAACTGCTTTGTCTCTTTAATGGTACATTGAAAACGGGCTTTAGTGTTCAAACAGGATACAATCAGGAAGGTAAAATGTCACTCGGTAACACTGAGGGAACAGCTTATCCTTCATGACAACACTGTCTTTCGAAGGGAGGGGAGGGGGAGAGAAATAAATTAAGTCCTCCACCTGCATCTCTTCCGATGGCGTGCCTCGGCATCCGAGCCACAAGAGCTGTCTGAATCGCTTCCTGAGGAGGTAGAAGAGGAGGAGGAAGAGGAGGAGGAGGAGGAGGACTGGAGCGAGCCACAGTTCATGCTCAACACCCAGCCCAATCTGTTGTGCAAAATCTGCTTGAGTCCTGGAGGGAGGGGAAGCACCTCTAGTGTGTCCACGTAGTCAGGAAGCAGCTGGCGGAGACGGTAGCAGCAGAGGTATTGCAGAGAGGTGGGGGTAGCGCAGGAGCGGATGATTTTCATGCTACTTTTGGCTGCAGTTGAACAGACCATCGGGTACACTCTCTTGTTCTGGAGCTTGGTGGCAGCCACACCTGAGTCAAAAGATCAGCAAAGAAGTCCAAGGTTAACAGGCAGACACGGAATGGGGGAGGGGGGGAGAGAGAGTGAGAGTTGCACTTCCTTTATTCCTTTAGCATTTCTACAATGAGACCTTCCACTTTAGGCTGCAAATACATTACAGCTGCATGGTTCTGTTGTCCTTTTCTATGGACCCAATAGTGAAAATTGACCGGGCAGTTTTTATAGTCTTCTTAGGAAGCTATACGAGTACCATGGACAAATCCAATTACCAAGCAGCCGACTTATAAATTATCATTTTACACATATGTAAAATATGCATTTGCTATTTAACAGGCCTTTATCTCCAGCAGATACCTTCCCCCAGACAATCTGTTAAATTGCAATTATTCTTTTCTAGTTTACATTATGCTATGCAGGTTAGTTTCCAACAGGTAAATACTTAGGTGGTCCTTTCCAGGTAGCTGTACCGCAAGATATCCCCTCCCCCCTATTAAAATAAAGTCTGATTTTGGAATGGAAAACAATCTGTTGCCTTTTAGAGCTCCTCCCATAAATTTTATCCATATTTCCCATATTTCACTACTTTAAAAGTACATCTGGCCTCTTCCACCTTACCTATACATTTCCTGTTTTTGAAAAAGGTTAAAGTTCCATGCCATGTGTCCAGATGCACCCCAATAATGGAGCCCTGCCCAAACCTTGTCGAAAAATTGCTCCGTTCCCCCTTGTGCTGGAGGAGTCCTACAGAGAAAGGGACATTTGCAATTATAACATTGTAGGCTTCTAATTTCTGCAAAGATAAAAAGGACCCTATAGAGTTCATCTAACTCTGTTGAAGATAGTTTGTAATGCAAGAGGCTAAACAAGATTCTCATCAGATAGTTATCTGCTTACCTAAACTCCTCGAGCAAAGTCCATGGTCTTCTAAAACAATCCATTTCCTTTCAACAGTTTTTATTAATGTTTCACCATAATAGTCGTGTCTGTCTGTTGTCGTTCCCCCCCCCCAAAATGTTTAGCCATTGATCTATTTCATAGACCCGTGATGGCGAACCTATGGCAAGCGTAGCCATATCTGTGGGCACGTGAGTGTTGCCCTAGCTCAGCTCCAGCATACATGCGCATGTCAGCCAGCTGATTTTCTAGCCTTCCGGGCCCACCGGAAGTCAGGAAACAGGCTGTTTCTGGCCTCCGGGGGAGGGGTGGGGAAGGCCGTTTTTGCCCTCCCCAGGCTCCAAGAAAGCGTCTGGAGCTTGGGGAGGGCGAAAAATGGGCTTACCGGGCCTACCGTTCCATTGCGTGGCAAAAGAGGGGAGAGTGCATGAATGCACAGTGGGGGCCCCTTGAATTATGGGTGTGGGCACGCATGCGCGCGTGACCCCCCCGCGCTCCCCTCACTTCTGGCACGCAACAGCAAAAAGGTTAGTCATCACTGTCCTAGATCCACAAAGAACAACCCTGGCATGAGTTCTACCTGACGGCATTTTAGATATTTAAAAATATGTTTACTAAAAATAAGTGTCCAGTTCTTCAAATAATTTGGATTTTTTTTCTCTTCTAGTCCCAAGGCCTAGAATGCTTCCTCAAATACTTATTATAGTGTTTCAAATCTCAAATCAATTTTGAGAGTGTGTATATGATTTGCCATCACTTTTTAGAAATCATTCTCTAATAATGAGGAACAAACTTTCTCTGTGGATGCCAGAAAATGCTCTCTAACGCTAACTGAACAATATTTACAAATCAACTATTATAAAGGGACAGTTACATCCACACAAAACTTTAGGAAAAACAGTTCTTGTATTCAGGCATCAGCTACAAAAATTCACCTGTAAATTACAAACCCAGATGTATAAATAAATGAAACCTTTGCTGTTATTACCTGTGTAGGAAAGACCCCAGCTGTCTTCATCTTTTCCCAATAGGCTACAGAATGTGTGACGGAATTTATCCAGGTTCACATCTGATGTTCCAATTCCCACCATCTAGAAGGCATGGGATGGAAGGAAGGAACACAAAAGTGATCAAATATTACTCCTTATGTAACAACCATTCATTTAGTGACTGGTCAAAGTTAAGACAGCACTGAATTAGAACCGTGGCATAGCCTTATGGTCACATGACTGTAATTTGGATGTTTGGCACTTGGCACACATTTACCACAATCACAGGAGCCCAAGATCCTGTGATCTCTATCTGTATCTTTCACAGCTGATTTCTAACCAGCAATGTCAATGGGAAAATCAGCAGGAAGTCACAAGTCAAAGTTGCGTGACATAATTAATAACCCATGGTGATTCACCTAATGACTGCAGCTGGAACTGACAAACTGTCATTGTTAAGTTGGGCATGGTCATGTATTCTTTCTGACTTTTGGCATAGCGTGCTGTACGAGCCCAATCTCTGGAGGTTTAAAAAAATCACAATCTATGCCTTGTACAAAAGCAGATTTATATAGCCACTGAATCCAGTACTTTTCTGTTCTATGACTTATTTATCATCTGTTTCTTTAGCTAGAAACACCAGAATTTAAACCTCAAAATCTTCCATATACTGAAAAGGCTCCATGGACCATTCAGTTATTCTCCTCCAACAACACTGCCACATCCAGACAGCAAAGACCCTACATGGAAAAACTGTGAGGACTGTAGGCGAGACTGTTCACAAGGACAACAGCCTGTTTACTCTGTACTCAGCCCATGTGTACATAAGTGGTTTCCTCACAAAAAGGTCCAGTTCTCAACCTCGTATCACTCTCCTATATATATATTTGGCGCTAATGCCAGCAAGATAATGGCTTTGCTGATACTTGATTATCCTGTGATATCTGACTGCATTTTTTTTCTTAAAAAAAAAGAAAGATTGGATACAAACTGGAGCTGGTGGAACAAAATAGATCTTAAAAAACAAAAATTAAAGACAACAAATAGTGCTACTATAACTACTCATGATGTATTCAATGTAAATTCTGCCTAACCGCCAGTGACAGAAACCATATTGATGATCTTATTAATTTTTTTAAAAAAACTGATTATAGTACCCATTGTCAGGTTTTATCCAACATACCATGTCAGTGCCATAGACGGGTGAGGTCATCTTGATTTCCCAGAAGTGCTGACCCTCGGCTAGTTCCTTGTTTCCCCGGATGGCAGCAGTACCACAACTGTAATCCATGTGGAAATTTACCTTGCGATTGTCACAAGTCAACAGAGTATTTGCCGATTTGTTCAATTCATCCCATACCCAGTCAAAATCTTTGGAGAGAAAGACACGGAGAGAAAATTGGTATGAATGGGGAACCATTTCACCCCAAGTTATGCCTGTCAATTTGCTCTTAGTTGATGAATTTAAAAAAAAAATAGTCTAGTTCAGTTTTTTTTCGAATGTAGTGTCAAGGCAAGTTTAAAGATGTGTGGATTTCAACCGCCAGAATTCTCCCATACATCTGAAAGTGGCCAAGTTTGAAAAGTACTAATTTAGTTGCTAAAATTATAAATACATCCATGAATATTATAGCAAAAACTGGACAAGGTTTCTATTCCCCCAAAATGTTCCCCTGTGCATTTGCATCACTTTCCAAATATTTACTCATAAACCTATAGCTCAGCGGAGGCTGAAAGGATCAATGAGACAACAAAAGAAAGAATTCAGAAGCTTTCTCACAATCATCTTCCTCTCCACACTGGCAATCTTTCATACGATGAGCCATGTGGAAGTTAGAGCAATATGGAGTTTCGTTCTGGTTCTCACAGTTGCAGTAAGACTCTCCGGTCACAGGAATGGCTGTGGGGATGGAAGGCAACTGAGAAGGAAATTCTGATTCTGAATCAGAGTCACTGTGCTGCTGGAGAAAGAAAAAAGAATGGTTACACCTTTTCCTCTTATTCTAAGAAAATATTTAGCAACAACAGGGGTCCCTGGGGAAAGTGTAAGATTTACTTGTTCTGGATGTCACATAATTCTATGTTTATGTCCTAAAGTCCATGTCTTTAATTTTTAGATGGTCTTTCTGAGGCTGACTAACATCAAATTAAATCCTGCCAAATTCAAGGTAACTGGCTTTAATGAACTCCAATATTAATCAAGGAGTTAATTACAACGTATTTGATTCTAGGCAGATTGGATTAAAGAAGTGTTAAATACACAACCCTTGGAGATCAATGTTTGATAATCAAACACATAAAACAATCATAGCACCAGGTACTGTTTATACCAATTTTTTAAAATAGGGTTTAATCACTGTTATCTTTTCTAAATTAAAGAAAAAAGTAGAAGATATACTTCGCACATTATTTTATCCAGGACTAGAACATACATATTGTTAGAGCACAAGGCAAATATTTTATTCAAGCTGTCTTTGTACTAGTTACGTTAAGGCATAGTTCTAAAAAAAAAAAAGTTGACTTTATGCCCTATCGCTTATTCTATCAGCAAGAGCAACTTGTTTCCTTCCATGGTTTGTCAAAATTTACAGCTTTTTCAATTTAAAAAAAATCCTTCATTGTTTATTCAAAAGAAAGAAGCCATAAATCCTGAACTGGATGGCATCGTTAACAAGCCATAGAACTTTCTTGTTCTAGTTAGCCGCTTCCATTGTTTAAAAAAAAAAAAGTAAAAAGTACTGAAACCAGCAATTTAGTATCTCAGGTAAGAAGTAGGTACTTCTTTACTTTACCTGGTATAAAACATTAAACTTTTCTAGGTTTGATTCAATTCCAACCTAGTTATCAACTAAGGCTATGCAGAGATCCATATTCAAGGGCAAAATGTGACTTAAAGCAAGTTGCATATTTTCCTGGGCTCGCACAGCTGTGGCATTGAATCCAAAAACCAGTGTGTTGAAGTTAATGTATTCCTGGCAAGTACTACATGTGTGCTGACATGCACTCTGAGCACTGCATATGGTCTCTGAATTCAGTTCATTGTATGAATGTACAATCTGTCAGAATTTACAAGAATCTGACAAAAGTGCCGTGTGTTCAGTGGAATTGTATCTTACAGTCTTGCAGAAAACAAAGCATACTTCACCTGCCCATCAGTGTCAGATGACCAGCCATGGGTTCCAGAAGCCGTTGTAAAACTCCGTGAATCTGATTCTCGGCGCACTCCACTCAGAACATAGCGCCAAGCTCTACTATTGCGCATACGTCGCGCCATGGCCTCTTTGGAGAGGTAATCTGGAAAACAAAGCAAGATCTTACTCACAATGCCCTCTTCAAAGGAATCATCTCAATGTGCAATATTTTTTTCCCTTCAGACAAATATTACGCATTAAGGTATATTCTGTGCCGAGAGAGAGAGAAGATATAGTAAGCTCTATACAGAGGAAAAACAATTGAAACTCCACTTATCAGCTTCTGCCAATTTTATCACACTAGACTTAAAGGAGGAACATGCACTCCACCACAAAAAAGCATCGGAAATATGACAGTAAATAATCTTTGGCCAAGATGAATGCGATCAAAACCAACAGGAACAGAAAAAATAGAGTCTAGAATACTGACTGTTTCCAAACTGGCTTGAAATAACCCATATTGTTTTAAGCCAACCCTCAGATTTTTTTTCTTCCATCAAAATTCTTCTTCAGTAGAAGAGAAGCCATCAAATATACGGATGAAGGCAGGAAATGAGACAGCTGTTCTTAAATAAGTTGGATTGAAGTATTTGTTAAGGATATTGGATCAATCACTGATTCAGTAAGCAGGAAATGACATGTACTTCCTGATACGTATTTATCTCCAGCTTATTACAATATCCCCCCCCCCCAAAAAAATCTATTTCAGAGCTCAATCCAACTCAAAAGTTTCAAAGCATCTTTTTTCTACTCTCAGTTCATAGTAGCAGTGATATGGGTCACCCTAACCATTCCTGGATGTGTAAAAAAACACTCCCACAACTTACTAATGTTTACGTTTTCCAGGACTCCTCACTTCCAGCCAATTCACAATGATTATCAGAGAGAGACCTAAATGTTACTTGAGCTAACAAGTACTCAATATTTAATGTTCCTAGATCCGCCTAAGACAAGCATCATATAATCAACAGCAAACCTTATGATTAAACTGACTCAAATGAGTGATCTAATAAATTCTGCTCGAGAGCTCAACAACTGAGCTGCCTTAGGAGAAGATTACTGCAAACATTCCAGTGTATCTGAAGGCAGTAGTTTTAAAAAGTAGGGTGGATAAGAAGGTGCCCAAGCAGAAAATGACCTAAACACAAACAACAAATGGCAATCTAAGTATCCTAAAGCAAATTCAAAGGCATCAATTGTCTAATATTTGAATCGGCTAGTCCCAAAACTGCCTTTCACTGTAAGAAAACATATTACCAAAGGAAAAAGCTTGAATATGAATGGGGAAAGAAAAAGATATGAGAATGATTTTGATAATTCTAAAATCAGTATTTCAGGCTATCCAGATTTATAACCTAACTAGCATGCCTTCAGAATGTCAAGGAATAGTCATCAAGCTTAGTCAAGAAAGGAAGAGATCTCCTTCTACACAAAGTTTAGCATCACAGAACAAACAAACAAAAACTATTAAGGATATGGACAGTTTCCCTCTTATTTCAAAACACAAAAAAATGTCTTAGATTAGTATCTTTTTTTAAAAAATATCTCACCCTTCCTTTAGAAGCTTAAGGAGTACATACCACTCCTTCCTCCAATTTTTTCCCATAACAATACTGGGTGATAAACTGGGTGAGGGAGTCTTTCAGAGCTTCTGTATTTTGGAGCTGAACAGATGTCCAGTGTATTTTTTTTTTATAACAGCGTTTTTATTTCTGAAATCACCATCAACAATGACTCTCATATGCAAACATGCAAAATAATGGATATCAGCCAGGCTTGAATATATTTGCTGTAGAAAAGTCACCCACCAACTGCAAACAAAACTTATGTTTACAAAATACAGGGTTTTTTGTTTATTTTAGTCCTCACTTGAAAGGCAATATTTTCTCAACTTGTTTCAAACTCAGAGGTAGAGAAGTTTCTTGTCAACTGAAAGCAGAATATGAAGTAGCTTTAATAGTGAAAATGTGAAAACCAGAATCAAGCACATTTCTAACCCTGGCAATTCTCAAAAAGAGATTGGACAGCTGCTTGTCAGAAATGGTATAAGGTTTCCTCCTTGAGCAAGGGGTTGGAGGAGAAGACCTCCAAGGTCTCTTCCAACTCTGTTATTCTATTTCCAAAGAAAACAATCGACTACCAAAGAGAATGATCAGCCCAAACTATTTCATACCATCTCCATCCCACATTTCCCCCCCAAAAAATCTTGGAAAGCAATATTGAGATTCAGAATCTTAATAGCTTTTTTCCTCCCCTCATCCCTTGCCAAGTCCACACTAAACTATCCATGAAAAAAATCATTTCCAAGGGGACTTCAGGCTTCCCTGCCCAGCTTTATTATTATTATTATTAAAATCCACATGCTCTGTTGAAGCAGGCTAATAAAAAGACCATCACGTACTCGGAGGAGTATTAAATTAAAACCTTTAATAAGTTAAGGTTAGCATGTCAATGCACTTTTCCAATGGAGGGGGAGGGGCAGCTGCCTCCTTTTGTGTTATATAACTATATATACCGTACAATATATTCAATATATTCCATACATTGTATACAATATATATAATATACTGTATACAATACACACACACACATAGTTTCCCCCAAAATAAGACATCCCCTGATAATAAGTCCAATTGGGCTTTGGAGCGCATGGCAATAAGGCCAAGCACTTATTTCAGGATTCAAATAAATATAAGACAGAGTCTTATTTTGGGGGAAATACGGGATAGATAGATAGATAGATAGAGATATTGTATACTATATATTGTATACAATATATGTAATACATTGTAAACTATATATATAATATACTGTAAACTATATATATATAGTAATATATAGATACTGTATACAATATATATATTGTATACAATATATATAATATATTGTATACAATATATATAATATATTGCATACAATATATATAATATATCGCATACAATATATACAATTTGAGAAGCGAGGGGATGGAATTAACAAAATTGAGGTAATTGTCCCAAAGAATGAGGAATAGTAGTAACCGAAGGAGAAAGAAGGCCGGGGGGGGAGGTGTTTACATTAACAAGAAACAAACAAAAAAAAGAGTTTAATTCAGGTCACAAAGGATTAGGCGGGTTCAGGAAGAACGTCCTCCCTCCCTCCCGCCGGAAACGGGGGTTTAAATTGTGGGGAAGAGGCGAGACAGCCGCGGGGCCTCCCGAGAAGGCCGCCCTTCCTTCCTTCCTTCCCTCTTTACGGGGTCCGAAGGTTTTCCACCACCCCCCCTCAGGGAAAACTGAGGTATCGGCCTCGAAGAGCCTCATTTACCCAACATCCCGTGCGAAAATTTCCCAGCAAGCTTTGCGAAAGGCGCTTCTTAAAAAAAAAAGAGCTTTTACTGTTTAACCGCCCGCCGTCGGGGAATATCGGGTAGGCCGCAGGCTCCGTTTACCTCAGAGGCGCCCGCGTGCCTCCCCCGCGTCTCCTGAGGACAGCGCTTTCCCGCCGGCGTTCCCAATCCGGGCCCGATTTCCCTCCCCGGGGGACCCCTCCCGCCTTTCCTTTCACCCCCAAATCCGCGCTACGCGGCCTTCTTTCCCCTCCCTCCGCATCCACCTCCTTCCTACCTGCGTCATCGCGCAGCATCCGCCCCTCCCCTTCTCGCGCGGGGAAGGGGCGGAGCCGCCCTCTCGCTCTCCTCCCATTGGGCACGTCCCTCGCGAGAGGCTTCCACGTCCCGCTTCCTTTGAGGGGGTGAGTGAGTGAGTGAGTGGGGGGGGGGGCGGCGTTCGTTGCTTTTCAGTCTCGCTCCTCCCTCCTAACCCGGCCGCGAGAGGAAGGCGCGCGAGAGACGCCCCGCACCTCGGGCTCTCATTGGCTTTCCCAAGCGGCGCGTGGGCGACGGCTTCAGTGACGTCACAACCCCCCCCTCCACCCTCTCTCGGCTTGCCGGAGTTGCCTCGTCAAAAAGAAGAGGAGGAAAGCGACTGCTTCGGGGGAATAAAAGCTGACTGGCTGAGAAAGGGAGACTCGGTCCCGCCTCTAGAGTTGCCTTTCCTCCAATCGCCTTTTGAGGCAGGTACTCGTCCGCGAATGGAATCAGAAGGCGGACGAAGCCGTTCGCTCTTGTCTTTCTATTGGTGTTAAAAAAAAAGGGGGGGGGCGGTCATTCAGGAGAGAGGCCTGATTGGACAATGGTGGTGTCACTCCACCCCCGAGGGCAGCGTGAGGGAAGGCGAAGGAAAGCAACATGGAGGAGGAGGAGGGTGAGTGCGTGAGGGAAGGCGCCAAGTTGGGGGAAGTTCAACAGGTGAAGTTCTGCCTCATCGGAGAGAAACATTTGCCCCGATGAATGCCGGCCTAACTCTCAGACTAGGCCCGGCCCCACGGATCCGGGCGGTGGGTGGAACAGGGGTCGACCCTCAGTCTGAAAGGGTGGTGTGTGACTCGGCCTCACGTGAAGGCAAACACGCGGGTCAGGCCTCAGTTGGAGGCGGTTGGGTTCAGCGTGGGCTGAGAACCCGGACTGTGGTTGGCAAGGTTGGGTGAACCAGGCGGGGTCCTTTTCTGCTTTTTAAATATATATATACACATACACATATATACATATACATATATACATATATATATACACACATATACATATATATATATATACATATATATATATATTCATATATATATATATATATATATATATATATATATATTCAGCTTTTTAAAAAACAGATGTGTCACCTTTGCTTTATTTTTTTTTCTCATAATGGTTATGGTGTTTAATGTGGTTTATGATTATTTGGAGTTTAATGATTTTTTTTAAATGTTGTGTTAAAGGCTTTAGACAGTGATGAAATCCAAATTTTTTTACTACCGGTTCTGTGGGCGTGGTGTGGCTTGGTGGGCGTGGCAGGGGAAGGATACTGCAAAATCTTCTTTCCCGCCCCACTCCAGGGGAAGGATACTGCAAAATCCCCATTCCCTCCCTCC
>WNWU01000025.1:6214353-6241942 GCA_012654045.1 Ptyas mucosa
TTCCCTCCCTCCTCCTGGGGGAAGGATATTGCAAAATCTCCATTCCCTCCCCACTCTGGGGCCAGCCAGAGGTGGTATTTGCTGGTTCTCCAAACTACTCAAAATTTCCACTACCGGTTCTCCAGAACCTGCTGGATTTCACCCCTGGCTTTAGAGCAGAGACTGCAAGAGAAGTAGATGAATGCCGGTGTTCCTTGACTTACGACCACAATTGAGCCCCCAAATGTCTTGTTAAGTGAGTTTTCCCTGCCGCCGTTGTTAAGTGGATCACTGCAGTTAAGTTAGTAACACCGTTGTTAAGTGAATCTGTCTTTCCCATTGAGTTTTGCTTGCCGGAAGGTCGGAAAAGGGGATCACGTGACTCCAGGGACATTGCAACTGTCATAAATACGAGCCAGTTGCTGAGCGTCTGAATTTTGATCATGTGACCATGGGGATGCTGCATCGGTCGTGTGAAAAATGGTCATAAGTCACTTTTTTCAGTGCTGTTGTAACTTTGAACGGTCACTAAATGAACTGTTGTAAATCAAGGACTATCTGTACTGAATAGTGCAGTGTTTTTCAATCTTGGCAACTCTTTAAGATGTGAAGGTGTTAAAGCCATACATTTTAAAGTTGCCAAAGTTTAAAAACATTTTTAAAAAGAGTTTTAAAAAACTTGAAAGTTTAAAGGTTGCCAAAACAAAGTTGCCAAGGTTAAAAATATTAGTACATTAAAACAAATATTGGTACCTTGTTATCATCTGCTGAAGGTTCCCTAGTCTCTCATCCATATTGAGGATCTGTTCCTTCATTTCTCCCAAAATGGTTTTCATCTCGTTATGATTCTTTACCATGGCTTCCTGGATGGACTGGAACACTATTTGCATGGTCTTTTTGAAATGTATTCATTTTTTCTTGTTGCAACATAGCGTCTATTGGTCTTTGCCTTGATGGGCTTGAAGCAGCCAATGTTGGTGGTGTGGAAGATGCTTTCTTGCCAGTTCTAGTTAAGCTCTCTTTTCTCTCTATTCTTACATATAAATGTACTCATTCACCTTAACCTCTAATATTAAATCTCTTAGATATATAAAAGACAATAATCCCAAATAGCCCCCCCCCCCCCAAGCCCACCCTAACCACGATGCCCCAGTAATCCAGGGAGCCTAGGCACCAAAGAAAAAGCATAAAAGTCCAGTTCGCTCAGTCACAAAGTATTTCTTTGAGGCCAATAATGTTTTATAATCCTTAAAATCAATCTAGTGGGAGGGTAGAAGGAAAAACCTATTTGAGATCAGCAATTATATCCTTATCATCTGTCAGTATTTATAATCCAAAAAAGTATTTGTAATCCAAAAGGCCCATCAAATTGCCCAATGCTTCAATATCAAGATCTGCAAATGTTGTTTCACTCTTCTTTCACCTTTTACAGTATTCAGGATCCAGAAAATAGAGGAGAAATCAGAAGAAGTTGAGAAAAAAGTAGATTAGATAAATGAAAAATTAACGCAAGCAAATAAAGACCTGGAAGACAGAGTCATGATGTTGGAGAGGGAAAAGACAGCCTGCTTTCTAAGATTCCAGAACATAGAAGAGGATAAAGAGGAAAAGCTGCCAGAAGTGATAATAGAGTTGTTGGCAAGCGCTTTAAAAATTGGAAAATAAGAAATGGATGCTGAGACAGATGAAATATTTAGATTAACAAGAGAGATACACGTGAGATTTCTTTAAAAAACAACAAAGAGATGAAATACTTAAAAAGGCAAGAGATGAACCATTGCAATATAGAGGGAAAGAAGTTGTGGTCCTGAAACAGATCCCTAGAAGGATAAGAGAGCTATGGAAGCAATACCAATTTTTGACAGCAAAACTGATCAAAAGAGATGTAAACTCTAGATGGTTGGTACCAGAGGGAATACTAGTTAATTGAGATGGAAAAAGATACAGATTGGATTCAGTAGATAAAAGTGTTGGAATTTTATGACAACTACTTCAGTACAATTGACGGACAAGGAGCACAAGGAGGAATGGAGTGCGAGAGGCAAGAGGAACCAATAAGAGAGGAGAGGAGTATACAGCAAGAAGAAAGTGAAACGGAAAAGGCAGAACGAGAAGGAACAAGCGTGAAAGATCAGAGACAAATAAGAACAACTAGGAGAATAAGATGAAGGAGGAGATATTCTCAATCAACATAAATGGATTGAACTCGCCCAAGAAAAGGAAAAAAAAATCTATACATGACTACAAAAGTTAAAATTAGATATAATTTGCTTACAAGAAACCCATATTAAAAAACAGCACAGTAAATTATTGGAATGTCCAAAAATTGTAAATTCAAAATTGGACTGTAGAAGTAGAAGTAGAAGTAGAAAAAGTAAGGAAGACTCTTCCGAGGGCTTTTTTTAAAATGGCTGAGGAAACCTGTATACAGGATATATGGAGAGAAACAAATCCAGGAAAAAACAGTATACATTCTACTCAAATAGTCACAAATCATGGTCTAGAATTGATATGATATGGATGTCGCCAGAATTGAGAACAAATGAGCAGGAGATAGAGATTGAAACTAATATATGGGCCGACCACAACCCAATAAAAGTCAGTTGGAACGGGCAAAAAATCTATGGGACACTGTCAAAGCATATATCTGGATTAGCTATAACGTATATAGCGAGAAAAAATAGGAAAAAAAGACAGCAGCAAAAGATAGTAGAAGAAGAATGTTAAAAACTTGAATTAGAACTACAAAAAGAACCGCAAAAGGGAAAATTAAAAAACCAAATGGAAATAATAAAACACCAGGACCAGATGGACTACCTGCCAAGGTTTATAAATATCTACAGGACTCACTAAATTTGTGAGTGTTAGAGGGTGATAATGATGTGCAACAATCAAAGAAGATAACTCTACAAGGTTAATACAAAAAATAAAAGTGGACTTGAAGAACTGGAAAAATCTGCAATTGTCAATGGTAGGAAGAATAGGAACTATAATAAGAAATGTACTGCCGAAGCTATTGTTCTTGTTTCAAATACTTCCTATAAAGCTAGAGAAAAAATACTTTGATGAACTAAATGCAATAATTCTGAAATATGTTTGTCAAGGAAAAAGAGCGAGAATAAGACTGGAAATGTTGCAAGAATCTAAAAATAATGGGGGTTTTGAAGAATCTAAAAACAATGAGGGTTTCGGTCTGCTGGATTGGGAGCTCTATTATCAGGCCTCAGTACTAGCTTGGATGAATCTTAGAAATAGAAGACTGTTACTATTGGAGGGACATGACCTTCAGTTGGGATAGCATGCCTTTTTGTGGTATAAAAATAAAATATATAGATACTTTCAAAGACATTATGTAAAGAATGCTCTTCTAATATGGGAAAAAGTTAAAAGCCAAAAATTACATGAAAATACTAGTCTGGCTTTCAACAATGGAAGCACTGATACATCCAAATGTTGTAAATTTGGGGGGAAATGTAATGTATAATGATATTTTAAATGAGAAAGGGAAACTTAAAACTAAACAGGGATTGCAAAATCAAGGGTGGACCTTGCATGGTGGCCACACTTGCAAATACAATCGAGAGATGAAAATATATCTTTTTCAAAGATATATGGTTTCTATAAAGAGCCAAGAATGCTTGGTCAGATACTATTAGATATGGATCAAAAGTTAATAAAGAAAATATATAGCTATTTATTAAGCCTTAAAATGGAAGATGAACAAAAAACAATGATAGCATGGGCAAAAAATTTTGGATAAACTATAGAACTAGATAAATGGCAAAAACTTTGGGATAGAAACTATAAATTGATAATGGCAACTCCGTACAAGGAAAACCTGTATAAAATGTTTTATAGGTGGCATTTGCCACCGGCAACGCTAGCGAAGATGCTTAAAAACATGCCTGCCAAATGTTGGAAATGCAACCAGATACTGGGTTCGTGCCACCATACTTGATGGACTTGCCCAAGGGCAAAAAAAAATGTGGATTAAACTTCTCCCCCGCCCCAACTGCCACCCCTCTTGATAAAGAGAGGGTGGGGAAGGGAAGCAGCCAGGCTGCTGTTGCCATTGAGGTGGGGTGGGACGTGTTGGGCCACTCAGCCGGCGCAAAGAACGGAGGGGAGGGCATGTCCTTCCCCCCCCCCGGCCTTGCTGCCTCAACTCATGTTGGTTGTGTGGCAAGCAACCAGAGGAAATGGCGGGACAGGCTGCGCATGCGTGTAAGTAGTTGGGGGGGGGGCTTATTTTGCAGGGTGGCTTATCGCATGCACTGAAAAGCCCGATTGGGCTCATTATCCAGACATGTCTTATTTTCGGGGAAACAAGTAAAGAATATTATTACTACTATCATTATTATATGTAAAATGACCCAGACTATACACTGTTTATTAAATACTTACATAGGTTAAAGAAAAATTTATAAATACTTTTTTTTAAAAAAATATTGGTACCTTAAAAATATCAGTAGTAATTTTTTTGGATGTAACACATTACTTCAACACAACCCTTGCGTTTCATTGAGTTGAGGTTACATGTTACATACATGAACTTAATTCAGCCTTTTTTGCCTTTATTCCAGATTTAGATCTTTTTCCTTCATTTTTTGGGTTGGTGTGGTACACTTAACACAATCACTGTAATCCGCCGGTCTGCCCTTCCTTCCCATTAGCATTGTGCACTAACACAATATCAAATTGTCTTTGTATGAGTCTCAGTGTGAAATCACAACCAACCACATGGCTATCCAGTTGCACAAAGATGACTGGCAGAAAATGAAATTGAAGTGGGAAGCTCAATTATATTTTTAAAATGACTGGAACCTGTTCTGAACCCATTTGTAATGCCTACGGCACCTGTTTAAACCAAACACATGAGATTCCTGGGATATAAATCTGGACAAACCAATATTTACTCTAGCGATGGGGTTAATTAATAATTAATACGCCTTGGTCATATCCACAGTGGGGATATGCTGTAAAAATAAAAGCCTTTTTTATAAGAAGAACCGATCAAAGTATTTTGCAGTTGCGTCCTATGAAAACCATTGGAAGACAGTCAATTCTTGCTCGGGAGAAAAAAATCCGCAGGAATGACTGATGTGTCTGTTTCCTAAAGTTTTGCCTTAATGCCAGGGGATGGTTAACTTCTGAGGGACTGCAAACTGTTAATACTCCCCCCAGTTTTCTAAAGGAGAATACAGGAAATTATTCATTGACAAGGTGATGTCACCAGTAGGAGAATTAAAGGTGAGAATAAAGCCTCTAGGAGGCAAACCTCTACCATTCTTACTTCGAAACCAGAAAAATAGCTGTGACTCGTTTTTTTTAGCGGAGTTATTTTCAGTAGACAATAAGTGACCAAACAATAACACTCAGTGAGCCAGGTTTCTCTGATCAGGTAACTTTGCCTGATGGGATTGGAACCACCAGGCATTGCTGCTATAAATCTAATGGCCAAGTGAGAAATTAAATCTGGTCTCACCGAATTCCAGATACTGTCCTCACTTAAATCCATTATGCCAACGAGTGAGTATATTTAATTAAATTGAAACCCATGTGATTAATTGGAGTGGAAGCACGGGAGAATCCGGAGAGAGACCAGATGGCATAAGCATTTAAAGCACAGATGCCATGCATTTATTTCTGAATTTCAGTTATAGCCTTAAGCTAGTCAGCTGTTCCTGCAATAATTCCTTATCTGTTTTGAGATTTTCCTTACAGGACTACATGAGAAATAGAATTCATTGAAGGCATAATGTAAACGAAATTAAAATGCATGTTTTTATTTTAATTGTTCATTAAACTCCGCAGTTCAACCCCGAGTTACAAACATTTCCTATTAGTATTCATTATAACATTTCATATCTAATATTTTGCTTAAATGTATACATCGTTTACATTGTTTATTTACCCATCAGTCTGGATGTGGTCCATCTGGATCTCCAGATTGTGCTAGTGGCAATTGGCAACAATTTTCAGCAATGAAATAATGGAGCATTTTCCTAGCTGGTGATGTTGAGATATGGGTCCCAAACTCTTAATACCACCAAGAAATATACAATAAAAAATTCTCCACTTCCCTTCGGTGATTCTACCACCCCACTCCGTAGAGATTGCCCAGTCTCTGAATAGCATATAAGTCAACAAAGTCTTTGAATAAATACCAGGATCAAAATAAGTCAATGTACTGTTCATATATTAATACAGTAGTCCTTAACTTATGACCACAATAGGAACTGAAAAATTTGTCATTAAGTGAGGTGTTATGTAACTGCATCAATTTTATATCCTTTCGCCATGGTTGTTAGGCGACCATGACTTACAACCTCCTGTCAACTTTCCCATTAACTTGGCATATCAGAAGCCAGTTGGGAAGGTCGTCATCACATGAAAATGGTTGTAAGACCAGGGATCCGTCATAGGTCACTTTCTTCAGCACCATTGTAACTTGTCACTAAACCAATGGTCGTAAGTCAAGGACGTCTTGTACTATCAGAGATATCCTAGCTAACCTTTGCTGTTGAATATTGAGTTTTTTCCGTTGCCGACTTCTAGTTTCCCTATTGACAACAAAGTCCTAGTCAAGGCATTCTCTTTGGATGACAGTACATCCATTTTAAAAGAGAATGGATGCACAGAATGTGACAGCTGAACTTTTGCCCCAATGAATTTAGTAGTAGAAAAAGAGAGGCAAATTACCCCAACATTACCTTCGGTGGCTTTTGTGATGAGTTCCGCCAATGTCATGGAAGGTCCCATTTCCGTTCAGCAAATGTCCTGCTGTCCCACTCAATATCTTTGTCCCCCACCAGGGTTTCAGGAGTCCTGTTTTCATTTTTCCTAATACATTTTGGGGTGTTCAAAATTCTCTCTCCAAGGAGACGGTTTCTTCCTCTTATAATGCAGCCGAGTAACTTATTATGATGTTCTTCAGCCTAGCCGTGTTAAAATTGCAGGAAATTCCTGGGTGACTCAACATCTACATACTTATTCACCTTTTCCTTCTCTGAGTCTCTGATCACACACTAGAGGTGTTTACATCTTGGACAGTCGTCATTATAAGGCCCAGTGACTGAGAAGCCATGGAATTCTAATCAACATGTTGTCTTGGATCTTAGCTTCCCCCAGATAATAGGAAGTGTTGCAAATACTCTTACCGGTTGCAGCTATTAAATGAGAGGGAATTATGAATATGGATAGCAGAGAAGTTGGGCATGCTGGTTCTAAATTATAAATGTATGAATCTTGATTTTAAACATGCCAGGGAAGGCAGACATCATTAACTTAACTTTCATTCTTCCAACATGGGATGACTTTTCCTCTGAAATGTCATTCAGAAAATTCATTCCAGTGCAATCAGTTAGTCCTCGACTTGCAACGGTTCGGTTAGTGACCATTCGAAGTTAACGTTGGCACTGAAAAAAGTGACTTATGACCATTTTTCACCCTTAACAAGCATTGTAACATCCCCGTGGTCAAAAATCACATGCTTTGGCAACTGACGTATTTATGGTGGTTGCAGTGTCTCAGAGTCATGGGAATACCTTTTACAACTTCTGACAAGCAAAGTTGATGAAGAAGCCAGATTTACTTAACAACTGCATTGCTAATTTAACAACTGCAGTGATTGATTTAGGAGAATAAAGGGAAATAATCAAAGCCATTAAAAAGCGAGAGTATTTGGGGCATGCGACGCAACACCCAGAAAAATACAGCATCCTTCACTTAATCCTCCAAGGAAAGATTGAAGGCAAACGAAACCCAGGCAGAACATCATGGCTTCAAAACCTAAGGGACCGATTTGGACAAAATTCAGCAGCACTTTTTCATACGGCTGTTGACAAAAATAGGATTGCCAACATGATCGCCAATGTCCGATGACAGACATGGCACAAGAAGAAGAAGAAGTGATTGATTTAACAATTGTGGCGAGAAAGGTCATAAAATGGGGCAAATTCACTTTTAACAACGGTCTTGCTTAGCTACAGAAATTGTTGTAGTAATTGAGGACTGCCTGTACATATTTCAAATCAGTAATAGTGGTCTGGATCAAAATCAAATTATCTGAACTTGGTTCCTACTGAAATCAGTGAAGTAAGTTGCTTGTGACTTAATGGCCACCGATTTTGGTGTGAACAAAATCTTTTTTTTAATATTTTTTTTTTATTATTCATAAACATTTTGAATACAGTGATTGTCAGGGTATATCATTTACAAAAGAAAGAAAACAAAAAAATATTAGCACATATACTGGTAACAATAGTAATAATGTAACAGAATAGTTTTAGATAAATAGATAAATTTCTCTATATTAGCTTATTTATAATTCTGTTAATTATATTGGCATATTTATAATTATAAACCATCTTTATATTTAATTCATACATATAGCAATAATCTTCATCTAATTTCTTCATCTAGATTTCATAAAATCTATTCCATATCAAGTAATATTCTGTGTCGTCTTTGTCTTTTATTTTTAAAGTCTATTTAAAACAAAATCTAAATAATTGAATTTGGATCCGAACAATCAGCTGGGTTTATTTTGCAGAGCCAGATCAGGCTCTGAGGCAGCATTGAACAGCTTTGTAAAAACGGTTTCAACTTTGATTAGTCTTATATAATTTCATGCATTCTGCAAACCCAATTTTTCTGCTGAGTTTATTATCCAGACTCTGAAAATGGGTTAATTCAATAACCTGGTTAAGCTTGTTGGCTATCCACTTGTGCTTAGAATTGTGAGGTTTTATCTCTTTGCTTTTTTCCTAGCTGCTGCTGCTGCTGCTATTATTATTATTACTACTATTATTATTATTATTATTATTATTATTATTATTATTATTTCTAATCTTGCTTATAACACATTAAATATACAGAAGCAGGAAATATAGAGTGGGCATCATTTTAAGAGAACAATTGCTCTGTTCTCTGATCATATTCCAAGGAATGGACTTCTTTTCATTTGACCTTGGGTGATATAGTCAAAACATACAAGCTTTGGTGAAAATGTAGCCCATACAGAGAGTGTCTGGGTGATAAATCAGACAATTAAATGTTTTTGTTAGTCATGCAGTCTCCCTAATCTAAAAATGTAGATGGTTCGATTGTTTTCCCAGTTTGATACAATCCAGATGCGTACCTCTCAGAATTTCCTAGCCAGCAGAGTCATGTGGATGGGAAATTCTGGGAATTGCACACCCAAACCTGGAGGCTGCCATGTAGGGTAAGGTTGTACGTCAACTTAATTTCTGGCTGACCTTTCCGTTGTTGGCCAACAATAAGGCTTGTGAGTTTATAGTCAGAACTATCCGTTAGGGTTATGCAGCAATCCATGCTTGAAAAGGAAAAGGTGATTCAGAGCATATGCATACACTTGCATCACGCCAATAGGTATCTCCTTAGAGAAGTTGCATCTTTTCTTAGACTTTACAGAGAAGGTCAGAAAAAAAGGTGTATTTGATTGCTTGCAGCATGCTTGCAGTGATGGTTAACCTTTTCAGGAAGGGGGCGCCGGAGCCTGGGTTCCGGGTTCTGTCACATGTATACGCACCAGCCAGCTGGTCTCTACCGGGTTCCAACACAAGCGTGCACGCCGGCCAGCTGGTCTTCGTGTGAAAACCAGCTGGCCGGCGTGCGCATGTGAGCACTGGAACCCGGAAGGGAGCAGCTGAACCAGTTGGCTGGCGCACAGGCGTGCGACAGAACCCGGAAGATAAGTTGGCGATGGCACACGTTCCCGCAGAGAGGGCTCTGCGTGCCACCTCTGCCACGCGTGCCATAGGTTCATCATCACGGCCCTAACATATTAGACCAGCTTTCCAATTCGGTGGCCCGCTGATGTATGACAACTTCTATTTTTCATGCAGGAATGATGGGAATTGTAATCCACAGTGCAAGTTTTGATGCATTTCAGGAAGGTTGCTAATATACTAAATTGTAGTTGTTCAGGTTAAAACTGTAACTTTTCTTTGGCTTCGACATAGTGCCGTGTATGATCCAGCCAGTTGCAGCTTAGTCAAACCACAATTAACCACAAGTAGGTTAGTGCGGGATGGGACTCCATTCTTGACTTCCTGTCAGTTCTACAGCCACCTCTTTACAGAAGAGCTTTGTTGCGTTTGCAGTTATTGGCTTCTTTGGGAAATCTAAAAGCGGCCATGTCTACTGTATTTGGGGCTGGTAAATATTGCCCTGCTGGATGTTTGGGAAAACGGAAAGAGTTGCTTCCTGAATTGGGGAAGTTTGCATTTTAGGGCTCATGAGTCTGCAGCACGGCTCTTAAGCTTCATCTCTTTTGAAATATCCTAGGGACCCCAAACACTACCGTTACAAAGAGCATTTTACTGCCCTTTCCACAGTGGAAACACTATTAGCTTTTAGTAGCTAAAACAGCCAAGAGTCTTATGCTCTTGTAATGATAAGTACATTTGCTTTTGGGAGTCCTTCTGGGTGCACCAGATTCTTGCTTGATTCTGCTTAAGCACAGCCCTCCTTCTTTCTTTTTTAAAAACATTGGCCTGTTTAAGGACAAGACCTTACATTTATTTTGCCCCTTGCGTTTATTTTGCCCCAGATACCTCAAATCAGGGCATAATTTGACCAACTGAAAACAGTTATCGGAATTTGCAAAATGCCATTCCAGTCGCCATCAGAACCGGAAGGAAGGCTCGGGTTGTCTTTTGATTCTGCATCGATCCTCGTCTCTTTATTTTTCCTTTTTTTTTTTTTCTATTTCTGTCAGAGGTCGCTTCAATTGTCTCTGCTTATTTTCTCTTGTTCCTGGCAGAACGAGGCAACTTGGCCGGGGTCCGGCACATAATCCTGGTGCTGTCAGGGAAAGGGGGTGTTGGAAAGAGCACCATCTCCACTGAACTGGCTTTGGCTTTCAGGCACGCTGGGAAAAAGGTATGTGCCATTTCAAGACAGTAAGCCTAACCCATCACCACCACACACAAACCTTGGGGCTTCCAGATTTAACCATGCAACCTGAGGAGTTCGGCCATTAAGGTTTCCTGCTTAGAATTATGTCTTTATTACAACCAGGCTCATAATTCCACTGACATGCAGTGTTTTGCTCTGAATTTCTAGTGATTTGAAGGAAGCTTTCCCGGGGAGGGGGGGGGGGTCAGAAAAAGAGAAATGAGAAAATGCAGGTTGCCCACCCAGCCCTATGACGTAGGCCAGGGCTCTCCAAACACGGCAGCTTCGAAGACTTGTGGACTTCAACTCCCAGAATTCCCCAGCATGGCTGGCTGAGGAATTCTGGGAATTGAGGCAGGGGTGGGCTCCTGTGGGTTTGGCAGGGTTCGGGCGATCCTCTAGCCAAGGATCACTGGGGTTCAGAGAACCCCCAAATGCCACTCCTGGCCTGGCCACGCCTATCCTAACGGATGTTTTGGAAGTCCAAAAATGGGGCTGTTTCCGGCCTCCAGAGGGCTTCCGGAGCCTGGGAAGGACGAAAAACAGGCGTCCCGGAAGTCCGGAAACAGGCTTGTTTCCAGCCTTCGGAGGGCCTCCAGACCCTGGGGGAAGCAGTTTTCGCCCTCCCGGGGGCTCAAGCAAAGCCTCCAGAGACTGAGGAGGGTGAAACCCCACACCCCTCATGGTGCAGGCAGCTGACTAGGCCATGGCCACGCCCACCCAGCAACGGGGCAGCGAACCCGTTGCTAAAGGATCTGAAGCTCACCCCTGAGTTGAAGTAAGTTTGGAGACCCCCTGATGTAGGCTGTATTGCAAATTATTTCTGGCCGAAACCTGGAGATCTACAGACCTCTTTGATTGTGCTCTACACATTAGACCAAGGCTGTGATTTGATACCCACTTATTTCCCTGTATTCTGCCACGACTACCACAGCTGGTTGGATTGGGAAACGGAAGGTTTCCAACATCCAACATAGGAAGCTTTCTTTCCTGTTGGATTGAAGGCGGCTTAAGGAAGCGGATGGCATGAGTCATTTAGCTCTTGCAGAGTCACCTCCCTCTAAGGCATGGTGGATACCGTGAAGCATTAAAAGTGCACTTTTGAGTCCTGGTTTTTTTTCCCCCTCCCCTATAGAGATCGTGCTGATTCAATCAGACAAATTAAGTGGCATGCTTTCCTGCTGTTCTGAAGTGGAAAACATACAAAGCCTCTGCGATGGGTCCTAAAATAAGCCTGGCATTATGTAGAAAAATGAATTGAACTCTCCAGATCCCCAATAAAAGGAAAATCTCTGCCCTGCCTACTCCAGACCTTAGCTACTAAGGAAATGAAACAAACAAAAATGTCCAAAAGTTACTATATGTACGTAGCTACTTACCAAGCACATCTAAATTATATTAAAGTGAACCAAAATATCTTTACAATCCCCAAGGCATGTACAAATTTTGAACGCCCCTAATGTTTGGAAATTGAAAGCTGAAAAATTTGACACGTCCTACAAAGTACAGCCTCTGAGAGATACCGTATTTTTCAGAGTATAAGACGCACCTACCTTTTTGGGTGAGGAAAACAAGAAAAAGAAATCTGCCTCCCAGCAATTTTGCCTCCTTGCAGCAAACAACAGCCGGCTTTACTTCCATTTTCATTTTCAGCATAGCTTGATTAGCACAAGACAAAAAAAAATCTGCTCCTAGCAATTTACCTCCTTGCAGCAAGCAGCAGAGGCCCCTGCAAAACAGCTGAGAGTCGGGAGGCCGATATCCAATCAACTTGTGCTAATTAGGCTGTGCTGAAGCAGAAAGGAGCTGTTTCTTCTTGCTGCTTGCTGCAAGGAGGTAAATTGCTGGGAGGCAGAGGCCAAAGGGTGGGTGGGGCTACATTCGGTGTATAAGACGCACCCAAATTTTCATCCCCTTTTAGGGGGGGAAAAGGTGCATCTTACACTCCAAAAAATAGGGCAGATTATCCATGCCCAACGCAAGTCAAAGCAGGGAGCAGCGGGATGTAGGGTTTTTTTGCTATTGTTGCTATTGTTGGGATTGATGGCAGGTGGTCTAATATTGGGAGGACTTTAGGTTTGCCAGATGATGTATAGAAGAGGAAAAAAGGTAAGCATTGTGTCAGGAGATCTGTGAAATGCAAGAGCTAATTTGATCTCCCTTTTGAGCTTTGCATAGACAGGGAGTACCTTTTGACCCAACTGTTTCATAGCTCCCACTCAAGCCGTCTCAGAATGGCTTATTTCATGGTTCGGTCTTCTGCCTTTCCTCCTCCAGCACACATCTTCCAACCAAAGACAACTCTAGATGCCTAGATTTAGTCTGTCTGTTTGGTTGATTGATTTGGTTTCTGGAGTTTTAAAAGGCTGTTCCTTATTTTCTACTCGTTTCCTAGGAAAATAAATGGAGGTTGAGATCATGTAGTGTTCGCAGGGAACTACAGTTTACATGATCTCAACTCGGTGGAATTGCCAGATTTAATTCAAATGACGTGGCCAAAGTCTTGCCAGATTTCAAGTGAGAAGGCCAACATTTTGAGACATTCATTAGTCACCTATTTTTAAACCTGTGCTCTCCTTGCAGACCATCAAGTGTCCGCACTGTGGGTTGGAAGCACTAGCAGTAGCACTTAGACTTATATACCGCTTCATGGTGCTTTCCAGCCCTCTCTAAGCAGTTTACAGAGTCAGCCTATTTGTCCCCAACAATCTGGGCCCTCATTTGACCCACCTTGGAAGGATGGAAGGCTGAGTCAACCTTGAGACGGTCAGGATCGAACTGCTGGCAGTCGGCAGAGATAGCCTGCAATACTGCATTCTGACTACTGTGCACCATGGATGGATGGATGGATGGATGGAAGGAAAGAAGGAAGGAAGGAGAAAAGGAAGAGCAATAGCAAAAACACTTAGACTTAGAAGAGCCTTGGTGGCGCAGCAGACTAAAGTGCTGTTAACTAGCACCAGCTGCCTGCAATTACTGCACGTTCGAATCTCACCAGGCTCAAGGTTGACTCAGCCTTCCATCCTTTCGAGGTAGGTAAAATGAGGACCCGGATTGTGGGGGCAATAAACTGACTTTGCATAAAAAAGAACACTGCTTAGGGGGGTGCAAAAGCCCTACTAAGCAGGTATATACAAAAGTATGAAGGCTATTGCTTAACGCATTGTAAGCCGCCCTGAGTCTCCGGAGAAGGGCGGCATATAAATCGAACCAATAAATAAATAAATAAGACTTATATACCACTTCCTAGTGCTTTTACAGCCCTCTCCAAGCAGTTTTACAGAGTCAGCCTCTTGCCCCCAACAATCTGGGTCCTCATTTTACCCACCTCAGAAGGACGGAAGGCTGAGTCAACCTTGAGCCTGGTGAGATTCAAACTGCCAAGTTGTTGTTATTATTATTATTATTATTATTATTATTATTATTATTATTATTATTATTATTATATTATATTTATATACCGCTCTACTCCCGGGGGACTCAGGGCGGTGTACAGACAAATGATAAAATACATATAATACAAATATTTTAAAGAATTGATTAAAATACAATTAAATAATTTGGTCTTAAACCTAAAATTAAAACTCTAAATTTATGAGATTAAGATTTAAGAACATAAGAGCAATTTTAGAAGAGGTTAGTCCAGGCCAGCCTGCTGGAATAGAATCGTCTTGAGGGCACGGCGGAAAGCGCGGAGATCTGGGATTGTCCGTATCTCCGGGGGGAGCTTGTTCCACATGGTGGGTGCCCCCACAGAGAAGGCTCTCCCCCTGGGGGCCGTCAGTCGACACTGTTTGACCGATGGCACCCTGAGAAGCCCCTCTCTATGGGAGCGTACTGGTCGGTGAGAGGGTACTGGTGGCAGAAGGCGGTCTCGAAGAAGTTGCAGGCAGCCGACAGTCAGCAGACGTCGCCTGCAGTACTGCACTCTAACCACTGCGCCACCATTATTCCAGGCAAAAGCCTTGTGCGATCGTCCTTTCAGAACAGGACTGCTTGTTTTTCTAGGTCGGGATCCTCGATGTGGACCTGTGTGGCCCCAGCATCCCTCGCATGCTCAGCGTGCAGGACCAAGATGTTCACCAGTGTGACAGTGGCTGGGTGCCAGTCTTCGTGGACCAGGACAAAAGCATTGCTGTCATGTCCATCGGCTTCCTCCTGGAGAAACCAGATGACGCCGTGGTGTGGAGAGGACCAAAGAAAAACGGTACGGCATGTTTCAGCTGCCACCCCTCCAAAGCGAGTACGGGTAGTCCTTGACCTGTGACCACAACTGAGCCCAAATTTTCTGTTGCTAAATGAGTCACGTGTTAAGTGAGGTTTGCACCGTTTTACGATCTTTCTTGACAACAGTCGTTCAGCAAATCCCCGCGGCTGTTAAATTAGTAACACGGCTGTTAAGTAAGTCTGTGGATTCCCCATGGACTTTGTCAGAAGGTCACAAGAGGGGATCGCATGACCCCAGGAGCACTGCAACTGTCATAAATATGGGCCAGTTGCCAAGCGCCTGAATTTTGATCACGTGATGCTGCAACGGTCCTAAGTGTGAAAAAGAGTCATAAGTCACTTTTTTCAGTGATGTTGTAACTTCGGTCATTAAATGAACCTGTTGTAAATTGAGGTCCACCTGTATCACTTGGGTGAAGAAATATGGAAAGGCGTCTCTCATGCTCTTTATCAGTGATCCTCATTTGCATATTGTGTCTTTATAGCTTTAATAAGGCAATTCATCACCGACGTTACCTGGGGAGAGCTCGACTTCTTGATTGTGGACACGCCCCCTGGGACTTCCGATGAGCACATCTCCACAGTAGAATCCCTGCGGCCTTTTAAACCTCTTGGGGCAGTTTTGGTGACCACACCTCAGGTAACAGGCACTCACCGTTACTGGCTTTGGATCGGGGTGAAATGTAAAATTTGTTACTACCGGTTCTGTGGGTGTGGCTTGGTGGGGGTGGGGGTAATGTGACTGGGTGGGCGTGGCCAACTTTTTATTATTATTATTATTTTACGTTTTCAAAGCATTTTTTCTAATGCTTTGAAAAGCCTCTCTGCCGATCAGGCAACTCAGCTGGGATCGTCAAGAGACTTTTCAAAGCATTTTTTTTACCACCTCTTCGGCCAAGAGGTTGCAGAAAAAAATGCTTTGCAAAGCCTCTGACGATCCCAGCCGAACCGTGCGATCATCAGAGGCTTTTTTAAAAATACTTTTAAAAGCATTTTTTCGTCGGAAGAGGTTGTAGAAAAAAATGCTTTTAAAAGTAAAAAAAGAAAAAAAGCCTCTGATGATCGTGCGGCTCAGCTGGGCATGGTGAGGGGGGAGCGCAGAGATTTTTGCTACCAGTTCTCCGAACCACCCGCCACCATCGCTACCGGATCAGGCGATCCAGTCCGAACCAGGAGCATTTCACCTGTGCTTTGGATGTCACCAGTATCCTGCATCCAGAGAAAATGGAACATTTTACCTGAATACCCAAAAGTGGATTCCTTGGATGTTGACATCCTGCATTTTGTTTCTCAAGAGTAAGAATTGAAGACGATACCCTTCCAGGTTTTTTTTCCCAGTGCATCTACTGGAGCAGGATACGAAGTGGTGCGGTGGCCTAGAGGTGGTGCTCTCGCCTCACAATCGGGGGGCTGTCAGTTTGATCCTAGGTTGAGGCAGATATTTCTCTCTCTGGCCAGGATGAGAATATATCTGCTGAACAAAACTCCGCACTGGCGAGAGGAAGAGCATCCGGCCAGTAAACGCTCAGCTCCATTCAGTTGCCCAGACTCCACCCTGCAAGGGATTATGGGGTCATTAAAAGAGGATGAGCTGCCGGAGCAGCCATACAGATCTCGAGTCAGGGGATGAGAGTCTCTGAAATCGGCAGATGCACTGCCTGCTAACTAACCCATCATGCTAAACTCTGAATGATGCAATGAACCCCAGTTGGCCGGGTTCAGTCAGTTGGCCTGATTCAAACCCAAACGAATTAGACTTCCATGAAATGTGGGAAGCCAGCAGTTATCTGGGTGATTTTGACAAACTCGTTAGTGAATGCCACGTCCCCCCCCAACTCTCCATGCTACACCGTGCTTTTGAAAAGGCTGAATCTCAACTTTTTGCCCTGCCATTGTGTGCTCCAAAGCTCACTGTCTGGATAACTTCCCTTCCAACATGATCCTTTAAAAGATACACGTTCCAGGGTAGCTGCCAAGGGTGGCTGGCGAGTTATCATTTCTAACGAAAGCAGTTCGTGCTTCGGAGCTTTTCCCCCTTAACTGACTTCCTTTTCCTTCCTGTAGGCAGTGGCAGTGGGAGACGTAAGGCGAGAACTGACATTCTGCAAGAAAACCAGTCTGCGCGTCCTCGGGATTGTGGAGAACATGAGCGGCTTCGTTTGTCCCCATTGCTCGGTGAGAGTTGGGTGCCAAGCAGAGGTGGTATTCAGCTGTTCGGACCGGTTCGCCCGAACCGGTAGTGGAAATCGCAAATTGGCCTGCCCACTTGCTCCGGCTCTATACCATTCTATTTAGGCACATTTTTGAGGGTGGGCGCATGCGTTGAAGGCGCGCGCATGCCAGAAAAGCATATGTGCGGAAGGCACATGCGTGGACGCACGCATGCGTGGATGCGCACTCACATTTGCAAACCGGTAGGGAAAGTAAGTGAATACTACCCCTGATGCCAAGCTTAGATTGGCCCGTGGATCTACCATATTTTTCGGAGTATAAGACGCACTTTTTCCCCCCAAAAAAGAGGGTGAAAATCTGGGTGCGTCTTATACTCCGAATGTAGCCCCGCCCAGCTTCTCAAACGGAGGGTTCAGAGGCTGAAAAAAGCATCTAGGGTTAATAATAGTTCAATTTATTGTTAGTTTATTATAGTTCTAGGTTTGTTAAAGGTTATACCCTGTGCTAGTCTTGGGAAGTTCAGGGGTGGGGGTGGGGGGGAAGAGTGGGAGGGGGGTGGGTGAGGGAGGGGGTAGGGAGGGGTTTGGGTTGGGGGGTTAGGGAGGGGGATGAGAGGGGGGGAGAAAATATTTGTACTCATTGTAAAACT
Organism: Ptyas mucosa; assembly: GCA_012654045.1. Lineage (NCBI taxonomy): Eukaryota > Metazoa > Chordata > Lepidosauria > Squamata > Colubridae > Ptyas > Ptyas mucosa. The sequence continues at coordinate 6,232,304 of WNWU01000025.1, forward strand.
TTTTAATAAAAAAAAAAAAGAAACGAAGCTTCAGAAAAGAAGCCTCCAAACAGAGCTTCAGAGGCTTTTTTTCTGAAGCTGTTTCAGAGGCTTTCAGAGGCAGGAAAAAGTTTTTTCTGAAATGGAGTTTCAGAAGTTTCAGAGGCAGAAAAAAAAGCAAAAAAAAAAAAAAGCAAGGCACAGAGCTCGCAATCAAGGAACCTGTCACTAAAGTTCACCTCTGGGAACAGCTGATTGGGGGTAGTCCGGGAGGCCGATCCACCTGCCAATCAGCTTTTTTCTTATTTTCCTCCCCAAAAACTAAGGTGCGTCTTATACTCCGAAAAATATGGTAATTGCTGAAATTAGTGACAGCTACATGTCTATGGAGATTCTCAGTCATCCAAGGTCATGCTTGTCCCAACGGTGTTTTTTCAAGAGGCAACTGGACTTTCTGGTTTTTCTTTGAGGACCTTTCGATTCTCATCCAAGAAGCTTCCTCAGCTCTGACTGGATGGTGGGGAAGGACTGGATGGAATGGAAGGATTTATATTCCTTGCAGACAGCTGGTCATTTGCATCCTTTTTCATTGATGCCTTGTGGGGGTTGATCTGCGTCCTTCCATTCCCCGCCATCCAGTCAGAGCTGAAGAAGCTTCTTGGATGAGAAGCGAAATGTCTTCAAAGAAAAACCAGAAAGTCAAGTTGCCTCCTGAAAAAAAAAGCACCTTTGGGACTAGTGATGGCTACAAGAATTTCTAAAGCTGAGGGCAGAAGGGAAGAATAGAATTGTTTCCAATGGTGCTTAAAGGTAAAGGTTCCCCTCGCACATAGGTGCTAGTCGTTCCCGACTCTAGGGGCCGGTGCTCATCTCCGTTTCAAAGCCGAAGAGCCAGCGCTGTCCAAAGACGTCTCCATGGTCATGTGGCCGGCATGACTCAACGCCAAAGGCGCACAGAACGCTGTTCCCATCCCACCAAAGGTGGTTCCTATTTTTCTACTTGCATTTTTGACGTGCTTTCGAACTGCTAGGTTGGCAGAAGCTGGGACAAGTCACAGGAGCTCACCCCGTTACGCGGCGCTAGCGATTCCAACCGCTGAACTGCCGACCTTTCGATCCACAAGCTCAGTGTCTTAGCCACTGAGCCACCACGTCCCTATGTTAACCAAAAAAAACCCAATGGTGCTTGGGTATAGTTAATTGTTGTCCCATCCCTTAGCCAGACTGAATTATATGTAGGGGAAACTTCTTTTAATCCAGGGTAGCTTTTTTGACTTAAGAGATGTGAAGACCTGAAAAATTAATCAGGACAAAGTGTGAAAATCTGACATTCCACCCAAGAAGTCTCTGCAGTTTTCTTGACAAGATTTTGGAAGTGATTTACCCTTGCCTTTTTCTTCCAAAGACTGAGTGTGTGTGACTGGTCAAAGATCACCCAGCTGGCTCTGTGCTTAAGGGGGATTAGAATTCACCTCTCCTGGTTTCTAGCCTGATGCCTTAATCACTACACCAAGCTTCCTCTCCAAAGCAAGGGTGGGATTCACCCGGTTCGGACCGGTTCAGACGAACCAGTAACTTTGACGATTAGATCAGCCCGCCAACCCGCTCTGCACTTTACTTACCTTTATCTTCTCAACTGATTGGCGCTGCAAAGCAGATTGCCACGCCTCGACTGTGTTACTCCCAAGTGGCAACACAGAAGGTTTTTATTTATAAAACTGTGCACGCACGCGAAGCACACCATCACCGAACCGGTTGTCAAACCAGCGGCATCCCACCACTGCTCCAAAGGCAGCATGAGCTGAAAAATTAAATCCTCAGTTTTAAAGACTTGCAAGTTGTATTTTGACGGCCAGAACTCTGTAGATGATGGGTATCCTTGGCTTGAATTTAAACTGGACTAGAACAGAGTAACTTCTGAGTTGCAGTTGCTGGAAAACTCTGAGAAGGTATCTGCTGGGTCTTTTCGTGGCATACAGGATGGATCCAACTGTCCTTTGCAGCTGCCCTCTCCTTGCATTTAGGAAAAGGCGGCCATAACTTTATGAATGTGTGCAAAATGATATTCTGTTTTTCCAGCAGCTGTGAACTTTATTTCCGTCCATCTTCCTTCTTAACAAAAAGAGCCTTTGTTGTCACCTGGTTTTATAACAAAGTTTTCTACATTTCCAGGAATGCACAAATATTTTTTCCAAAGGAGGTGGAGAAGAACTGGCGAAACACGCAGGTGTCCCATTCCTGGGTGAGTATTTTCTCACTGAATATTAACTAGTAACTAGCAGACGTTAACTGCAAACTCCACCCTCCAAGGTTGTCTCTGTGGAGAACAGTCATAGTTTCAACATCATATCGTCCGACCGCCAATTGGTTACCTTGCAATTTCTCCCTAGAATTGCAGCTGGGGGAATACAGATTTCAAGGGGTCATTTGTGTATTTTTATGTAACTTGCTGGGTTCACACAGCACGCCAATATAATAATGTGGTGTGTTTGGTTTTATCTTAGCAAGTTGGATGGACGTAACCGTTGTGGTTTATTGCTTAGCATAATTTGCAAACCCTGCCAGTTGTGACTTCTAGACACCATGCTTAAAGCCAGCCCTAACTTAGCATAATATCTAAACCAGGTTAACGAGAAAACAGGAGATGTAGATCAATAACCAAGGCATTAGAAATGAAAAAAGTGACATATTAACTTTCCTTTGGAAATACCCAAATTGAACAGCCAAGAAGCAGATTCTGATACAGAGAGAGATCCAGGAGAGGAATTTGGGAGACAAGTTTTTTAAAAAAAGCATAGCAGCTAAAGTATTGAAGCGGGCAAGGGATGATGGATAGATGATTTTTCTTCTCTGTTGTTTTGAATTGCTTTCCCTTTTCTTTATTTTCTTTTTTCCCCCTTTTTTTTAGGTAAGTGACATGATTAGAAGTTAGGTAGGATAGAAAGAATTTTTTTTTTAGTAAAAGGTGATATGATTAAAAGTTAGAATAAGTGATAGAAATAAGAGAAGGGGGAATGTTAGTGTATACTCTTGTATAATAAAACAAAAGTAACAATAAGAGAAACACGGAATAATTGAATAATGACAGATTGCAACTTATCACAATTGTGTATCATTATTAGAAATATATAAGTTGATTGAATCTAATGATTATAATTAATTTTACTAGTTTTATTTCTGTTAGAGTGTTGGACATCCAGGTGCCACATTGATTTGATATGTTTGTAAAAAATTAAAAACTTTATAAAAAAAACTTAGCTTTGGAGGATGGAAGGAAGAAAAGCATTGTTCGCTTTAGTATTTTTCCTTTCAACAGGCTGCGTCCCTCTGGATCCACAACTTACCCAAAGTTTGGAAGAAGGCAGAGACTTTCTTCAGGAATTTCCCAAGAGTTTAGCCTTCTCGGCATTGACTGATATTGCCAAGCATCTTCTGGCTGAGGCCTCCACCTGTAGCTCCTGAGGCAGCAACCAAGAGATGCGTTCCTAATGGCCAACGTCTCCTCGTTACTCAAGCAGAAGTGAATGAATCTGACCAGGAAGTGGAAAGCAACATTCTGCAGCACCAAAGAGCAAATCATGATCCCTGAAATGGACATTGGTGCATTCTTCCCCTGGCAAACAAGGGGCTCACTGGGTGCTTTGGAGTGATCTATCCTGCAGTTAATTTTGTCAGCCCTTGAAATTTGTTCAGTTTCACCCATGAAGAACCCTGGTCCAATGTGGTACTGTTTTACACGAGAAAATAGCATTGTTTGGATACATGTTTCTGAGAGAGAGACAGACAGACAGAGAGACAGAGACCGACAAAACTGTGGGTGCTTACATTCTGCATCTCATCCTCTGCTACCGTCCATTGGACCCTTTTCCGTTGGTACATGTCAGTGAACGATCAGTGAAACTCAAAAGCTGGCATTCTCTCTTGCTGTGCAGAATTGATCATGACTCAGGATTTCTTTTCTTTAATAGCTGAATTATCGATTAAATTGTTTTCAACTGCAATTAAGGCTTGTGCATGTGTATTCTGCTTTATTTTTTCATATACAAGTAACCACCTGTATGAGTGCTGTCTAAGGTTTTATATATATATATACACACACAGTGCCAAGTTCAGATTGTACGACAGGAGGACTTCCCTTAGGTAATCATTTAGAAAACCACAACGGCCTGATTTCACTGTATAGGAATTATTGAGAAATGCAGTTTGTGGATTCTTTGAAAAGATTACTTAACCTTTCATCTCTTAATTTAAGCATCTCACTTCCAAATTCTGTATATTTACCGTATTTTTTTTGGAGTATAAGACACACTTTTTTCCCTCCTAAAAGAGGCTGAAAATTTGGGTGCGTCTTATACTCCGAATGTAACCCTGCACGGTGTCCAAAATGGCTACCCGGAACAGCTGCTGCCTTCTCTTACCCCTTCCGTGCTTGGTCTGCTTTAGTCACTGGAGCTCCCTCCGAGGATCAGCTGTGCTTTTGAAGCTGTTTTTCAGCCCCAATCCTAGAGAAGCGATCTTCCGTGCTTTGCCTGCTTTTCTAATTGCTGCTCCCTCCGACAATCAGCTGTGCTTTAGAAGCTGTTTTTCGGCCTCAACCCTAGCGAAGCGATCTTCCGTGCTTTGCCTGCTTTTCTAATTGCTGCTCCCTCCGACAATCAGCTGTGCTTTAGAAGCTGTTTTTCGGCCTCAACCCTAGCAAAGCGATCTTCCATGCTTTGCTTGCTTTTCTAATTGCTACTCCCTCCGACAATCAGCTGTGCTTTAGAAACTGTTTTTTGGCCTCAACCCTAGCGAAGCGATCTTCCGTGCTTTGCCTGCTTTTCTAATTGCTGCTCCCTCTGACAATCAGCTGTGCTTTAGAAGCTGTTTTTCGGCCTCAACCAGCCCTAACCTCAAAACCAGCGAACGAACTAATGTGCTGGGACTATCCAGATGAATACCTGATAGGCAAGAATTCCCCCACCCCACCCTATTTTCCTCCCCCAAAAATAAGGTGCATCTTATACTCCGAAAAATATGGTATGTTGTGCTGCTGTTTGTCTCTTCCAAAACAGAGATAAAAGTGTCCAGGAAGACATACTGCTGTTACTTATCCCATGACATATAACCTTTAATTTTCCCAAAGGAATCCTGAAATGTTTTCATTTTCTAGCTTCTATGACAGCGAAAGGGGGAAATCCCTATTATTTCCTCCTAATTTTCATCTGGATGAAATTCTTATGACAGAACTGAGGCAGAGGCTCCAAGAGGACAAGGAAAAATGACTCGTGAGTGGCGAGGACACAAGAGAAACTAGAAAAAATGGAAATGCTGGTAAATGAAGGTTAGGATATTTCAGGAAAGACAAGAACACTCTAGAAGGGAGACTTGGTATCCAGAATTTAACAGTATATGATCATCTGCTTTTCCCAACCAGATATGAGCCATGGTGGCGCAGTGGTTAAAATGCGGTACTGCAGGCTCCTTCTGCTGCCTGCCTGCAATTTGGCAGTTCAAATCTAACCAGGCTCAAGGTTGACTCAGCCTTCCATCCTTCCGAGATCGGTAAAAATGAGGATCCAGATTATTGGGGGCAATATGCTGACTCTGTAAGCTGCTTAGAGAGGGCTGGAAAGCACCGTGAAGCGGTATATAAGTGTTAAGTGCTATTGCTATATATACCTCTACATGTTCAAAGTATTTCTATCCACAGTCCTTATGGCTAGGCATGTAGGGATTGCTACCGTCAAGCACAGCTACAGCACTTTGGAAAGATTATTTCCTTGTAAATCATGTGAACATGACAGAGTGAAACTACTCGATGGCAGTGTTCGCATAATAAAACTTAATCAGGGCAATTAACAAATACATTTGAAAAAAAATATATGTTTCCAAGTGATAAGTCGGCATTTTGAGAAAACAGCAGGGCAACATCCATATTCCCCATCCAACTCCAGAGCCAGTAAGAAAAAAAAATACATACTTTATAAAGGGGGGGGGGAGAAGGTGGAAAAGGAAAGATTAACCCACTTACTGGAATATTTGAGTCCTAAAAGCTTAAATATATTTAAGGAAGTTAACATTGATGCCAGGAGCTCTGGTGGTTCAGCAGACTAAGGCAGTTATTAACATCCACTTACATCTGCGGCCTGCAATTACTGCAAGTTCAAATCCCACCAGGCTCAAGGTTGACTCAGCCTTCCATCCTTTCTAAGGTAGGTAAAATGAGGACCCAGATTGTGGGGGCAATAAGCTGACTTTGTATAAATATACAAAAGTATGAAGGCTATTGCTTAACGCATTGTAAGCCACCCTGAGTCTCCGGAGAAGGGCGGCATATAAATCAAATAATAAAAAAAAAAAACCTGTGATTCAGGACATTATTTGATATTCACTATTTTCCTTAATTAATTTTCCTAAATCTTAGAGTAAATTCTCCATTAAATCAAACTCGACTGGGTGATTGAATGACTGAAGGAAGTCTACGCGGATTTTGGGGGAGCAATATACAAAGTTTGTCACCTTCTGAATTGTAACTTCTCAGTCTGATCTACAACTCTAGAAATGCCTGCTGGATTTCCCAAGCAAGCACTTAAAAAAAAAAGTCTGGTCCGATAACGTGTTTGAGGCCCGCTACTTGTAATAGACCTTTGTGATGACTTAAGTTGTGCTTGATTCCCGATAGCTTCTCAAGTCCAAACACATTGAAGATTTGAGTTTCTACTGTCCCCCTACAAAGGAGAAAACGTTTCTTGGAGAAAAAAAGTTCCTTGGAAAGCAAGATGACCAAAACACTTAACAGTCCACAAAATGGTCTCCTTGGATATCTCGTAGATCAAGTCCTACCACTTCTGCTGGGCTAAGGCAAGTGATATTGTTGTAGGTGTATTCAGATGCTTCTCCTTCTGTGATGGACTGCGTGTACCGCAGAACCACGCCGGGTTCCTGCAGAGCAAAGTCTCGAAGTTCCTTGAGTGAGCAATTGCACGCCCATTTGTTCCCTTCTAGCCACAGCTGGACCAACGTAGGCGAGGGGCCGAGCCAATCCACCGAGAAGGTTCTCAGAGAGTTGTTCCTGATGTTCAGGTAGGTCAGTTTCGAGAAAGATGCAAAGACGCCGCTGTCCAACGTCTCCAAGACGTTGTTGGAGAGATCGAGCCAAGAGAGACGCAACAACGGGGCGAAGGCTCCGGGAGAGATCTCTACCAGCTGGTTGAAAGAAAGAAGGAGATACTCCAGGCTCCTGAGGCCTGCAAACTGATTTGGAGAGAGGCTGCTCAACCGGTTGTGCTTGAGATCCAGATCAAGGAGCTCGTGCAAATCGTTCAAGCTGTGATCTTCGATGACGGAGATGGCGTTGAATCGCAGAAAGAGCCTTCGCAGTCTGGAGAGATCAGAAAACATCTGCGGCCTGATCCTTGTGAGGCAGCAGTTTTCCAGATGGAGGCTGTGGAGTTGGCTAAGACCCCTGAAAGTGAAATCGGGAAAGGTGATAAGGCAATTCCCAGATAGGTTCATCACCGCCACGTTCGAAAGCCCGAGGAACGCCCCGGGCCTGATCTCCTGAATCTGGTTGTCGTTTAGAGTGAGAACTTCCAGCTGACCCAATTTATCAAAGCTCTTTTCGAGCAAGGTGCGGATCTTATTGTTTCCCAGCTGCAATTCTTCCAGGAACTGCAGGTCTTTAAAAGTCCTGGGGCTCAAACTAGCGATGGAGTTGCTGGAGAGACGCAAGACGTGAAGGCTTGAAAGGCCCAGGAACGTGTCTTCGAAAAGCGTGGCGAGACGGTTGTGGGAGAGATCCAACCATCTCAGAGATTTCATGCCCGCAAAAGCCCGCGGAGCAATGGCGTTGATTTGATTCCGGTTCAGGTAAAGTTTCAGCAGCTTCTGGAGCTTGGTGAAGATGTTCCCTTTGATGCCCTTGAGAGAATTCCAACTCAGATCCAGCTCTCGCAACTCGCTGAGGCTGTAGAACAGCTGGTGTTGGAGGTAGTGCAGCTTGTTTCCGGACAGGACCATCTCCCTTAAATTGGGTAGGTCATGAAAGACTTTGTCTGGTAGGACCACCAGCGAATTCCACCCTAGATTCAAGTACCAGAGGTTGGAAAGCCCAGCAAACACCCCTTCTTCGATCTTGTTGAACTGGTTGTTGTTGAGACGTAAGGAAGCCAGGTTCTGAAGGTGGAGGAAGATATTGGGTGCCAGCGACTTCAGCCGATTACGTTCCAGGAGCAAAGAGTAGAGTCCTTCCAAACCATGGAAGGCGTGTTGTTCGATCCCCGATAATTGACTGCCCTGAAGGTTAAGAAACTCCAGGTTGGAGAGGTTCCTAAAAGCAAGAGCTAGCAAGGTTGTGAAATTGTTCCCATCCAACCACAACATCCTCGTACTTCGCGGCACGTCTTCCGGCAAGGTGGTGAGGTTGCGCGCGCTACAGTAGACGCTCAGATCATCGTTGCAGTCGTCAAAGCTACAAGCGCATAGGTTGGGGCATTTCTGACCTTCAGGACTCGTGCATTCTTTGAGCATTCTTGCTTCAGGATGCAAAGACATTGTCATCAATGCCCATAGAAGTGTCAGCATGGACGCTGCTCCTGTTGGAGAATTAAAAGGGAAAAAATAATAATAACAAAACTGGAAGAAAACAAGCAGCGGATGTAGAAGAACGTGAAGAATTTTTAGCACATCTCAAGAACAGGGTGGTTGTTGTTGGGAGGTAACTATCAGATCGGTAGCATGAGGGCCACATCCAGGGTGGGCTGCTAGGAGTTCAGGAGAACCTCTAGCTAAGATTCTGTGCCGTTCAGAGAACCCCCAAATCTCACTCCTGGCTGGCCCTGCCCACCCCTCCCCTCTCCTCCCAGGAGTCCCCACGTGGCCTGTTTTGGATGAAGGTAAGTGCAGGGCATGCGTGGAGGCTCGGGGAGGGCGAAAAACGGGCCTACCGGAAGTTTGGGAAGGCCAGAAATGGGCCCATTTTCAGCCTCTAGAGCCTAGAGAGGCCGTTTTTGCCCTCCCAGAAGCTCGAGGAAAGCCTCTGGAGCCTGGGGAGGGCAACACCCCCCCCCACCCGCTGTGGAGCAGGAGGCTGACTAGGCCACGCCCACCATGGCCACGCCCACCCAACAACCAGGCAGAGAACCCCTTGCTAAAATTTTTGAAGCCCACATCTCAAAAAGTGGCCATGGGTTCTTTTAAGGAATCCCTAGCCTTGGCCTTTCCCTATCACTGTGCTCGTCATCTCGTCAACTTCACAAGCAATACTCGGAAAAAGAGAAGAATGGGCAACCTCTTTGGCCTGTCCTCTCTTGCTGATTAAGGATGTGAATTAGGGGTCCCAAGGAGAAGGTAATGGAAAGGAGGAAGCACACAAAAATCACAGCAGGCTCCGTTTTCCCTTAAGAGCGATCGATCAGTAGGGCTCAATACTCACTTTGTCCTAGTGAATCTAGCACAGGGGTGTCAAACATGATTTCATTGAGGGACGCATCAGGGTTGTATTTGACCTTGGAGGGGCGGAGTTGGTGGGGCCAGGGTGGAGGTGGCCAGCTCGACATCACTCATGGTGATGGCCAAGTGCTAAGGCAGGAGTTCCTTCAGACCCTCACTCACTCTCATTATAATCTCCTTCCTTCCTTCCTTCCTTCCTTCCTTCCTTCCTTCCTTCCTTCCTTCCTT